>OX381705.1:17739658-18161344 GCA_947462335.1 Harmothoe impar
GGGGCAGGGGGCAGGCAGTCCTCTGTTAATTAAGTGGTGCAGTCAAAATCATAATGTTAGATCAATCAATATGTCATGCATGTTCTATTGTAACTTTTGTTGAAAAAATGGATTTTCTGTCATCTCCAGTGCGCCCTGAAATAAGAGGGGCAGTCAAATCCCACAAGCACCATCAATGCTGATAGAGGGCGGTCAGATGGCACCAAACTGTGATAACATGGGCAAGCAGTCTGCCTCACTTTTGCAGCAAAATCCATCGCGGTATTCGAATCACACACACTGGTTGACCCTTTATGGGCGTAGTCATGCAGTACAACAAAAATGTAACAACTACAAGAAATACACCTATGAACAACTGCTATAATATGATAATATCATATATGATGTATACTGTATACTGTGGAAGAGGTGACGAATTTCCCCGTTGGCGAAAACTTGAATACCGGAAGATCAATGACTGAAATTGTAAAAAAGTCGATAAATTGAGGATAAAAAAAAAAAAAAAAAATAGGGCGGCAGTTGTTACTAACCTTGGTAGTGTCAGTACCCCCCCCCCCCCCCTCGGGAAGGGGGTTGATCGTGGTTGAGTAGGGGGGTAGGGGGTACGGCACACCTGTAATCATGCCCTTTATCCAGTAACCAGTTCACTGAATCACTGACGGGTCGATACTTTCAAGGCACTGTGCACCCCAGCACCAGCATGCCGGGGGGCAGGTGAATAGGGGGGAGCATTCATAATGTTTTCGGGGGCACGTTCACAAATAACATCGCCGCCTGGGGGGGGGGGGCGGTTGCGGAACGGAGTTTCTATGGATTTGGTGACATGGGCGTGACATTTCTATGAGACAATATATACTCGAAATAGTGACATGATATGACGTGGGGTTCTTGAATAAAGGGTCCAAATAGGTGACATACATAATTTGTGAACGTTCCCCCTTACCTGTACTCCTCATTGATACACCTGTACAGTTGCAGCAGCATCAGCAGCTGTGTGCTGCCCCCTGGTCTGAAGACACGAGACACCTGAGTATAGCTAACCTGTCATCTTCTCATTAAGGCATTAAGCTGGACACCATGGAGAAGGCAGCAGCGTTTTACCAGTGGATGCTGGAGGTGGGAGGTAGGTGGTAAATCTAGACGACTACCAAGTGTGTGGCATGTACCTGTGAAAGTGCTGATTCAATGGGACCAGTCAGTTATTACTACCTTGGATGGGGGGGGGGGGGCTTGGTGAATTTTATCACAACGTCAAATTTCTTTCTGACCACCAATTTTCTCAAAGTAATAATATCAACCTCGCTACCAAGTTCTTATTTCCCGCAATACCCGCCCCCCATGTCCATATTCGCTGATGGAATGATGCATGGTTGAGAGTATAATTTGTTCAGACCCCCCCCCCCCCCCCCGCGCGCGTGAAGCATAGAGGCTTGGTACCCACACCCCTCTCCATCGCAAGTAGATCTTTTCCCTTCAAATTATGACTTCCTCTCCTATACCCCCCCCCCCCCAGCTGGCATTAAATGACTCCCCCCTTAACAGGTGCAGTTTGCACGATAGGCAGATAGATGCTCATTTCATAGCCCTTATTGTACTTGTACATGTACACCGTACACAATAAGGAACCTAATACAGTATACCGGTAATAAGAAACCGAATAAGGTATATACAGGCAACCCGACATACCCTAAATGCAGCATGTCTAGCGCTGCACGGATGACCATGAACTAATTATCCGTCTTTAATCAAATTCAAACTATCATCTATTGTCAGATTTGTAGACAGACTGACTTTGATTCTCTGGTTTAATATACCCTACTCCCTCTGGTTTAGACAATGCGATTGGTTATCTGTGGACGCTACCCGGGAGGGGGGGGGTACCCTTTTTTTTTAACGGGTGTGCGGCTGGCCCTTTGACAACCCTTACCCTTGGTGAGGGGGATTTTGGTCAGAAGTGACCCTTGGTGAGGGGAATTTTGGTCAAGACGGACCCTTGCTGAGGGGGATTCTGGACAAAGGTGCCTAGGTTATAGCAATTTTCTCTGAGGAGTCAGCCTTGGTCAAAAGTGACCATTGCTGTGCAAATGTTTGGCAAATTGCGACCCTTTTTGGGGGGATTTTGTTGAAATCTCCGAAAAGTGACCCTTGGTGAGGGAGATTTTGGTGAAAATTGACCCTTGGTGAGTGGGGTTTTGGTGAAAGCAGACCCTTGGTGAAGGGGATTTTACTCAAAAAGTACCCTTCCCAGCTGCACACCTGTGTATACAAAATCGGGGGGACGCTGTAAATGCTTAGCCAACCTGGCTGTTTCAGTCGATAATACAGTTGTCCACAATTTGGCACCTACGGATAAAACAGTTGACCATGCATGCGTCGTTTATGCACGCGCTGTACCTGTAGACTAACAGGGACAGGAGTTAACGTTGTTTACATTGATTCTTTGTATATTCAACGGAATATCTCTACAGTGTATCATATGGGACTGTTGGTAATTGTATTAAATGTATATTAGTTCAGTTTATGAAGATATATGATGACAATATATTATGTTCCCAGTAAGCAAAAAACGATTTACCACATTTTATAACTTTATATAAGGTTTCTCTAAGGCTTCTTACTATGGCATAACGTTATAAAAAAATGAAACGTTATTTTGACGTTTTTTGTTAGCTGCGTTAGATCATCACATTTTAATTTTTAGAGATGCTATTATGCTCTTGTTTCCCGTTATCAATATGTGCTCTATAAAAGTGATGTTATTGTGCTTCCCCCAGACGCCCGCACCTCGTCCTGGCTGCTGGTGGCGACCCCTGTGCCGGTGGTGTGTATCATCGTGTTGTACCTGGTTATGGTGGGGGTGGGGCCGCGCCTCATGCGGCCCTACCCCGCCCTCTCACTCCGACCTGCCATCATCACCTACAACCTGGCACTCGTCCTGCTCTCACTCTACATGTTTGAAGAGGTAAACATGTTACTATAGCTATTAGAAAAAGGGTTGGCCGTGATCACTTGAAATCGTTCGGGAAGGGGGACGGGGGGGGGGGGGGGTTGGAGGAAAATTAGACCTCTCTCATGGAGGCAGGGGGGTAGGGGACCAAAAAACATGTTGACACCCTCGCATGAAAATCCAGCCCCCCCCCCCCCTTGCACTCCCGAAATTTGAATGGATCTAAATTCTGAAAATTGCAAAAGTATTTTGCATTTTAATGTGATGAGTTTCTAAGGCATACATTTTGTTGAAAGTTGATATAGACACCTTTCTGTTATTCATTTCTCTGGTCGATGTTTGATCGATGTATATACATTGTAATACAAATGTTTTAACGCATTTTTCGTCAAGAATCAATCCAAATTTACCATCTCCATGATGAACTCAATAATAACATGATATGACTGAATTATCTCTGAACTACCATGATACTGTTGTCTTCTATTACAGTTCCTTGTAACCTCATTGAAATCCGGATACAGTTACATCTGCCAACCTGTGGACTATTCTAATGATCCATTAGCCTTACGGGTAAGTTACACAGACAGAAATAAAAACATGCTGCAATATATTATTTGGAATGTTATGATGGGAGCCATAGCGTAAAGAATCCAATGAGCAGTACCCAGGTATAATGTGTTTAATGTATTTGTACTATTTTAACCCAATGGAACACTTTTTTTAAATGGTGTAGGAGGGGTGACTTTTTCATCATGAAGTTATTTTTAGGTAGGTTTTAGCAGAAACCTCATAACATTGTCCGTAATGGCTATATGTTTGGAAATGTCTCACATTAGCAGCTTCACAGGACAATGTTCTTTCAAATAGCGTTCATGATAATGCAGGGGTTTGACGTCATAATCATAATCTTTTTGTCGATCTTTAACTTTATCACCAACCTTTCTGAAAAATCACCCTTTGTTTCCGCATCGGTCTATATAGGGGAGTGCTCATTTTTTAACAACAGGGGGGGGGCGATGAGATTTTGCGCGGAGCGGGCGAAATTTTTTCACCCCCCCCCCGCTAGAGGGGTCGAAATTTTTTACCCCCCCCCCCCCGGCAGGCCGAAAATCGCGCGCGTTCGCGCCCCTTTGTAGCATAGTAACGCGCGGGCTTTTTCCCTCAAAACAGGTTGAATTTTTTCACCCCCCCCAAGAGGGGTCAAAATTTTTTACCCCCCCCCCGGTCAAGGGGTCCAAATTTCCCCCCCCCCCCCCCAAATCCACCACCCCCCCCCTGTTGTTAATAAATGAGCACTCCCTTGGTTGTTACTTATTCAGCCAATTAAAAAAGAATGAAATGATTAAACGGAATAGCAGGTTGTAAAGCATGGTCCTCGTCCATTGCAGATGGCCAGTGTTTGTTGGTGGTACTTCTTCTCCAAGATCATCGAAATAACAGATACGGTAAGACAGTTTAACCCTTTAAGGGCCGAATAGTGCTTCAACTGTAATGTGCTGCGTCCCTATATTTGTCGTCATGCCTCAATGATGCAACCCTCCGCGAGTCTACAGGCCAGTACATTCCTGCATCATGCCGACTCCTTAGGGCTGGCATGATATTTGAATACTACACTTGCGATATACTTACCAGGGGTGCAGTTATGCATCACTCATCAAATGCCATGCCGCCTTTTTGATATCATCTTTATTTTTTTACTGGGATATTTTCATATTTCATCTATTATCAAACAATTACATAGTATCTTCCGTCATTTCATTTAAATGAAAATCTAAAACATGTATGTTGAACCTTTCCTAAAAGAAATGACAGGGGAGAACTTTAACACGGCCATCTAGATGAGCTGGGAATGTGATAAATTATCTCATATGTTTATATCTGTATTCCCCTTGTTCTCAGGTGTTCTTCATACTACGGAAGAAGGACAACCAGATCACGTTCCTCCATGTGTACCACCACTGTACCATGATCTTCAACTGGTGGTTGGGCGTCAAGTACATAGCGGGGGGACAATGTAAGTTTATGACACCATGTCCCTATTTATACTACAACCATGACAGGAAGTTCTTATCGACAGATTATGTCCACAAATTTATCATCTTATCTTAATGAACCTGATATCACGTATTAATCTTTTTTTTTAAATTGTGAACTTTGATGAAAAAAAATCATGCTCTCTTCCGTAGAGCATGAGGTTAATTAATAATGGAAGCCTGCACAGGCGTCTATGCGACAACCATGAACACAACATGTGGCGCCATCTGGTTGGTAGTTATTGTACTTGCATTTAGCAGTGAATTATTTAAACGCGTCTATTCGGATCTTCCCATGCTAATCCGCTAGTACCGTTAGTATGAGATGTAATTGGGACGTTAGCGGGAGCGTCGACAGTTCGTCCAGGCTTCCCTTGGTTGTCAATCTTTCCTTAAAACTCCAAATGCACACTTATGTATACATACTTTGAATAACATGTAACGTTGCCTTATACGAGGACCCGGGACGAGGACCTAGACCCCTGAATTCCACATGGCGTCATGAGTCTTTTTGGGGCTGAGGGAAATGGGATTTGTAGAATAAATAGATAGTGACATCGGTCATTTCTTAAAATCCATATGGTGATATGAGCATTTGTTTAAATTGACATGGGACATGGGGACCCCCCCCCCCCTCCCTCCCATCAAGGGCCCAGATGTTATGTGACGGTAACATATATATGGGCACTTTTGAGCTTTAGGAAATTATACATTGATTTCAAACCCCGATATCATTATAACCATAAAAGCCACGGTGAAGAAATGGTTGAGTAAACCAATGAGAGTAGAGCTATTCTAATTGAGTAAACAAAGATATATTAAAAGGGTGGGGCGGGCCGGGCTGACTAATCAATAAATCAAATCATAAGAAAACTATACTAAAATCTATAGTCCACCAAAATGGCAGGGGATGGTGCTGTTTGACTGTCACATATGCTCTATAAAAGAGATGTTATTGTGCTTCCCCCAGACGCCCGCACGTCGTCCTGGCGCGACCCCTGTGCCCGTGCCATACATATGTAAAATCGACAAATTGACATGAGCCTTTAGTGACAAGGGACAAGACCAATTTCTTAGAATCGACAAAATTGAATGACATAGGCATTTCTTAAAATCGGCAAGTGTCATGAACACAGAGAAAAGAAATAGCGTCAAAAGGGAGTCCAGGTAGCCTCCAGAATGACTCACCTCTTATGGGGAGCCCAGGTCCTTAATTGACTCCCTTAGATGAGTCAGGAAACTATATGACTCCCTAAGGTGAGTCGCTTAGGTTGGCAAGGGAGTCACCTAGGTTCCGTTATGCAGCCTGGACTCTCCTAAAGAGGTGAGTCATTCTGGAGGCAACATGGAATCCCTTTTGACGCTGTTTCTTTTCTCTGTGAAGGCTGGTGACAAGGGATAAGGCCCTTTTTTTAGAATCGACAAGGGTCATTGGCATTTTCTCTTTATATGTGTCCTTGTACTTGCAGCGTGGTTCCTGGCCATGTTAAACAGTGCTGTGCACGTGTTCATGTACACGTACTACATGCTGGCGGCGTGCGGCGTGCACCCCCGCTACCTCTGGTGGAAGAAGTACCTCACTAGGCTGCAGCTGGTCAGTACATTACACAGTTTCTACGTTGTACACTTAACCCTTTAAAGCCCCAGCTCTCCTATAAATAGGGCTGAGTACCTGTCCCGACTGCGCCCAGACTGTCGGTGGGGGGGGGGGGGGGGTACCGAGACCTGCGGGTTTAACCCTTTAAGAACAGATGTCGCCAAAAGATGATATTTGTCGTCACGATGCACCAATGCAGCCCCGGCGAGTCACTCGCAGGGTCTGCATTGGTGCATCACACCTACCCTTCAGGAGTGTCTCAACCCTATAGTGTCGGCATGATGCATGAATGCAGCACTAGCAAATTACTCGCCAGGGATGTAATTATACATCATGGCGACCAAGGGCATGATGCATTAGGGTATCATGCCGTCCTTAAAGGCTTAAGGACTGCATACTGCATTAATGCATTATGACCTAGGTCGTCATGAGACATGAATGCAGTCCCGGCGAATAGAGTCTCCAGGGATTCATATTTCATGTCGACCAAGTGCATGGCACATTAAAGCACTATGTGGCCCTTTAGCTAGTTATTTATTTCAATTTCTTAATAAAACTAAATCTACACACCAGGCACCCCCTGTTTTCATGCACCTGCCGACCTTTCAGAGTTGATACACTCCCGAATGGTCGGCATGATGCATTAATGCAGACCTGGTGAGTATAATTGCCACACTCAAAAAATAAACTTGTCTCCAGACTCTTCTAAGTGACGGTCATAAAATAAACGAGTCAAAAACTTGTCTAAGTGACAAGGAAGTGGGTCTTCTAGCTGGAGATAGAAGACCCACTTGGCATGTACCAGCCCAAACCCGACATTTGCCAGCTCCAGATTCTATTTGTGGGATGGTAATCTGATAGGTTAGACAACTTTTGACTCGTTTATTTTATGATAGTCATTTCGACGAGTCTGGAGACAAGTTTACTTTTTCAGTGCACGGCTACATCAATACTCCATGACAACAGGGAGCATTACACATTAAAACACTATGCAGCCTTTTAAGGTGCATAATACAAAGTAATATCCAAATATGCATATCAATAGTCTTTCTACTCTTTAAAAAATCGACATACTGATTTTACAATATCATTAACATTAATCTCCATGTTTCCCGTTTTCAGACGCAGTTCGTGGCGGTGATCATACACACGGGTGTTAACATCATGTCGGACTGCTCCTTCCCCCCGGCCCTCAACTACGCCGTGGTCCTCTACTCCTGCAGCCTCATTCTCCTCTTCTCTAACTTCTACAGGAAGGCCTATGTCAAAAAGGAACCACACACAAATGGGATTAAGTCTGATGAAAATAAGAATATTAGAAAGGATACTATTATAAATGGATCTCATAGTAATGGGGCTCGTCTACGTACGCGTTTAGCTGATTGATTATTTAGGCAATAGATGATGAATTTATGCTATGGGAACGTTCACAAATGACGTCACCGGCTTAGGGGGGGGGGGGTATCAGGGTTTAGGTAAAACAATATATGTCAAAATAGTAGCGGGGATTTCTTGGGAAGGGTTCCAAAGTAGGTGACGTTAATTGTGAATGCACCCTTTAATAGGTCTTTATCCAATAACTTATCTTGTGTAGGTACATTGGTCTTTGATTAATATGTACCTCCCGTAAATTCCCGTGTAAAATCCCACGTATGCATGTTTGTATCAAATAAAAGCTAAGTTTGGTTTGCGTATTTTTACGGTATATTAAGTAAGGATGACCACAAGAAAGGATAGGCAATGAAGAGAAAGAGAGACACAGAGAGAGACAGAGAGAGAGAGGGAGAGAGAGAGAGAGAGAGAGAGAGAGAGAGAGAGAGAGAGAGAGAGAGAGAGAGAGAGAGAGAGAGAGAGAGAAAGAGAGCGGATATAACACAGTATAAGGAATTCATCAATTTAGAACCAACCCACATTTGATTGTAGATAAGATAACCAGTATAACTGTGTGTGTGTGCGAGGGCGGGGGTAAATGTATGGTAAAGAAGTAAATACCGACCAGGATACCGACAATGGAGGTGCATTGATCTCATCAAGGACGCTCAATTATCATAGGGTTGAATTTTATATAGTATTTGTCATCATCATTCATTATGTATTTATTACGAAATCATTGAAATAAAATAATGCATTACATAAACCGGAGTCCTGGATTATCTTTAATAGTCTTATTACATTGATGCCACTCTTGGGCTTTATGTGAATCGATTTACGTGTGTACTTGTAATTAATGAGAGATTATCTGACGGAGATCTGATGTAACTATTGATACGTGATTTCATGTAAGCTTTAAAAAAGTTGTGTTCAGATAACCCGACACACCCTATTGCTTTTGGCTCTACCCTTGGGTTTTGTGTGTCTAAGAGGTAATTGGTAAAATGAAATATCAACCTATACAGACCCTTTTCCTTTTTTATCCATGTTAGCTCATTATGAGAACTGACATAAAGGAAATTCAGGGGTGGGCAGCTGTCGCCATGTCGCCAAAAAGTGGCGACACTGGCCTTGAAATTGGCGACAATGCCCTCCTGACCCCAAGCTTTCCAAAACTGAAAGAATCTTGTAAATAGTCCAACTAGAACCAAAGTTATGATACATTTTTTAATTGCACTAAAATACATATTTAACTTCAGTATTTTTGAAATTTTCCAATTGTTTTATCTAAAATACGATGTTCTTTGTGATTGTTGTCTTAAGGTAAAGATTTTTCAAACCATTTCTCTCCAAAAAAAATGCTCCAGTTTCAATAAAAATAGGGCAATTACAGAATGGAGCAATATAATATTTTGTGTCAAAATACATCAGAACACAACATTTAAACTTCCAAAATTTTCTTGAGGGGGTAGGAGGGGGGGGGGGGGGTTACGTGCATACCCTCTGCTGCGCGTCATGAAAAATGCTCACGAGGGCACATATCCTTCCAATACTTGTCTTGGCTCCAGGGTTTTCAGATATGCCCACCCCTGAGTCAGTCTGTAATGAGGGCAATATTGATATTGATCTACATTGCAGCTACATTAATGCTTAACAGTGTAGGTATGCAACATTACCTGCGTATCCACAAGTCTGTAAAACGGAACTAGCATTTATATCCTGGTATCCCAGGTAGTCGGGGGCTACAACCCCATCTCCTCATCAAGTTAATCCCCTCCTTTCACATCTGGAACAAAGGGACTGATAAGAAATTCACCCATAGTGCACTGCTCTGTATTCGGGGCCTAACCAGAATGCTTTGCTCGGAGTAAAGATGGCGGCCCCCATATATAGCCTCATGTGCTAGTGCCGTCGATGGGTCTGTATTAGAGTACATAAGACGAGCACCTCAGATCATTTGTGGCCGATTCTAACACTCCCGGAAGTTGATTTTGATCACATGATCGGAATTCGGTGATGTCATTGGTCGAACGTCGTGGGTACGGCCATCTTGGATTGTCAGGGGACAATGCACACCGGAACCGGAAATGAGCTTTGCACCTTTGTTGTCGCCTGTATTTTGCTAAATATATTTAATATTTGCAAATATTATTGTGTAAGAATGATAATAATGACCTCATCCTTACTCTGTTCTGCTGACAATTTGGTTCCCTTGGCCCTCGGGTTGGGCAAGATCAGCAGTCAGAGTTCACGTTATGTTGCAGCATATAGCCTTTTCCCAGATTTAGTCAGTATAGCTATTCCTAATAGCTATACTGACTAATTCTGGAACAAGCCGCCAGTTGGAGCCTGTGTGTTGCATGGCGTAACGTTGTCCGTTGGCTCTTCAACGTAGGCCGAAAAAAAGAAGGTTTGTTTCAGGTCACCCGACCGACCCTATCTAAACAGGGCCGACCCTATGCAATTTTGAAGATTTTTCATTTTTTTATAATTTTTTGGGGTCAATTTTAGGTTTACAAAATTTTGGAAAAAAATCTCCCCATTTTTTCACTTTTTTGGGTCAATATTAGAGGGAAAGGAAAAAAAAGGAAAAAAAAAAATCCGACCCTACCGACCCTAGAGTTTCTTCCCATGTTACCTGAAACAAAACCTTTTTTTATTTGGCCTTAGCATGTCTGAGAAAATGTCATGATACATTTGCACATGTACTCTGATACTACCACATGTGACAAGAAGTCAATGCTACATCCATATCAAAAAGACTTAACCTTTTGAGTCTGATACATGTTAGAGAAATGTCAATGAATGTGAATAGAGAAATCTATGCTAGTTCAGTTGACATCGGGTTGTCTAGGAAGCATTTGAACTGTTACTACAGACTTTTAAGCAGTTAAGGGAGGTTCTACTGACCTCGAAGACTACACCCAGTCAAAGACGTTTCAATTGTTACAATCTCATGAGAAAGTCTTTTTGTGTTGTTTGTTTCTTGCATGCGGGGGCTACAATTATATTCTTATGTATAGCGCCCGTGAACTCGGTTCCCACGAGCAGATCTGCATGTCAGCGATGTACACGTGCCTATAGTGGTGAGGAGGGGCCAGCTTGGGTGTATAGGGAGCAGGACCGAGTCGTTCTTACGGTTGGCTACATGTAACACTTGACGAACACGTAGGCAGCCGTCGAGCGGTCCGGGCCTGTCCTGTCTGCCCCCCCCCCCTACAGTCGTACCTCCTCATGTATGGTTCCATACTGTACACGTGACCGAACCTTAAGGAATAAGGACATGTATATGTATCCTTGGTCCCTTGTGGATAATGCATATACCGTAGTGGTTTGAATAAGCGCGGTGTCTTATTAAAACAAGGTAAATTAGTCCTGAATAAGCGCAGGAAAATGAGGGTATTGAAGTTACAATTTATGCCACTAAATCCAAATCTATAAGCGCTTATAAAAGGCACTACGATAGCTATAGAGCTGTCAAGTTTAACAAACTTCTTCTTTCTATTGGCCTTATGTATTGATCAATAATAAAGATAGGGCCAAATAAAAAAGTTTTGTTTCAGGTAACATGGGGTGAAACTCTAGGGTCGGTAGGTCGGATCTTTTTCTTTTTTTTACATAACCCTAAAATTGACCCAAAAAAGTATAAAAATGGGAAGATTTTTTCAAAACTTTTGAAAACCTAAAATTTATCCCCAAAAAGTGTAAAAATATAAAGATTTCTTCAAAATTGCATAAGAAAACGTAGGGTGGGCCCTGTTTACATAGGGTCGGTCGGGTGACCTGAAACAAACCTTCAAAATTAGTGGTCATTTGTTATCAACAGGAAGGGGGAGGGGTGGACGCTTGCAAGGGGTAGGGGCGTAAAGATTATTGCCTCTTTCTTTTGGCAAAAAAGTCCCCAAGTTCACTACCGGTACTCTCGTTTAAAAAGTCATGGTGCATCCTCTAAAGAGGTCACGCCCTAGACTAGAAGGGGGGGGGGGAGATCGGGCCTCCGCGGGAAGTTTTACCCCCCCCCCCCCCCCCCCCGTTAATATTGAAATGACCACTGCCGTACGTGGCAGAGAAAAGAAACAGCGTCAAAAGGGAGTCCCAGGTTGCCTCCAGAATGACTCCCCTCTTTAGGGGAGTCCATGCTGCATAATGGAGCCTAGGTGACTCCCTGGGCGACCTAAGGGAGTCACTTTAGGGAGTCACATAGTTTCCTGACTCACCTAAGGGAGTCACATAAAGACCTCGGCTCCTCTAAAGAGGAGAGTCATTCTGGAGGCAACCTGACGCTGTTTCTTTTCTCTGTGTTGATAGATTTGATGTAGGAATGTTAAAGTAAAATAGCCACGTTGTTGAAGAAGTTACTTTGCCATGGTCTTCACAAGGTCGGGCTGGGTGTCCAGTCTATCACAGGGGTAGTCCATGGTAAGGGTAGTCTGACGAGAGCAGTCTATGATGCGAATAGTCTATGACGCGAGGATTTCAACGGAGGCTACATTCCCCTGATGTGGGCAGAATGTGGCCTGGAGTCAGAATCTCACGTCATGGACCCTTAATCAGCCCCTCAGCAACATCTCTATGGTTGTGGGGAAGTTGAGAGACGGGGAGGGCGTGATGTGATCCTAGTGCAGTCAGTGAAAGGCAACTGGTGGTTCATGACAAGATTGTTATTTTTAGTTGTGATATTCTTCCTATCATATCTCTACTTAATATCTGCATAGTCCTGCTGAAACCCCATGTATAGGCTACACGGAACAGCTGCATTGCCTATTAAATTGAACGCCTTATGTCACATCAAAAATATTACCAATTATGTGCCGGAATAGGTGACGGGAAATCAGTGGCGGATACAGGATTAAAAAAAAGGGGGGGGGGCGTTATAGGAAAATGTCTTCATTCAAGTTTTGAGCCAATTCTTTTTTCTTAATTGAAAAAAGGGTAAATTTTGCCCCAAAACGGCGCCCCCCTCCCGCGCGCTTCCCTCTAAATTCGCCATAATAATCTCGAGGAAGTATATAAAATGTATTTTACCATGCAGCTTTGTAGCACGGGGTGGTCGTTGACGTCTTCGTCGAAGGTGATTCTAGTTCTAATACCGAGCAAACAAGGGTGTCAGAAACGTTCAGATTGTGTGGGGCTTGTTCCATGTAACTCCCTGACACAAAGTGTCCCATACTGTGTAGTAATGTTCCCAAATGGTCCATAGTATCATCAATACACACGACACAGCATCACACAGAGTTGCACGGTCGATGCTGTAATAGGACATCTCAAGTTTTGACACATCCTCCAAGTGTAACAAACTAACTTTCTGTGCTGCAGTTCCTTGTGGTGAAGTGGACAGTAAACTCCAACGTGTCCGTCCTCAGACCCTTACACACCACCCTCCTGCATGCCCCGGTCTGCCCCTCCTCATGTGTTCCCACCAACTGCCTTCTCTCACGGATTCCACACATATCGCCGGCTGTGTAATAAGTATTTGTTTCAATATCAAAGGGTAATAAAGATAAGGCGTGGACGCGTTAGTCTGTTGGTCGGTGCAGCATTTGGTTGAGGGGAGGAGGCTGGGGGAAGGGGAGAATAAGCGTTATCCTTTAAGGGCCGCACAGTTATTGGATGCATAATGCCCTTTGTCATGACCATGCATCATGCCGACCCTTCGGGAGTGTATCAAGAGAAGGTCGGCATAAATCCGGCATGATGCATGGTTGCAGCCCTAGGAAGCCAACTACTTGCCAGGGCAGCATCCATGCATCATGACGATAAAGATAAAAATACATGAAAGCATTATGTGGCCCGTACAGGGTTGATAGCCATAGTCCTTTAATGTTTATCACAATCACAATGTATGATAACCAATTATCAGAGTATAAAGTTACAGTTAATACTCGTATAGGTTTTGGCATCATGGGGGGGGGGGGGGAATACGCTGGGAGTCTCTGCGTCTGTTTCACAAACACTGTCAGATAGGGAGATAGCTGGGAGAAAATGGAGGGATTGGGGGAGGAAATAGCACTGGCGTCCAAGCCTTACCCCCGTCCCACCCCACCGAATAAAGAAAGTCTCCTACAAACCTGGTTAGTGTGGGAGGTAGGGTGTCATATCGGAGGTATATTGTGAGGTGTATACAATCCTATACACATATGATTTGCATTTGGATGCATAACATTCAGTGCTATCGGTGTTTAAACGAAGCTCTAAGGGAGCTGGTGATAACCAATAAAGTGCGGAAACCTTAGTGTGCAATTTGTACCCATTGTGACAGCTGCTATCAGTGCGAATATCGAGTTCTGTACCAGATCAAATAATGGCCGCGCACACTAGAAAATCAGCTTGACCTCTATACTAAAATCCGAAATACCATGCATTAACTGCTATTTGTCTCATTTGTATGAGCATTCCACCTCTCAGAAGAATCGGAAAAACAAGCCAGTGTGGTGATGTGATTGGGCGCAGCTCCCTCTTTTATTTTGATAACAATAGGGAGTACTATAGATAACACAGAGATTACACCTACGGCCAGACTTAATGACCTCATTCCAACAATGATACAATCATACACGTGTTCAACATGGTACCAAGCTCCAACAGTGTATGACCTAGCTTTGAGTAGTATCTGTAAAATAAAGAGATACTTTTTCGTGAGGTCTGACTGAGTAGAAACTTTCTTTGATGTTGATGACAGTGGGTGGACAGGGTGTGTGTGTGTGGTAATCACAGGGGTGTCGGAACAGGGGGGCAGGGGGGCCATGCCCCCCCCCCCCCCCAATCCTAGACAAAGTCGAGTTGCTTCTGACACCCCTGAATCACAGAACACAACAAAGTCATCCATCCGTCCATCCCATGCACACTTATGATGGCCTTTCTACATGAGGACTGCTCACTGCTGTCTTCTTGAAATGTATACTAGCACCAATGAATTCACTTGCTAATTGGAGAGAAGTAGACAGACATGGCAGAACATGTATAATTTATTAAGGAAACACATTTTATTTAGGCTGTATTTGATAGTGATAACGGGTATTGAATACACAAATGAAAGGACCCGACTCTACCAAAGAAGATTCTCCGGAATATTATCCAATTTGAAAAATACACACACACACACACAATTCCGGGATAGTTCTGAGGTCAGGATTATACATGTATGTATTTGACACGATTGCCTACAGTTAGTCATGATAATGAAAGGTCTGCGCTTTGACAAAGGATTTATGGGTATACTAATAATAGATATCAAGTAAAGTATTACTTCGGAAAAATACATAGTTGTAAGACTCCTACAGTTTATATGTTTTACTAATAATACACAGATCACGCGCAGTGGGCAAGAAGCATATAGGGTAGGAGGTCCGACTTAGCACCTCGCCTATGGGAATAGTGTGACAAGCCTCCCCCCTCTAGCCCCATCTACCCCCCCATGAAAGTGGGCGACCTTGTGTGCTCACTATTGAAAACTATGGAGAAGAGTGGGTTTTATGTGGTTCTTTTGGGTCTTTATTAGAGTGATATCAAATGATAAGAAGGGGTTTTCTAGACCAAAAAATCCTGCTGAATCCAAATTTTGTGGTCTTGATTCCCAAAAACTGACCAAATCCACTCAAAAATGAAGTTTGATGATGCTAAGTATTAAGAAAATGTACAAAATAATGTTGAAAATGTTTGGGACAATACCTATATATAAACCTGTCAATCAAAATCAGTACCTCAATCTACCTATTCAAAATTGGCCTATCCCTCAATCTGACAGGCTTTCTTCCTATGTATCACTCTACCTATCCTGCACACTGCCTATCCCTCAGCCTACCTATCCCTCAAGTTACCTATCCTTTGAATTAGAACCTTCTCTTGGATAAGCTCATCCCTCCAAAAGCTTAAAGGCTAAAGCCTATCCCTCTCCTTGCTATTCCTGCTCACTTTCTGTGCCTACCTATCACTGAGTCTACCTATCCCCAATCTGCCTATCACCCAGCCTACCTATCCCTCTTGTGACTATCCCTCACTCTGCCTATTTGCCATGTGTTATCAGCCTTATCCATATTATATTTTTAACTATGCCCATCTGCTAAACATAACATTCCTCACCATGTCCACTATGATTTGTACCTATCCTCAATTTTCCTATCACCCAGCCTACCTATCCCTCATCGTGACGATCTCTCACTCTGCATATCCCTCATGTTTCACTTGCATTATTTTTCTGTTTATTTGATCCTATCTACTAAAGATAACAGGCCTACAATATTTATGGATAAGTTAATTTTCCTATCACCCAGTATACCTCTCCTTCATTATGCCTATGCTGGCATATCCCTCATGTCTAAACTACACATCCCTCAGACTCCCTAGCCCCATGGCTTTTACATATCCCCACCTTGAAAGATGCTCTCCATACCTATCTCTCAAACTACTTATTAGACACATACTACCTATTCTTTTCACACTTCATCTTCCTGAATACCTATCCCTCATGCCCTCTATGACTGTCCCTCATTTTGTCTCTCCCTCATGCTCCCTATAACCTTTTACTGTTACCTATGGTGACCATTCCTTAGTCAACATACCCCTAAGGTATCTATCCTACAGTTAACTTGCAAATATACCTCCATCTACCTATCATTCAAGTTTCATATCATTCAGCCTACCTATCCCTCATGATGCCTATCCTTCATGCTGTTGCGGTATATCCCTCAGTGTGTCTAACCTGTCGTATACATATCCCTCACCTTGTGTTCTGTTCTCTCTTTCTATTTCTCAGTCTGCCTCTTATAAATTATGCCTGTCGCCCTCTGTGCCTATCCTTCAGCCTGCATATCTCTCATGTCTCTGTGCATAGCCATTAGCCTCTTAAATATTGCTTGTGCAGATCTATGCCTGACATTGCCTGCCCTGAAGATGCCTAGCTTTCTCTTTATCTATCCTACTTGCTCACTCTAGCTCTCTCTATCTTCCTATCCCCCATGCTGCATATTCTGTATATTCTTCATTTTACCCATTTCTCTATTGACCCATCAGCAGATATTGGCCATGGGTGATAGGAGGACAGGGGAAATGTCGGGGGCAGGGATATGCAATATGTAGTATAGATGGATACATTAAGGGCTTCACATAAAAACATAAAGGGGATGAAGGATAGGCACTCTGAGGATATAGGTAGACTCAATTATATGAAGCATGAGTGATAGGTAGATGAAGGTACATGTGCATGTACACTGTGGGATAGGTACCTTAGGTGTATGTTTACTAAGGAATAATGTAGGTACATTGGGAAAAAGGAAGGCTGGGAGACCTTAGATAGGTAAAAGGTTATAGGGAGTATGAGGGATAGGCAGAATAAGGGCTAGTCATAACATGAGGGATAGGTATTCAGCAAAATGAAGTCTGAGAGGGATAGGTAGTGTGGGTAATAAGCAGTGTGAGAGATAGATATGGAGAGTATCTTGCAAGGTGGGGATATGTAAATGCTATGAGGGCTAGGGAGTCTGAGGGATGTGTAGGTTAAGCATGAGGGATATGCCAGGATAGGCAAAATAAAGAATATGTCGACTAGATGATAGGAAAATTAACTTATACATAGAAATAGTAGACATGTTATGTTGAGCTCCATGTGGGATTAGATAAATTGAATGTAGATGAAACATGAGGGATAGGCAGAGTGAGGGATAGTCACGATGAGGGATAGGTAGGCTGGGTGATAGGAAAATTGAGGATAGGTACAAATCATAGTGAACATGGTGGGGAATGTTATGTTTAGCAGATGGGCATAGTTAAAAATATGGATAAAGCTGATAAAACATGACAAATAGGCAGAGTGAGGGATAGTCACAAGAGGGATAGGTAGGCTGGGTGATAGGCAGATTGGGGATAGGTAGACTCAGTGATAGGTAGGCACAGAAAGTGGGCAGGAGTAGCAAGGAGAGGGATAGGCTTTAGCCTTTAAGCTTTTGGAGGGATGAGCTAATCCAAGAGAAGGTTCTAATTCAAGGGATAGGTAACTTGAGGGATAGGTAGGCTAAGGGATAGGCAGTGTGCAGGATAGGTAGAGTGATACATAGGAAGAAAGCCTGTCAGATTGAGGGATAGGCCAATTTTGAATATGTAGATTGAGGTACTGATTTTGATTGACAGGTTTATATATAGGTAATGTCCCAAACATTTTCAACATTATTTTGTACATTTTCTCAATACTTTACATCATCAAACATCATTTTTGAGTGGATTTGGTCAGTTTTTGGGAATCAAGACCACAAAATTTGGATTCAGCAGGATTTTTTGGTCCAGAAAACCCCTTCTTATCATTTGATATCACTCTAATAAAGACCCAAAAGAACCACATAAAACTCCCTATTCTCCATAGATTTCAATAGTGAGCACATAAAGTCGCCCACTTTCATGGGGGGGTAGAGGGGGGGGGGCTATAACATGGGAATTTACCGAGTCGGACATCCTACCCTATATAATCCTTGCAGTGGGCACGAGCACAGGATGACTTAACCTCATGTCCGGATGTCATGGTGAACGTTCACAAAATGGTATGATGTCACTGGTTAGACTAACGTGTGGGGAAAGGGTGTCTTTCTGGGGTTAATAGCCAGGGTGATACATTCTTCATCTAGGATAATTTACCCACAATAGTGTCAAGATGAATGGGTTGAAAAGGGTCCCATTATATGTGACATGTTCTGTATACGTTCCCTTGTGTGTATCCGTGACTGTTGCACATATATACACTGGTCTTAATTAATAAAGCGCCGGTTTTATATAAGGGCTCGCGATATAGGGGTCTCCAAATAGTTCTTAAGCACTAAAATAGGACCTTGAATAAGTGCATGTCTTGTATTTATAAGCGCCAGGGGTAAGGGCCCCTCCAGATTGAAGAGTGCCCCGGCGCATTACAGTGATAGAATAGTACTTCTGGATGACCTAAGCTGTGTTTAGGCATGTGGGTGGGTGACTAGGTCACAAGGATCCTGTATGGAGATGTATATATTATCTGTCCATGATAAGGGTTATCCTGTCCCTCCCTGAGCAGTCACACGATAAGATGGAGCTGCTCACACAGGTTAAGGTACCTCTGGTCGGCCTCCTCCTCTGCCTCTGGACAACCAGCGTGGCAGGTGAGTTACTCATTATTTAACTAAGGGGTCACACGAGCATTATTACAGTGGAAGAATCAGGTAAAAAATGGTGGGAATTATCCTACCATACACCATGTTCTCATTGACTAGTTTAGAAAATCTATAGGCATATACGTGCAAGGTTTCTGAACTATACGCCCGAAATATAAGAAACAGGTAGCTTTTACCGTAAGTAGAACAGGTATTACCATCTAACAAACACGTAAAGTGACATCTAGGCCCATTCTCCAACTCCAATGAAATGTAATAAAACAATATACAATATGCAATTCCGGTATTACCTATTGCTGGCATCAAAATGATTTGTTACATCAAAAGACGATAACGATCCATATTTCCGACGTAATATCATATGAATCGATTACTTCTGAACCATTATATTCTCCACTTCTATCACACCTAGGTTATGCAGTCACTAGTATGAAACTATTATGTGTATGAAAATATTATGTGCAGTAAATCATCAACTTCATTTAACAAATTGGCTTTTGTCGCTAGTTCGTACATCACCGTCTAGCTTATTCCAACAATCATTTTCTCTACATATGGGGATGTGTCTTGTAATGCTTATGTCAGGCTTGGGTCCTATGTCACGCTTCCTAATACTTCTACACAATTTTATCAGAATTAATGTCTAGTTGGTGGTAATCTTGGATCTGGGGCAGTTGTCATAATATTATGCATTGGCATAAGGCCGAATAATTCTATTCAACTTTTAAAAACAATTCTATACCCCCCCCCCCGTCTATACCCCAAAAACACATTTTTTATTGAGTGTCCTTTTGGAATTTGGCCATGGACAACTATGTACATTATGACCCTTACCAATGATCACCCACACCTATTTATTTCCAGATGCCTCCCCCGACCTAATAGTTGCCACCAGGAACAACATTAGCCGGATCAGCTTGGGTGACATGAAGGTGTTCCCATTGGTGGGGGGCACCGAGGGCAGCGTTGCATTGGATTACGATATGACTAAAAATGATATTTTCTGGTCTGAAACTACACAACCCAAGATCCTGTCTCTATCATTGAGAAGGCCTGATAGATCCCAACAGGTGGTGGTAAGGACCGGGGAGCGTAGTACACCTGATGGTATAGCCTTGGATTGGGTACATGGGAACCTATACTGGACCGATGCCACTCTGGACACCATAGAGGTGATCAACTTGGAGACTCGTCTCAGGAAGGTCCTGATAAATGAGAATTTGGATGAGGCACGTGCCATTGTATTAGACCCAAGGGACAACCATGGGTAAGTATTCCCCCTGAGATTTAGCAGATTAGGCCGCAAAGGAAAAAGTTTCTCATCACCATCAAGTTATGTTTAGCCCACTGCATCACTGACAGCACTGTAAACGTAGATAGGCCTAGTTGTAGGATAAATTTTCGCTCTGTACATGATTTCGCGGATTTTAAAAACCGCGAAATCCGCGAAAATATGTACAGCGCGAAAATATCTACATTTAAAGTATACCAACTGTACCAATAGTTGTCCATTTCTAACATTGAATATGTTTTACAAAAAGTAAAGTTTCCTCCAAATCGTGATTTTCATTACGCGCGTGGGGATGAGAAACCAGTGATATTTTGAATTACCTTGTTCTATTTGTGTCATCGTAACCTGTTAGCCATGATAGATTAATGTTGACCAAATAACACCTGAATAGCATTGGCTCAACAATATAATGTATGCAGCATGATTTGACCTAGATTGGAATTCTGATTGGCAGTATTGTTGCCGGTGTTGATATTTGTTACATGCTGGAGCAATGTTGAGTCAAAATCACATTAGGCCCGTGCCCATAACGATTCATTAGACGTTTCTGGCGTCTAAAAAACGTTTTTTTGTCGGCGCCAAAACGTGTTTGTTAGCGCCAAAACGTGTTTTTCATCGCCAAAACAGTTTAACATACCCTAGCCTTGCAATTGTTTAAAATAAGGGAGTGGTCATTTCTTAACAACAGGGTGCGGGGGGGTCGGTGGATTTTCACATGAACAGGTCAAATTCTTTTGGTCCCCCCCTCAGGCAAGTTGAAATTGAGTGCGGCCGAAGCCTTTGAGCTATAGTAACACGCGGGCTTTTTCACTAAAAAGGGGTCCAAATTTTGTTGCCCCCCCCCCCCCAAATCTACCCCCCCCCCCCCCCATGTTGTTAAAAAATGACCACTCCCTAAGACTCCACTGCTTCTACTTCAGTCCATACATGTACTGGACTGACTGGGGGACAGAGGCAAGCGTTGAAAGGGCGGGGCTGGACGGCTCCAACAGGAAGAAGATAGTGACACAAAACGTTGAGTGGCCAAATGGGCTGGCCATCGACTTCGCAGAGAACCGAATCTACTGGATCGACAGCAAGCTCCACTACATTGGCAGAGCACGCCTGGATGGACGGTCTCCTGAGATCATCTTCAGAACCAGCATCCAACACCAGATATTTGCCATGGACCTTTTCCAGGAGTCCATCTACTACTCTGAGTGGAACAACAAGGCGGTATACAAGTACAACAAGCAGACCAATGAGACAGTGCTGGTGAGGAGGGACACGGTCACACCTAACGGTATCAAGGTGGTGGATGTTGTGAGGCAGCCCCGAGCCACTGACAGGTGTGCAGAGTGGGACTGTGGTGCCTCAGCCCTGTGTGTCCCCTCTCCTTCACTCTCCTTCAAGCTGGGGCACACCTGTGTGTGTGCTGACAACCCACCTGACAGTACTGACACCTGCGTACCAGGCCCAGGTAGGTCTATTAGACACTGATTCCTTGGTCCACTGATTGGAAAAAGCTAAAATTTAGTGTGTTAACAATTTGGTATCCATTCATAAGGTTTTGGGAAAATATGGGGGTAGAAGAGTAAATATGACATTGCAATTCACAAAAACATTCTCCTCTATAAAATCCAATGTGAGGATTATCATTTTTTGAGAGTGTTTACTAACATATTTTTGCAGAGTACAATAGACACCACTTGAACCTAGACTAATCAATTGACAGTCCCAGCCTATTTTGTTCATAGTACTTCCTTAGATAACGCTATTCTTTTATTCTACCTACATTAGAGTGTAGACTCATGCTAAGAGAATCGTAACAGATAATCAGAAAGGAGAAAACGACCATGTTGTGGAATGGAGGGCATTATAGTCAGCCTCAATAAACTGTGCACCTTTCGCTTAATTTGTAGGGGTGCAGCGAAGTACCACCCCGTCTGCCCAAACCACCCGAAGTAGGCAAAACCCAACACAAAACCCAACCTCTAATGTTAACCCGAATTCAGGTGAGTACTAATAGAATTTTGACGTCCCCAAGGGGTCCATGTTATTTCCGTCTATTTTCGCCGAAAAGTTATAGAATCTCTTTTCGCCCCCTGCCTCAAGGTCCTGAAGGTCCTTCCCCCCTACCCTTTAGGGTTCCAACCCCCCCCCCCCATCACCATGCCCGTGCCAATATTCTAAATGACCTACTATTTATTTACCAGTTTCAGTTTCAGTTTCAAAGTTTATATTGACATAAGACAATTATACATGAAGATTTTCGTGTCAGCCAATATTGTAAATACAATGCAAAGAAAACATCAGTCAAAAGGACAAAAAGTGCAGAAGTTTGAGTTATGGTAATAAGTATGTACACTACATGTGGGGCTGGGAGGTTCCATGAGGGGGGAGAGGCAGATAGACAGCCAGACACACTGGCATGGTATACAATATATCAGTATCCAGGCATTTTTTAGCAGGCGATTGGGTCTCAAGACATTCACTCAATTTTGAACAGATTGATGTACTTGGTAATAAGCCAGACATATCCATTATTACTGTACTAGACTAGAACTTAATAGGTTTCATAGACTAGAGATAAATTTCATGCGAGTTATTTTATGATGCTAAGCATGGTTCTATTTCAGGAGCATCTGGCAGCCTGAGTTTGGAGTGGAATATCTTCTGCGGACTTCTATTCACCATTTTGGCCAAAGTGGATTTCTGGTCATAAGGACAATCATAGAGTAGAATATTTTGATTGCTTGTGTGCATATTGTATTATAGATACTCGAAAGAAAGTTAAATTTTCTATTTTTATTATAATTGATTCAGCCAACATAAGAAATTGCCGTTATTTTTAATCAACGATACATCATCAGGCCAAAAAAGTAAAAGGTTCGTTTCAAGTTACCTGACTCTATCAAGCAAAACAGGGCCGACCCAAGAAATTTCTATCCAATTTTGAAAAAAAAGTCCATTTGCGAGTCAATATTTTTGGTGCTTTTTAAGCTAAATTAAAAAAGGTTTTTAATCCGACCTACCTACCCTAGATTTTTAGATTGAACCTGTAACCTGAAACACCCTTTTTCGGCTTCAGTAACATCAATATTATTTACTAAATAGAAGAAGAGGGCGTTAAGGACTCCATCATTCAAACTATGTAACCCCTATCATGATTCATGTGTTGTACATTTGCCGAAGTTATGACGAAGTCTGGTGAAGGTCTGAAATAAAGGGCAAGCTAATCTTGATGAATAAACTATACATGTTCATGGAATCTATCATCAAGAGATATGACAGCGGTGTACTTTTATATGTAACGGTTAGATTGGCTTACTTTTATGTGGTATCAAATTTGTCAGCGTGTTTATTAGCTATGTGCTTATCTAAAAGCCTTCTATTAATTATATCGCTCTATGATATAGTCCCTCAGTTGATATTTCAGTGCACATGTATGTATTACATCCTCTCACGTTACACGCGTATACATTAGCTGGGCGGGGGATGGGGCTACATTCCTCAAATATAGCAGTATGGGTGATTTGTGATACATCTGTACTATATATATATATATATATATATATATATACATGTATATATATATATATATATATATATATATATATATGTATATATAAACATATATATATATATATATATATATATATATATATATATATATATATATATACTTTGGTTCCAGTAGATTGTGCTGTAGACTTACAGCAAGTCAGCTCATGTATATTAACAGCACATATACTGTACAGTAACAGCAAAATATACTGTTACTGTACAGCAGAATTAATTGTAAAACCAAATCTGAAGGTTTTGGGTTCGCTTCTCACGGCTGGTGATACTTTAAGTTACCATGAATCACTTTTAGAAAAATGGATCAAAACATAAAGGACCTATAGTTTCATGATAAGCCTGACCTGGGATTGAACTCGGGACCTTCCTATCACTGTCCAACACTGTGTCTGATTGATCTATCGAGGCAGCTGGTGTAAGGACTGTAGCATAGCTCTCATATAGATGATCAGATGGATGAGCGAAAGGAAAAAATATTTAGGACCTCTCGCAAATCAAGTGCAAGGTTGACCTTGTGGTGCTAGAACCATATGTTCTATAGAGTTTGCTAAAGGTCTCTTTTGTCCTGCATACAAAACAACATTTCATGGTTTTCTTAAAAATGCCTAGAAAGTATCTTGTGTGGATTTGCATATCATTTTTAGAAAAAGCATTCAAAACATAAAGAAATGAACATGTACAGCAAAATTTACTGCATTATCTTTTACAGCAAAAGTACTGTATAGTTACAGCACATTTTGCTCTTCTGGAACAACAACTTTTTACAATGTACCCATTGTTGCCATGATGCATGAACAAAGGACATGCAGCATATTGGAGCACCATGCATTCTGACTGAGGTTTTATGGCATTCCAGTGGCGGATCCAGGATTTGAAAGGAGGGCGCTACTGGAAAAATTCTTCCTCCCCAACCTTTGGACCAAATTCTATATTTAAAATAAGTTGATTTTGGCCAAGAACGTGGGGGGGGGGGGGGGTGGGTAGGAGGCGAATGGCTCGTTAGAGGTGAGAGTACAGCTTTAAAGGGGTATATTAAAAGACTGAAGTGACGTCGTCAAGTGTACAGGGCTGAGAAGCGAATGGATAATTGAATGTAGACTGTCTGGGGAACTCTAGACCATTTGTATGTTTTTCTTTAAGATTTGCAAGAATTCTACCCAAAACGATTTTGATGACGCATGTCAAGTCCTGATCGGAAAGCTGATCAAGTCCAAATGATTAATCGTATTCATAACTTATTTTCTATTCATAAAGGATATAGATTTGAAGAGCAAATTGAAATACATGTGCATGGTTTAAGATATATAAAGAATTGAATATTTAGGTTTTCATACATATACCTCCATTACCTTATAGCTTTGGGCCACTACATTGGCCATAGTTACATCGACACACAACATGGTGCTTTATAGTGATATGAGGAAAGTGATTATACTTGGCATGATAAACGAGGCGACGTAGGACATGGGGGTTTAAATTAAGTGGCAGCCTAGGTGATATGGTCATTGCTCAAATTGGCTTAGATTCTATATCTCCATTCGGGGGCCGCCTTTATAATGACATAAGGACAAAGAAGGAATGACACATAGGATATGGTCAAATTCGGCAAAGGGTATCATAGGTCCCCAGTGACGACATGGGGCATATTAAAGTGACCATTTCTTAAGGCCCAGCGCCAATATATATAGGGCTGAGTACCTATCCCGACTCCACTCCGACTGCCGCTGGAGGGATACCGAGATCTGCGCCTTTAAGTTCGATGTGTGATATGGGGACCCGCCCCCATCCCCATCCCACCATCCAGGGGCGCGTAGAGGGCGCTGCATGTAACCAGTCCGCTCCCATCTCTACAGTGAAAGTAAGTATTTAAACATGAGATAAGGGGTACGAATTATGAGTGTTGTGTCTAGGGGGGCTGTCCACCAACTTCATAAAGGCAATAATCATATCGTGTTCCAACATTGTATCGGGTTCTATCAGCTTCACTCACATCAGGGTGGGAGGGAGGCACGGTGTGAGTGAGACTTGTTGTAGGCTAGGCCTTGACAGATTGTTGGGATTAAACTGGATATTAATGCTTTAGAAGATATACATTAAATGTATATCTTCTAAAGTATTAATATCCAGTACTGATACATGTCGGATAAAAAAAACTATCGCCACAAGAGGAAATCTTACAGTTGGCTCCAACTGTTGTAATTTCAATGAAAAGAAATCAAACCTGCAGATATATGGTTTTTTGACAGTGTTTAGATGAACATATTTGAATGACGTCACATAATTTGGTACCATTTTCAAGTCCCGTTCCCCCCCCCCCCCACATACATACTTGGCACTAGTTGGGGGAAATTTGCTCATCTATAGCTCTAGAAACAGTTCATCACACCCCAATACCTCGGAGTCTGTAGACATTTGTGAACCTTTCCAAAGACCACGATATAAATGAAATTTGTAACATATAGCAAAGCTATTCCCAGCATTTGAGTGTAATATCAGTGAGATAAATTTAGTGTCTCAACTCTTAGTTTGATCCTATTTAAGTTGTCCCTTGAGGTAAGAGGTAATGACAAAAAAAACTCTAATGGGACGGTTTGTCCCGATTGATATGTCTACTACACCTACATGAAGGGAGAATCTGGAGAAAAAAAAGTTCACTTACCATCTGACAGGTGGCAGCCAAAATCAATATGAGAGTATCCCACACTGAATATAAAATTTGCCCCATAATGATTTTGGGCTTGTATGGAGCGGTTTGAATTTAGTCAGTGCATGTGCCTCTTTACCGATATACAATAATAGACACAGAAACTCCCAGCGTCCGACACAGAGGAACGCACCCCTAGTTCCGATGTCTCCCACTAGGTGGCTCCACATCACTGCTCAAAATCCCTTGGACGGTAATCTCATACTTTCATTCCCATGGCCTTTGATGTCTATATTTCCTGTATTATCAATACGTTCCTGTTGGTTTCTGGCCCGTATCGTTTCACGCATAAGTCACGTAGATTAGGTCAGGCATAAAGGATCATCTATTTTTCATGTTCGTGACGACCTCGGAGTCAACAATAAGCAACACAGACCATGTAAGTATTGTCATAGGGTATACATGTCGCTGGTATTATCTTCTTCATATTGAGGCACTGTTATGGGTATAGACCCCTAAAATCGACATGGCGACATGGCCATTTCTTAAAATCGACCTGTGACACGGCCATTTTAGTGACATATGCATGTGACATGGGGCTTAGTGACATAAAGAAAAATCCCTCATTTGGAGTACAGTAGGTTTACATTTTTCAGGACTGAAATTGATGTTGGCGCAAAGACCTTTGCAATAAACACATGTAATCTCATGCAACATAGGGTAGATTCACCTGGAGTCGGACACATACCTTGAGACGGACACTTGATTTTGTGGTTATTCAAACATTTGAAGGTCTTTATTTGAAAATGAAGGTAACGTTTAAGTGTCATTCTTTCCGAAAAAAAAAAAACACTTGAGGGTGTATTGTACATGAATAACCTCATATTTCACTGTCCGTCTCAGGGTAGGTGTCCGACTCATGGTGAATCTACCCTAACATAAATATAGTTGAATCTCACCAAAACCTTCGGAATAGATTAAAAATGGTGTATTATGAGACTTTTGCTGGAATGCTGACTCATGCACTGAATGTGCCCACTCTGTACACACTGAAAATCCATAGGTTGAAAGGGCTAGTCAATACAGACTATCCTAGGTTGGTCATATTATGTGTGTTAGTCACAATGGCAAAGTTATATTCAAAAATGACTGAGGGGGTCAATCAGTAGTGGCTAACCTAGGTTCATAATTGGTGTGTTGTATTTGTATACCACTAGTTAGTGCCACCTGTAAGATACCTTGATCACCACTCGGTGGCTCCCCCTGGGAATTAGAAGACTAAGGTGGGTTGGTCAGTACTGACCAACCTGACAATAATACTTTACCTAGGTTGGTCGTATAGGGAGCCAAAAAATGACTAACTAGGTTAGGTACTATAGTGACTGAGAGATTGGTCGTATAGGGAGCCTAGGAATATCAGTGCAGTCATGTATGAAGCAGATAACTGGGTCAGTCAATGATTTTCAAGACAAGGGAAATGTTTCCGGCGGAATTAACAACGACGGCACATCTCTGCAAGATCCAGTTGTCTCAGAGGCACACGAACATGATTAATTCTGAGTGCTCGTCGTCTTACAGACACTTCCAGAAATGAAGCTAACTGAAGTTACAGAGGGCCTAATGCATTCACCCTGCACACATTGGTCCATATTTTGAGGTATCGACATGATTCCCTACAACTTACAACCCATTATATTTCGTCTGGATGCTGTGCCATTGTTCTTTCTGTAGGTTCTTCTGCCTCTACCCTTAGTAGAGGAAGAGATATAGTAACACCAATCTGGGACGAGGTTATGGTTCCAGTTATGGTCACTAGTCTGGGAGGAGGTCATATGAGCTAGGTCAAGTCTAACAGGAGGTTATGAGGAATTTGCCTTATTCAAAATCCTACTGTTAGTTTTTTTCATCACATATAACTGTATAGTCATATTGGAACAGATTAGAAGCACTTGTCTATATTTCATTGCTGTGCAGGCTACAGCTCATTATTACAACAAGTATTATACGTGATCAACGGTTCCCTACAGAACAGCCTCTGGGCACGACCATAAAAATAATAGATAACATCATCATTATTGGGACACAAACTTTTTTCCTTTTTTTTGGGGGGGGGGTCAAGCTATATATAAGTAATTATGAGATTTTAGATGTTTTATGAATATAAACAACACAACTAGATCCCAAAATTGGTTTCAAGGTGGCTTTTATTTAGTTTGAACCGACAGTTTTAACTTTGGTAAAAGTATTCATCAGCATCGATGTGTGAGAGAGTTTATAAAACAAATATCAGATATTTGCAGGGGGCGGTTGACAAAAAATAAACTCCAGTCATTTTGTAGTTTATTATATATAATGTGTCTCGAGTATTACTTTAACTGCTGTTTATGACGTAGATAGAATAGATGACATTGTATAAGCAGATAAGGGGGAAGTGTTATACAACCATTTTGAGGTGTAATTGTGCCATCTGTTTAAAGCCGTCACAGCGCTTCTGGTTCTACTAATGCTCACCAGATGTCAGCTGTGCAGACGGGTGTTTGGCCTCCCAGTTGTGCCCATCCACTGAAACTTCTCGATAAAGGCGGCATGCACCACAGGCGTCCACTGAGTTCTGGTGGAGATGGTCCGCAGAGGGTTGGTAGTATTAGTATAAAGGCCTGACACTGTGGTGGTACGGTCATCCAGGTGACCACGTGACCAAACACTACATACAGCTAGTATACACAGCAGACAGTAGATGGCTCCAGTATAGGCCTGGTGCTTACTGTGGGAACTAGCTGTAGGAAGTGTTTGGTCACGTGGTCACCTGGATGACCGTACCACCACAGTGTCAGGCCTTTATACTAATACTACCAACCCTCTGCGGACCATCTCCACCAGAACTCAGTGGACGCCTGTGGCATGCACTGCCTTAACCCTTCGAGGACGCTGCTTAATGCATTAATGCATCATGCCCTTGGTCATCACGATAAATGAATGCAGTCCTGGATAGTAACTCGTCAGCTAACCATTCGGGAGTGTCTGAAACCCATAGAGACGGACATATCTTGGCCCCAAGAGAAAGCAATGATATTACTCTTGCAGTAAATACAATGAAATTCATATAACTCAAACTATTTTTTTTTCTCAAATGCCATCGGCCAGAAACTGTAAATGTCGAAAAGGTTTATTTTATCAAAGTTTCTCTACACATAAAGTCTTTCAAACAGGGCAAAAGATACAGATGTGACTCACCTATCCAAAAGATCATGCAGACTCACGAACACAAGCAGATTTATTACAGGCAATGCAATATACCAGTATACAGCAAGCAGTGAGTTTCCGTCTGTTTAGAGCAATTATATAAGTATAGAGATTAATGCATACCCACATGTTATATACAGCATCAGTGACGTCCACTAGCTACATAACCTGATTGCGATAAAAAAAAGAACCTGTGAAAGGTCATCTAAAAAATTGCCGAACACAGCAATATCTCCTTGACGTCTGGTTTCAAGAATCGGAGCAGAAGGCCAAGTTCAAAGCCAGGATTAGGCAGATCCCAGATTTACACCAAAAGAGCAAGCGAGGTGATGACACAGCAGATGAAAGTCAACTGGACTATCTCTCTAGTCAGCTGTCCTCAAATAGCTTGATAGTGATGGAAGATACAGCATAGCTATAAAATTATCCTAATGGAATAACCTGACATGAAAATGTATGCATCACTAATTGACCCTGCTTTCCTTATCCCTAGTTATTCAGTGTTAGAATTATCTTATATTATATTGTTTGCATTATATTATCCTGTCATTTTTCACCAACAATATCGCATTGGAACAATTGGTTCTAAGCGCATACAGCAAAACAATCATCTTATGTGGTACTCAGTTTCTGGGCCTTCATAGATAGTTTCACCAAAAATGTATTGCCCCTTCAAATGCAGTCATTGAAAATAGAGCCTTGCTCCCCCAAAGCACTTATGTGCATGTTTAATGAAAAGCATCCTGTGATATTTTTTCTCTGTTAGTATAGCTGTATATTATCTTAATCTGATTTACTGTATTATATTGTATTGAATTGTATTGTATTATCTTGTATGTTATCATATCAATGTCTCTCGACAGACCATACTATATTTTGTCCTAACAAACAAAGTCTAACACAAAAAAACACTGTTCGCCCTCACCCTGTAAATACCCATTTTTGTTCATTTGTCATACTTTATGGTTTTCATACTGCCCAAACGAAACTGATGCCATATAATTGATTGTAATTATTATCACTTCATCACGTAGTGGAACAATCAATAAACTTTCTTATTAAAAAAAAAAAGTGCTGATATTGCCCGATGACCCATCCGACGCTCATTCCCATATTCTATATGATGTCATCAGTTAGTTTTTTTTCTCCTTATCCCTTCTGCAAACTCAGCAAATATGCTCATACTTTCAGGGACGATGTACATGTACTTACATATTTAAAATGACTAACATTTGTTACATTTGCTCCATAAAGGTTTGGATAGATAATGACCATTAAGCAACATGACCTAGTTAACTAGGTTAAAGTGTTTCGTGTGTTTCTAAAAGTGTTCATCATTAAATTATTGCAATTTGCTTAGGACTAAAGTCACTAAATCAATATGATAATGTTTTGTATTAAGTGTGAAGAACATAGGACTGTAGGTCCAGTCTTCCCGATAGTGTGACAGGCACCGCATATATATATATATATATATATATATATATATATATATATATATATATATACATATACTTGTATAGCCAGACAAAGTCTGCGAGACTGACAGCTTTAAAACACAGCATTATTAGAGTTTCTCGAGAGAAAAGCATTTTGCACAAACATTTTGAATAACATTCCTCAAATTGTGCATACTACACTGTTGCAATGGTGATATAAAGGAAAGCTGTATTTATTCAGGGTCAGTAATTGCTTTATACTTTTTTATTAGGCCTAGATATGAAAATTGCCCTCCGGATCCGCGCAAAGATTTAAGCCGGGCCTGTAAAATAATTTATCTGTAGGACCGAATGTCCTGCCTGTCAAAAGACTTCTGTAGGTCCTGTAAACTCTTTTGAGTAGATCGTCAGCCACACTTGCTATAGTTATATTAGTTTCATTAACGTGCAAATATGCTGCCATAAAATAGAAAAACCCTCCACAATATCAAATGTCTGCCATTTTGTTCAGCTGTTTGACATTGCCAGAAGGTTTTCTTGCCATATGCATGTTATTGCATGCCAATGAAGGCTCATCAGACATGTTCTTTGTTGTTTGTTTATTTGTAACTTGCTGAGTGTTACTTGCCAAGCTGTAGTTAACATTAGATCATCCGAAAAATACATTTAGTGAATCCCACTAAAAGTTGTTCTATTTAGTTTGACAATACCTTCCTTGAAGGGTGGTTGATAATACTTCCAGCCACACAGAACTTAAGAATGACACAAGTTAGAAACATGTGTATTTCCCGGGAAAAGCACAGGCTGTATACACAAGATAGACACAGGAGGGGACCTGAGCAGAATTGGTAATTGGAGGCTGATTAACCTACTCCCTATACCTGGTCGTATCATGGAGAAGTTTGTACATGAACATATTATACAACATTTGACTGTGAATGCACTCATGAGTAACTGTCAGTTTGGGTTCCGTCCCGGACTGGGCATAACCCACGCACTGTTTGACTTCACTAATTATTTATATAATGAACTAGATGACAATAAATGTTTAAGCCTGTGTTACGTCGATGGTTCTAAGGCATTCGACAGCGTCCATCACAGTATTCTCTAAAAAAAAAAGTAAAGCGCTGAAAATTGATAAAATGACGCTATCATGGCTGGAGTCATACTTAGGTAACAGGAGACAAACTACTTTTATTAAATGGGGAACGATCTGACGAGTGTAATGTGCCGTATGGCGTTCCGCAGGGTAGTTCCCTCGGCCCTTTGTTATTTCTTATCTTTGTTAATGATTTTCCTAATATAATAGACAATTCTAAGGTGTATATGTATGCAGACGATATTGTACTAATCTCTAGTCACCATGACTTAAAGAACTCAGAAGAGATCCTGAACCGTGATGTACAAAAAACTCTCACGTGGTGTAACAATAACTGTATAACTATTACTAGTAAAAAGACTCAGGTGATACGCATTACTAGAAATAAACTTGGTCCAGACATCCCTAAATTGAATATTTCTATAAATAGTCAGAGGCTAGATGATGTTCAAGAGTATAAATACCTTGGTGTAATTATTGATAGCACACTCAGTTTCAAGGCTAATACTAACAAACTTATTAAGACCCTTGGTCATAAAATTAACCTGCTTTCCAGGATCAGGAAGCTTCTAGACGAGATTAATTAATTAAAGCAATACTGTTCTATAAAACTATGATTGTACCATTTACGGATTACGCCAGCTTTTTCACCGACTGTTCTACTCAAGCCCTTGCACTAAAGGTACAAAGAATGCAGAACGATATGGAAGAATGTTCGAGAGATGCTGGGCGACAGAACTACATGAACATTTCAAAGTAGACTGGTTGGGTCAATGCAGATTAAAGCAACTACTCTGCCAGATGTTTAAAATATCTAAACAACAAGGTATTGTGATCACACCAGCTGACAGTAGGACTCGTGCTGACGATAAAGTCAAGTTACAGCTTAAGCGCTACACATACTCCAATCTTAAGAAAAACTCTTACTGCAGGGGAGTCTGGGAATGGGACAGGCTCGATGCAGATACACAGAAATGTATAACCAAGCTTAGTTTTAAGCATAAAATCAAAGATGTCAAACATAGACCACATATAGTGTAATACCTTTATTAGCATAACAATTGACAGGACTGGTAGCACAGCCTAGCTCATATGTGAAACTGTACATTGATAGTATGGAAAGGACTGGTCACTCAGCCTTATATGATACATTAGTACACAATATGTTTATAATGCTACATATCCAAACACACAATATGGTCTAATAACCCAACTTCATTACCAAGCTCAAGCTGACCTGGAACTCTTGAAAGTATCACAAGAAGGCATGCTAGGTTGCTACCGGTAAACATTTGTACGAACAATGTGTCCCTCAGAATACCGAACAAGGTGAATAGCAGAAACTCTTAGTAAGTCAGATGGGGGATATCTAAGTAATTGATTGTTAAATAGTTGGAGTTACCAAACAGGGAAGAGGGTGAATTTGGTCGCAGCCCCTAGGCCACAGGGTGCTCGTGATACTCCGGTACCCTTACAGGTATATTTTAGAGCAATATACATTGCTAGGTAGGCAGGTTTTTCTATACTTCTTTACTTGTAAAATACAAACCTAGCTAAGGCGCTAAGTTAATAAATATAGACCTCTAAATGTGAATCTTGTTCTCCGGATTATATATATTAGTCGATGTATAGAGATCACAGTCATGGTACATTGAATGAGACGGACACCTAATTTTATTTTGGTTGTTCTCAGACGACAAAAGACGCACAAAACTGTAGTGCTACTGATGTTTATTTACTTGTACTGGAGAATGATGACTTTCTGTTAGCTTAAGACAAGTAAAATATCACTGAGGGCCGGTCGACCCATTGTTGTAAACTGAAAATCATGAATTTGAAGTTTCAATAAAATTACTTGAACTTGAACTTGAACTTGAACTTGACAGGAGATCTCCGATAATAGTAAACCTTACTAGTGACAATGGTGATGTGTATTTCTCGAGTGTTACTCCCGCAAATAACCAGAAATTCCAAAAGTAGAATGAAGACATGTATTTTTTGAGTTGCACTACAAGATATGACATAGAATATGTCACAAGAAAATGTCCAGAAAATCGTTGCAGAAACATTCTGAAATTCTTCAAAATGTGTGCACGGCCGTTCCTATTGGTCTCAGTGTGTATGGGTGAAGAGCAGCGGCTAGTGCAGCTAAGGTATGGTCAGCGATACGTGACAGCTGATATCCCAAAGAGAAGCCATCCGGGTATAAAGCCACACGACCAGGGGCCAACCAGACTTGATGCCACCTGAGCGTCAGCCTGTACAGCAGTTTTGAAATAAAGCAAAGGGTCCTATGCAGTGGGGGATGTTCTTTTAGATATGTATTATACTCTGAACACTTTGTAGGGTGTCAGAAATATACCATTTGTATAAGATCTTGTCACCATAGATCACAGGTTATATAAGTGTGCCGTATTGTGTGATAAAGTTCAATGATGTTCTAGTTTCACCGAAGATCACATAATATCACGATAACAATTTATTTTATTAAATAAAAGAATTAACTCATGATTACACAGTATCATACTAATTCGATGAATTTAGCTTCATGGATCTCACAGCATATGAGGTTCAGATGAATTATTAATGATAAGATGCATCTATATTGATTGCATTCTATAATAGACCTACAATTAGCCTATTGGGGTGTCGCAATAATTCAAATGAATATCTGAGGGAAAAAAATTGCATATGAATTGTCGAGCTCTAGTGCCAATCATGCCAAAACAATTTAAAGTTTCAAGAATGAATTGTCATAGTTAAAACACAAATGAAACAAAGAAATAGGCCTGGATACGATCCTTGATATTTCTAACGTAATAATATCATAATGAACTCTGTTTAACCGGTAGGCTATATTCCTGCTAATATGCGGCATTGGCAGACATGGCAAAAACGTGGAAAACAGAAAAGTAATGTACCATCCGGGTAGACCACAAAAAGGTTCATTTATTGCCGCAAAAAGTAAGTGCTGAAGGCCACAGTAAGGTGGATATAGGCATGTAGCGGCCGCGACACCTGCCGGTAGCAGTAGGAGAGGTGGGGGAGGCAGCCAAGGCGATCAGCACCAACGGCTGGAGTGGCCCCGAGCGGTGAAAAAGTCTGAGTGGCAAGAAACACGAGCAAATGCGGAGCAGCAAGAGAGCATGGCTGTTGGCGCAGCGACGGCAGCACCACGCAGCGGCGCTAGGCTGTACTAACGGCAGCAGCAGCAGCAGTGGTTGGTGATTGGAGTAGTGGTGTGGAAGCCGGCAGTGGTAAGGAGATGTGCTGAGAGAAAGGACATAAGGAGCAGCTCCCCAATGTAGGCTATTACTGCATGGATCCTGCCACTATTCTGCTGCTGCTGCAGCCCTTTTGTGAGTGACTCTCATTACTACTACGCATGGTGTGGCTGACACACGCACCCTGTCCCACCCACTCTACACACTCTACACACCTGGGTGTTGACTGACCAGGCACTGCTGCTACTCTACAGCAGCTAGCACCTCACCTGCCCAGTGACCCACACTGCGCCCTGCTACAGGGACCCTGAGCAGCTCAGACCCTCTTATATAGAGAGAGAGCTACTCATATATCAGATACATACTGTAATAGGAACCACCCCCTGGACTACTCTACACGCTGACACATCTGAGCTATTCTACCAAGTGAGCTGCTCTGCATGCTGCCACCATGAGTCGCTCCCCCGCTGCAGTCTCCAGTCTTCAGCTCCCGGAGCCAACAGGTGGGTGACAGTACCCCCCCCCCCCCCCCACACACACACACCCTCACCCAGGTGACCCCCATGTAGGGCCCTCCAGGGTATTATTAGCCCTTCGTATAGAGCATTACAGTGGCTCAATTGCTGGCAGAATAGCCAGACACTAGACCTTGAATTCCCAATCGCCCTTCAGTTCCCAGTCTGCCTAAGTTGATGGCTCGATGCTTTGCAAATTACGCATGTGACGCATACCAATTACATGTGCAATTGACGTTGGCATAGAAGACATTGGCTTTATTGCAGGAATCGCAGTGACATGCCCAGACAATTCACTCCACTTCTTACTTGTTCAATTACAGCTACACACATTGCTTTTTGCTTGACCATGCATCCAGTCTGGCCCTGGTCTCAACTGGAACTATTGATTTGAAAATATATTTAAACATTATATGAACATATACACTAGGAACAATTGCATAGTTCATAGGATTTTGTACATACATATAAAATTGTGTGCAAATACTGTACTGTGTTTAGAGTATAGTAGCATTGCAGTTATGTGAGCCTCTTGGGCAGGTAAACCATGCCTTACCTTTCCAATTACAGTACCTATGTAACATGCTTTGCGTAATTGGTCGGTTGTCCAATTTCACCTTGAGCAGTTGTTGCTTTGTTGACAACGTATTTGATTTCCAATTGCTTATTACTTATCTTTCGGCAGACAACCTACTCCGATTCTTTTTTTCTATGATATTGTTTGATCTGAAAGGTGTATCTACTGCTCAATGATGCAATTGCAGTTATACTGACGCAACATAACTAAACATTTTGTTCATGCAATTGTATTTTTGGATCCTACGGTGATACTACGCAGTCTGTATTCATCAGCGCATGAATATGTCTAACATAATTTCTTTTAATGCCGTTGTAATATACAATATTGGGATTACAATTATCATTTCAATAATGAATAAATGACAACAATCAGAAAAAGACATTATGCAGCTGCTGATAAGTTTTCATCTACTTTAATAACCATGAGGATTATTCTAATGATGACACCTCACTGTTGATAGTTACAATGTTAGAAGTTAATGAAGCTGAGCTTTATAATCTACTGTAGTTTTACAATATATACAATGGTGTGAGAACAGTAGGACCCCCCCCCCCCCCAGTAGGAACTACTGTTAAAATAGTAGAAAGGCTAGTATGTTCGGCTTAGCTACGCTCTAAGAAAAGTGTGTTACGTTTACATGCCTTTTTGCAGCCACTTTTAACACACTTTTGTTTTCTAGCACACTACACGCTACACAAAGTGTATTGATCTCAAACGTGTGTTACTCTGTTACACTACACAAAGTGTGTTACTCTGTAAATGCATGTTCACGCAATACACATATTTTAGAGTATATTAAAAATGTACCTTACACAGAGAGAAAAAGTGAGAGTCGATGTGGTCATAAGTACTGCCGTATGAGAGTCAGGCACTTATAGCTTCAATCTTTCCTAAATCAGAGCGGCTACCCCTACCCCCGCTAGACTTACCTGTTTGTTCCAGAAGGATCGGAAACACATTAGTGCCGCGTACTCACACGTGGGAACTGCTATTACGTGCTGCTCACCTTGTGCCTTTTGATCCCTACTTAGACATCGAAGGGCCGCAAACTGCTCTAATGTATCATGTCCCTGGGCGTCGTAATGCATGTATGTAGCCCTGGTGAGTAACTCGCCAACGCTGCATCCAAGCATCATGCCGCTCCTACGGGGTTGATGCACTCTCGAAGGGTCGGCATGATGGACGAATGCAGCACCGGCGAGTTACTCGCCAGGGCTGCTCTGGCATACATAAATGTTGCCATTTAGTGACATGCCGTCCTTAGAGGGCTAAAGATGAAAGCACGGCCCAGTGAGGTAGCTGGCTCTTATCTACCCTGTATCTGGTGTATAGGGGTGGTGTCCCCTACCCATAAAGCTAAAAGCACCCCATGCTGCTAACATAAACACGACATCTAGACTACCACTGCCACTCTATGTAGGTACATGTATACATGAGCTCCTCCCTGCTCCGTGCTTTGAATCATACATGAAAAAAGATATCTGGTCGGCACATAGCACCGTCATATTACATGTGAGGAAGTGTGTCAATTGGATATTGAGAGCGAGTTGAGTAGAAATGGTTACAGGGTTTGATAGGCGCAGAAGGAGAGCTCTTCTATATTTGCACAGTCCTTCCACATCTAAAGCTGATATTACTTATTTAAAGGGCGCATAGTGCTTTGATACATTATGCTATTGATTGCTATACAACGCTAGCTGGCGCGTAACTCACCTGTGCTGCATCCAAGTATCATGCCGAGGCTACGCGGTTGGTACACTCACAGAAGCAGCTTTCAGGGACCATGACGATAATAAGGGACATAATGCATTAAAGCACTATGCGGCCATTAAATGGTTAGACTGTCATGGTACGCGGGACAGGGAAATCAGGCTAAGGCAGGCCACCCAGGGTGGTTACTGGCTCTCTGAAAGTAGGCACTGAAGGCAAAACTACAGCCCACTCACTCCAAGGTATGACAACCATCTAATTCTTCCTAGATCAATTAACAGCGCCCATTTTCTAAGATCTGAATTAACAGTTAACAGTGTTAAATAGACTGCTGGGGAGGTTCAGTACTGGAATTGTCCTTGTGCCTCCCCCCAACCTATACATAGCACTGAATACCTGTCTCGCATCCGCTCAGACTGTTGCTGTAGGGGTGCCGACATTTGGGCCCTTAAAGGCAACCTTTGTTCAGTTAACTTGCTCATATTGAATCTAATCTTCTCGTCAGTACTCTCGTCCAACTTTCTGTCGGTGACAGCTCCCATTTTCTTAAATTTAATTGGTTCAGTCACCACCACCGCTCCCAGGTGCCGTTTGGAATGGGGTACCCAACACTGGATTGAGTTCCTCTCCCCTCCCTGCCCCTCCCCGGCGGCGCACCCTGCTGAAAGGCAGGGGACATGCTACCTCCTGATACCTTGTATATCATGCCGAGCCTACGCGGTTGGTGCACTCACAGAAGCAGCTTTCAGGGACCATAACGATAATAAGGGACATGATGCATTAAAGCACTATGCGGCCATTAAATAGTTAGACTGTCATGGTACGCGGGACAGGGAAATCAGGCTAAGGCAGGCCACCCAGGGTGGTTACTGGCTCTCTGAAAGTAGGGCTCAGGACAGCCATCTAATTCTTCCTAGATCAATTAACAGTGCCTATTTTCTAAGATGTGAACTAAAAGTTAACAGTGTTAAATAGACTGCTGGGGAGGCTCAGTACTGGAATTGTCCTTGTGCCTCCCCCCAACCTATACATAGGACTGAATACCTGTCTCGGATCCGCTCAGACTGTTGCTGTAGGGGTGCCGACATTTGGGCCCTTAAAGGCTACCTTTGTTCAGTTAACTTGCTCATATTGAATCTAATCTTCTCGTCCAACTTTCTGTTGGTGACAGCTCCCATTTTCTCATATTTAATTGGTTCAGTCACCACCACAGCTCCCAGGTGCCGCTTGGCATTGGGTACTGGGTACCCAATACTGGGTTGAGTACCTCTCCCCTCCCTGCCCCTCTCCGGCGGCGGACCCTGCTGAGAGGCAGGGGACATGCTACCTCCTGATACCTTGTATATAATACATGTGGCTGTCATCTAGCATGACGTCTAGATCAGGTATCTGCCTGCTGTAACCACGTCTGTGCCTCTCTCTATACAGCCACCAGCCACCTGCTCCTCCAGGGTGTGGGGCATGATGGAGGGTTGGAGCAAACAGCCAGAGGGGGGCTGTTAGGCCAAAAAAAAAGGTTCGTTTCAGGTAACCGGACCGACCCTATCAAAACAAGGCCGACCGTACATCTTTTTATGCAATTTTGAAGAAATTTGTGAAATTTTACCATTTTTTTTGGTAAATTTTTGGGTTTTCGGAGAGGCCGGCCAGTACTTTCATGTTAAAAAAAAAGGTTTTAAAAAAAAATCCGACCTACTGACCCTATATTTTCTTGCCATGTTACCTGAAACAAACCTCTCTTTTTTTGCCTTACCAGCATTTGCCGACCAAATTGATCATTGTTCGACCTGTGATCCTAGCAACGCGTTCACAGCAGTAAAATATTAATGATGTCTGCAGAGGAGAAGGAGGTAGTAAAGGAGGTTGTGGCAATGGTGGACATCCTTAACTGTTTCTGGCAGAAAGTGAGCAAACAGAGGCTCTCTAGGGAGGAGGCATAAGAAGAGGTATTGTTAGATATGGTACATGTATGATTGAGGTAGCATCAGTAGAGTTAGAAAGCTACATACACCAGAAGCTATTTGAATAAACCAGAGGGAAGTAGCAGTGTCACCATAGATGGTGTGAATAGGGAGATAAAGAGAGCAAGAGAAAGACAGAGAAGGAACAGAGAGTATGAGTGCCATACAAACCGGCACATATAGATATAGGTAAGCATAAAGAGTAACCAAGACAATAATATTATGCTTGTGTGCATGACGACAGGCGTATATATAGGGATAGAGAAGCAAAAAGTTGGGTACAGAGAAAATGAAGATCATGAAGACTCAACTGGAGCCAGCTTAGCCCGGCTGTACCCAGAGCAATGCATCTACTCAGTCCCTCCTACAGAGTATTACCCGGTTTTAGGGCGAATACCCTTGCGGAATAAGAAGAGGATAATTACAGTGCATTTCTGGGGAGTTCTGTGGTCTTAAAATGATGACTAAGTCTTAGTACAACCGTTGCCAATCTGCTAAAACCCTCAAGCATCTTTACAACTATAACTCCATTGATGCAGTTCCCTTTTGATGCTGCAAAGATGGGTTTTTATTATGTATAGTAAAGGCCAAGATTCAGTCGTACAAACATCATATAGAGAGACTGCACACTATTCAAATGGGTTTCAGTCACTCCATTATGTTTCATTTTCTATGGACATATAAACTTTTGATTGTTTGAATTTATATAACTGTCTCTTTAGAACTAAGCCTTATTGCCAGCCTAATCGATCGATTATTAAATAACATTATAGCACAGTCACCGAATTAAATACTTGGGTACATGGGATGTATATCTCCCCATAATATAACTACAATCGTGTTGGATGCATTGTTGCCATACATTCTCATTGAATTGAACGACATAGGACATGAATTATAGTGATCCATATTCCAGTTGTTATAGACATATAGCAATGGCACGTTATTGTCTATTAAACACATAACTTGTAAATCATACTATTCTATACATATACATGTATGGATACAAGTGATTGAAATTAGTTTTCACTATATTCCTATATCTTAAGATCTACCCCATAAGCAAAATGGGAATCTGGAGGTTGATATTTGGATTTTAGATAACAAATAAATGATGGCACCAATGTGTTTCCGGCCTTATAATTGAAGTTTAACAGTACTTGTAAAATAGCGTGTGAATTCACATACCGGTAAGCTGGATCTTAAGATGGACCTTTGTTTATGCACAAGTGGACAGACTCACCCGGGAGCATCAACAAAATAATCAGTCTAGTCTTAAACTTTCTTAAACTGTCCAATCTTAAAAACGTTAGAATATTTATTTAACATAATAACATTGATTTAGAATTGTACTGTTTTGCATTGAGACTTGTATCTGCCACCTAGTGTCACATTCCCACACTATGCTAGCTGGGGTCTGCCTTTATAGTAGGTAGGACAACACTATTTAAAAAAATGATCGGTATTTATCAAATGATATCTCAAATGACGGGGGGATCAAGTGTAACTTTTCACGATTTACTGTTGATACTTTATTTTCTATGATTTTCTGAAAAAGAAAAGTTGGCAACATGCACCTGTCAGCCTTTACCACTGTGTTACTCCTTAGATTGGTCCCAGGCTCTTCCTTGGCTAGATACTCAAGGGACTGCTAGAACTCTCTAGAACTTTGAGGGGCTCTCTAGCATTAACTTTTTAAGATATCATCATTCTGTTTTTTGCATATGATTGCCTAAAGTCTTTCTAATTGGTCAACTATTCACACATCATGTATGATGCTTGACTAATATAATATAGGACACTCTACTGGAGGTAGTATTTTTAGGGTAATCACCATTTTCAGGGAAATGATTATAGCTCAAAATAGTCCACACATTTTCACTCTAAACCAAAATATTCTTATTTGGGAACCTCTATACTAACTTGTGGCGGGGGGGCCCCGTTGGGCCCAAGTGGTTTTAGGGTATAGAAATTGCCTTCAAAAGTGATGAATCTTGTTATACATGAATAAGGTAGTTATTGTTATCATACAATATAAAATATAACATCTACCTATTGCATGCAATCAGTAGAGTCCATAAAAACGATACGTGAACATGCACATTATATTATTGGGCAAGATTGAGCTCTCTCTGAGCTTTCTGTATGGCTAGCACCAGTAACTGTCCTGGAAATGTGGTTCCAATCCACCTGCTGACACAGCAGTTGCATTAAATGTACCAATCAAATTATCATTATCTATAGTCTGAAAATCTACAAACTAACATGATACATGAAGACACATTCATCCTCTTTTTCCTGATATGCCATGCATTATTGTAACATGTTTTTTGGCTGAGAAATCAATGAATCCATTTGGGCTGTTTAGCACTGTGACAGAAACAGGGTTGTGAAAACGGTCCCTGGTTGTCCTCCCTATTTATAGTATATACCCTACACCCAGATGAGAAAACATAAACATCTAAAAGGAAAAAAAGGGGGGGTTGGGGGCAGAGCCCCCCATTACATACTATTCGACTAGCCTATCGTACAATTGACTGTGTAGCCTAGACAGTGGTTCATCATTGGCATCATCTAGGGAAGAAAGGGGTAGAACCAGTAATCTTAAATAAATGTTTTGTTTAAGATAGTCCATTGACTTTAAGATAGTAACGTTTTTAAGATTGGCCTTTTAAGATTGGACAGATTATTTTGTTGACGCTCCCGTGTGAGTCTGTCCCGTCGAGCTTTGTTTATCTACCTTGTAGATTGACGTAACGATAGGCTGACGTAGCATGTTAGATAACCTGTGTACATAATATAATTCTGGGACTAGACTCAGTAGTTGACATAATACCTCTATAAGCATATTACTGGATGACATTGAGTGGCACTGCTAATGAGGCATGCCGTCTAATGTCATCTCATGTCACCCGCTGTTCTGATATCTGACCCTTATACACCAATATTATTTGGCTCGCTATACGACCGATCTCTCAGTCACTATTGCTGTATAGTGCCTAACCAAGTTAGTCATTTTTCAGCTCCCTATACAACCAGCCCAGGTTAGTTAATATTGTCATTATGTTGTTTTGCCTCAGCTATTCTTGAATAGCACTTGATCATGCCTGACCAATGTCGCTATGGTCAACCTGGGATATCCACCACATACCATGGGCCGCGGCTTTTAGATTATCTGTGTATAGACTAGTACAGCATTTGGTTGGTCTTCATCACAATGATAACCTGAAAAGTATCGTATGCTTATATATTAATTATTTAGATCTCCTCCATCCCAGTAGCCTCTTAAACACGGGAAGAAGGATTGAATGGGCACTTGAAAAGAGAAACAGCGTTAGCACTAATAGCAGTAGACGATGCCATTCCCTTTTCTATGCATGCATGTTCATACCTTTATTTTGTTCATTTATCTTATTCATTTTTTTCAAGAGATACATTCAGTTTATCGACGTCACATTTACCGGTGGTATGACACTTAACGACCTATACGAAACAGTCAGATTGAGGAGCAATTAAGGCTTCAGTGGTATTATTCTAAAAGCAATTACAATTAGAATTGTCCTGATATCATATGATCTCCTATTCGTCAGTGCAAGGTTGTGGTGATCAGCAAAGCTCACTACCCCATATCCAATGCTGAATGCTACATGCACATCACAATTATCCACATCATTACCTCCAATTCTCTCGTGCAAGGCTGAAGTGATTAGTGTAACTCACCACCTATCCTGGATGCTAAATGAACATCAGACTTGGCCCACATATAAGCAGCTGCCTTGCTCCCAGGACTCAGGTCTCAGGAGGGGCTTCATTATGGGAACGTCAGCAGGTGGCAGGTCCTCCAACCCTGACTCTGACAGCTCCTGCCCCTGTCACCTAAATCAATGTCCAACCCTGTAACACCAATATTAATTACACACTTGCTTGTGGGTTCCTGGTAAAAGTCTGGCGGACTATTAAGAATCGCTACTGCAGTTGGGTTGATCGTTATGATCAGACAATAAGAACACAAAGAACTAGAGTTTTACCAACGTTGCTTTTATTATATCCCAGGCCTCCATCAGGCTATTTATCATGCCTCTTTCTTGTTGAGCTAAAAGGCTATAACTTTTTAAAAAAACTTCAGGTGACGCTTGACACCTACAATAAGGTCCACCCGCGTACTACTAATACTCATCACACATTCTGGTAGCGTGTGGTCTCCAGCCTTGTCACTGACACCTAAATCAATGTCCACCCTGGTACTACCAATACTAATCACACATTCAGGTAGCTCCTGCCTTCTCCCTGACACCTAAATTAAATTCCACCTCTGTACTACCAATACTTATCACACATTCAGGCAGCTTGTAGGCTCCACACCCAGGAAAATTGCGAGCATCATATATATATATATACTCATATACCGAAGTGAAACACTGTAGCGAGAGTCAAGCTATGCTGCATGACCTTCATTTGGAGCCTGGACTCACTCCCCAAAATGACTCGAGAGTATGACAATGCTGGCCCCTCTTCCTAGAGTCTAGCAATGCTGAACTTGAAAGAGCCTCTCTTTCATCCTTTGCTTTTGGCGACAACGCCAGCATCAGACTAATGCTCACATTTTTCTGAGTGTAGTCTTGTCCCTGACACCTAAATCAATGTCCAGCCCTGTACCACCAATGCTCATCACACATTCAGGTAGCCTGTGGGCTCCTCCAGGTGAGGTATGAAGTAATAAAGCCGAGGTAATAAGTGCAGGAGGACCCAGCCTGAGACTGCCACCACGCCCTCCTCCAGGGGGCGCACCAGGCGGACAGGTGATTTATCTTCCAGGTAGGCGTGGTAGGGCCAAAACTGAAAAAGGTGTTTCAGGTTACATGGTCTTAAAGTCTGTGGCAGGTATGTTGTATTTCTTTTTAGATAAAAACAAATCACTGAGATCCGAAAGTACCCTGAAATTGACCCTCAAACTACAACCCTGACTCGTAGACCATGGCCTTGACTCAAAGACCATCAAATTGACTCTCAAGTAGCCCCAAATGCCATGATTCATTTATAGAAATTCTATCCGAAGTTTTCAGGGTTCACTCTGTTGATGCCAAGTGGGGTCAAATAACCTGAAACACCCCTTTTTTTGGCCCACGTAATGGTACCTTGGGTAGGTGCCAACTCTGCCTGCCTAACTCACGTGTACAGCATTGGGGAAGTCACCAACTGGGGATGTTAGCATGCCTAGCTAGTCAGAGAGGGGGCTTTGTCCCCTCTAATGATAAGCATTGCGTCATAATCACATTGGTATGTAAACTCTAATGTTATATGCTCATACCAGAATTATTGTGATTGCCTCTGTAACTCTTAAGTTTCTTTTAGAGCACTTTTAAGACTATTCTATAAATGAGTAGCGAGTATACTCAAGCCCAGTAAAAAAAAAGTTATACAACATTTTGTAACGTTATTTAACGTTAAATAACGTTTCTCTAAGGCTCCTCACTATGGCATAATGTTTTTTTGACGTAAAATAACGTGTTTTTTTTGTTAGCTGGGAGGTATATTTATATATGTTTTTATTCTCATCTCATCATTGTATGTACATGACAAATAAATCAATCGAAATCTCCACCTAAAGCCGTACCTATTGTCCAAGCTCTATCACTCGTTGCTTCATACGTTATTGATATACTTTTGTTGATAATTCAGAATAACAAGCCAAGAGTTAATTTTGGTGAAAGAAAGGTTCACTAGTCATGTAAAATTATGAAAATTATGTGCCCAGGTTGAAAAAGCATTATATTTGGCACTTTAGTGAACAACAGCTCTCGGGTATTAAACTCAATCAACACTCAATATTTCCCCTACAACCTGGCGAGCAATAAACATGTTTGTTTTACCCTTAAAAGAGTTAAATTGTATTTTATTATATAATACCCTTTATCGTCATGCATGATGCCAATGCTATGGGACTGATACACGTCAAGAGTCGACATATTATATGTATGAATGTAGAATCTGTGGGTATTCACCAAGGCCTCATCATTGCGACACATGGTATTCAAGCGTTATGCACCCTTAAAGGGTTAACTATTCCGACAGTTAATGGGGGGGGGGGGAGAGATAGGGAGGATGCAGGGCCATACACCCTACCGTACCGTCGCGATAAAGCGCCTGGTCTTGAATAAGCGCCGGTCTTGAATAAGCGCCGGGGTGTAGGGACTTCCAAATGCTTCTTAAGCACTAAAATCGTGACCTTGAATAAGCGCCTGTCTTGTATAAGCGCCTGGGTAAGAGCACCGTCAAATTGAAGAGCGCCCCGGCGCTTAATCGCGACAGTACGGTATATCCTGATCATGCTGAGGTGGCACATCGTATCAGACCTATGGCATGGCTAGTCACAATATGCATTAAATATAACTTCAGCACTTCATTGTCTGTTGCAAACCAAGATACCCATTCTCAGAACTCAGGTCCATTCTCTGAATTTGTCATTCATTTTCTTCAGGAGAAACACTTCCATGGCAATTCATCTACGAAATACTTTGTCTCGTTAAAGATGGTATATCAGCTAATAGACTCCCCAAACCTTTTCTTTAAAATGGATATCACTTCAATGCCATGGGTTCCATTATCATTTTAGCTGATAAACAGTGCAACATATTTGTCTATTAATACATAACTTGAGATTGATAACAATGTACCTGATGTACCTCACTGACTCACACACTCCCCCAGGAGAGTATTGGGGGAACTAATCCGATAGAGAATGCACTGAGCCATGCAGTATCAACACCTAGGGAGTTTTAGTGTCGACCTACAGTAAAGAATATTGCACTGCATGTGCTTATCTTATAGACTAAGACACTGCTAATAACTTTAAAAGTTAGAGAAGACGTATGGGATAGGATATACAATAGTAATATGATAAAACTAAAAAAACTCTAAACATTTAGCTGACACACCATCTTTAAGTGTGTTCGATGAAGACAGAATAGAACTAAGTCTGATATAGGGAGCATGTTCTCAAGGGAAGGGTCAGCAAAGGTCTGAGTATGGGAGCATATCCTGGGGAATGATTAGTAAAGGGGGCTTTTTGGCAGTCAGGCAGAGATATGCTGCCATGGGAAGGTGGTACCTAGTGCTACTAAAAGTCAAAGCACTCACATGATGTATGCGCTGTTAATGTGTCTGCTTCTACATAGTAAACACAGATAAAACCCACATAATGGTAAAGGCTGATATGGAGGGTTTATGAGCTCCTCCATCAGGGTGGTTACAAAGTCACCTTTTCACTGCTTAATCTGCAGGGAATTAGAAGACATTGCCCGATACAGGATTGGCTATGCTAAGTTTATTAAGTGCCTTGAAACAGAAGTTCAATAAATCTGAAGTGGGCCCAGGTCATTAATGCGTGTACACCCAAAGTGAACTGCCTAGCAATGCTTTGTTTGACATTTCTTAACCGTATTTATTGATAGCACAGTTGATGGAACAAGATATAAAGGGGAGGGATATCTGGAGGCAATTGGTCATTGAAAGGGCATTTCAAAAAGATCTCGCATCGATGTTTTTACTTGCTGCTTGAAGAATCATTGGCTTCCAAGTAATCCACAAATGACCCAGACTCCTTACACCTGCTAATGGGAAATGTGATCTGTCAGGTTGACCTGTAACTAGCTATTTATAGCAAGTTATTCTTTACAGTTCACTAGGTGCAGGGCTAAATGCAGGTACAATGCATCCTCTATAGTCACACCCTTCATGTATTATTTCTATGACTCTTTAGAAGTATACTACAATGTTTTGGGCCTTTATAAAGAAACATGTAGATGAATTCAGTTGTTTAATATAACAATGTTGAAGAACATGACAATGAAAGTACACACCAGCCCAGAGCTACAGCTACAAAGGAGGCTGAGACATGTTAGGAAACATATCTCAAAAGACCCAGGGTGAAGGTTGGTGTTTTAATGTGTCCTAATGTAGAGACAAAATGACGGGGCGGTGTTTTAACGCATTATGCTGTTGGTGGCATGAAACAAATAAGTCATCATTGCTGCCTTCATGCTAATAGCATGCAGACCTAAGATGTTGCTAATTATGACGTTGAGTATGATCCTTCTAACCAGCGCTTCATTCATGAATCATGAACAAACTTTTCACTTCAGATCATATCTATACAGTTAACATAAAATCACTTTTATGGAAAGGGGTATTTCTCAAAGGTTATAATGGTTAAAGAGAAATAGTTAGGCCTAACACCGGCCCACAGTTGGGATTTGTTAGGTCTCTATATGAAGTGATTCCTAATCATTCATATATATAGTATTTATCTAAATCGATACCTATTCAGCTGCTATTCCCAAGCTAAATAAACTTGCCACATATCAGTAAAATGCAAGCTGGGTATCGATTTGTAATTTGAACTCCTGAATATCAAAGTGTCTTCCTACCCTCGAAAACAAATGAACATGATGGGGAAGGCAGTCCCTCATGTCTTCTTTTATCTAAAGACTAAGCAGGGGAAGCGTCCAGCTTTCTGTAAGAAGACTAGACAAAGGGAACATAGTATGAATGGAATTTTAGGTGTTGGCAATATAGAAAGAATACTTTACTTGCCTAAAATCTACAGAATAATTATTGCTTGTCAAGGCTGCATCCGTGCATCATACCGACCCCCAGCAGTGTGATCACCACACAGGTTTAGCTTGACAATTGAATGCAGCGCACGTGAGTTACTCACCTGGATTTATGCATCATAATGGCAAACGAAGAACATAATGCATTAAATCAATATCCGGATTTCAGAGAGGTTAAGGGTTAAAGGATATCGGCAGAGAGATTGGAGGTATGGGCTAGCCATATCAGGTAACAGATAGGATATTTATTGATGTTACCTCAGACTGGGGAGAGATGATTTGAAGTGAAATATTGCCAGGTTTTTATTTTCACTGGTAGTTTATTGCTCCAACGTTTTTCAATAGTCTCAATAGGTTGAATGAATAAATAAAAGTAATAAAACGTGGTTTCTTTTAGGATGTTACTATAATCATTCAGTCTCAGATCAGGTGAAGCTTATCTGCTCCTCTTTGAAACCATTAGTCACTGGTTAATCTTATGTGTGTAGATATTGTTGTGTTATAAATGTGATCAGAGGAGAATAGTGAAGGGCCATAAAATGTAAGGACTGAAATCTAAAGAGGGCTGAAAACAGCCAGAATTGTTGAGCTGCTACCCATCTCCTCCTGTTATATCAAAATCACACTAAACAGCCAATATGTGTGTAGAACATAATTTCAATCAGAGGAGTAGTTTTGCCTTGGGCACTGTTCCCTTCAAAATCCTCGTATTATTTCATCCAAATTATTCCTGCAAGTCAAATATCCACCGTGGTGAGCCCTTCTGGCGTCCTGGCAATTAATAAGGGGGCCTTACTGATAGCATCAGGTTCAACAGACAAGAGAAGGAGGCGCTATTGGAATATGAGATAATTCATTGTGATGCCTTTGAGGGGCTGCAAAGGGTGTCCCCTTAACACAGCTCAGCCAAATAAGGCAGGGGGCAGACATGAGGCCACCTGAGGACAAGGTGACCTGACATTCCATAGTGTTCCCTGGGTATTACCTTCCTCTCCTCTTCTGCCTCCAGATTTATCTTTTCACATAATCCCTATAGAACTCATGACATATTGTGCATGCTCCCAGCTCTCATAACCTTTGTGCTGTAAGTGCTACGGACGTTCATATTTTCCATGAACAGTTTCTTAACTTAAGATATATTTATATGAATAACATAATAATACTTTATGAAAAATGGTATTTCTCAATACTTGTTATGGTTAAAGAGGGGGGCGGGGAATCGGCCCCCCTTTAGAAAGGTGCAAAATGATCTGGTCTCAAAAGAGCAGCCAAAAGAACAAATTAGCATTTAAGTGGCATGGTCCAACTTTTTACCATATATTAAATTCTACTTAAATGCCACTACAATATCATAAATGGAGGATGGGCACAATGAAATATCATTGTTTGGCAATAATATACAATTAAGAGGGTCCCATAAACACAGGTATATCCATTTACAGTGTATTTTCAATAGGTGGAATTATAGTGTGCACTCCAATAGCCTTAAAGTGAGCATAAAACTGATAATTATCTGAACTCCAAGCTCCATTCTGGGGAATAATGTTTAATAAAGTTGGGACATGAACTATGGCCATCTTGAACATTCTGGTTCATTTTTAGCGAAATTAATTTTTGAGCCCTAATCATCGGACTATGGCACTTTAAGATGCTTCTAGATGCAGTAACGTGGAAGCCAGGATTAACAAGAATGTATGGTTCTGTGTGGCATGCAGGGAGCAGAAGTAAATGATGTACGATGATCAATGACATGTTGAGATTTAGTAACTGTGGAAGAAAGCTAAATATGATGAGATTTTTTGAAAGTTGGATTGTATTTTAGAGACTCTCTAGTCAAATTAAAGAAATTCTATAATATACAGTTAGATAAGTAGGTTAGAATTTCTTTTTTTAATAAGTACAAAAAAGAACTAATAAGTAATGACATAAAAGATTGAGGTAGAGCACATAGAACATGCAAGGTCAATGAGATGGGATGTTAACTAGAAGTTGGCACTGTATGGAGGAGGGTGGGAAATGAGCAGAGAGGAATGACTAGGTAGCCAATGTGTGAGGAATAGGAGCAGGAGTAACTCCAAGGTGTAATTTGGTGCAGCTGAGCACCAGAAGTCCTGGCCATTGGCCATTAGCTGAGGTCTGTGTTGTCAACTTGATTTGTCACGTCAGATGTCCCTTAGCCCCTGACCCAGGGTAGGGGCTAGTGTTGCAGGTTGCAAGGCTGACCTCCACATCATACCAGAGAGTGTAAGAAAACATTACTACACCATCATTACCCACCTTGCTCCTGTTGATGAATAATTTCTCCTCCCTGATTGGAAATGTTCAGTAGCATTACAAATTATAGTTATTTTAGTCATTTCAAGTGAATAGCTGCAAAGTGGAAAGTAGTAGACATGTAACATACAACCATTTTACTTTATAACTATTTAGATGCAAATTAAATGCAGAACTGTAGGTTTAAAAGTCATAACAGCCAAACATTGATCATTGTGAAAAGTGTCTCCAGAATGGCAAGAGAGCATGCCCGCTGTAGCAAGACAGGTTAGCTGTGTCAATGCAGTAGGCATGTCATCATGCGAGTCTATTGAGGAACCAGGCTTAGTAGTCTTGCCCTGGAGACATTCCACCTTGTAGATGGAAAGGGATTTAGCGTGGGGGCAGGGAAGTGGAAGAGGTGGGGGAGTCACTAGGCCTGGTGGACATGAGCTCCTACGCTAGCCAGGAAAGGGTATGGGTGTTAGGCAGGCGAGCTGCGAGATTGGGTGACCTACAGCTTCTGATCCAGAAAAACAGTCAGCACAGGACCCCTGAGCATGGGACATAGTGGGTGTATGATAATGGTCAGAGTGTGCTCACAAACTAGGTTAAATACGGTCATGTAGAATACAGTATACAAAATCTAACTTCATCTTCCACAGTAGCTAGTTATAATTATACCATTATCGTTGACGGTGCTGGTATAGATATTTGAGAAGGATGTGCATGAATACAGTATCCTGCTAGCCTTTCTTCGACCTTCAGTTCAATCTATTCTGAGACCCATTGATGCAGGCTGCAGAAACCTGACCCCCACCTGTACACCTTACCTGTTGGTGCATTCATGTACTAGTCTACACTGGCTTATCAAATTGCATTAAGGGACAACTACCACACCTTTCTCAGCCAGCTACCCCTAAAAATGAGTTGTGTGAAGGAGAAAGGGTTTGGATTAGCTCTTTAGTTAAGGATACAGGGCACTTTCTGCCACTATACTCAACCTATCCCAACTTATAATACCCCCAAAGCCAGGGGGCTCTGAAAATGGTAAGTATGCTGCTAGAATGTGTATGATGTGCCGCTTAAAACGAAATGAGAGATGCAGTGATACGTTGCATTGATAGGCATTATGTTACTTTGCAAACGGTTTTTAGTGAGGGCAATATATGATATACATATGAAACTGCAAAGAATGACTGCAATGCGGCCTCAATGTATGGAGAAAGCCTGCCACAAATACATATATGTCTGCATGTACTGCTACTGTAAACGATATGGAGGTGAAAGTGGCCTGTGGTTTATACTGGACGACAGTAAGAAGGAGCTTACCTCGATGTCCTACTTGGTATCTGCAGATCCTAGCTAATCATCACAGAAAGGCATGCCTGGCAAAATCTGAGTGCACATTTTTCCTTTTTGTGATTGTTGTGATTGCTGTCGATCATATCATAGTCAACCAAGGTCAGTACTGGAAAGTGGATAATTACTATGCATAGCATACCATATAAAGGGGAAATAGATATCAGGCATATTCTTAATATATACAAGAAATTAACAAACTAAATACCCAGTACCAGTGGCTGCAACATAATCAAAATAGTTTTACCATCTGCAATAGTTTACCCTTAAGGGCCAGATAGTGCTTTAATGTGATATCCCCTTATAAGTTGGCATGGTACATGATGCATAATGCAGCCCTGGCTAGTCTGCCTGTAGGTTTAATCAATGCATCATGACAACCCTTTGGGAATGTAACAACCTCATAGTTTGATAACACATTAAAGCACTTGCGGCCAATTGACTTGGGTAACAACATGTCGGTTTGACTATTCAGACAATGAAGAGGCAAAGATAGGGAGGAGGCAGGGGCATGCACCTTGTGACCTAGACCTGCTGAGATAGCACAATGTATTGGACCATGGCGTGACTAGTCACAGTCTGGCTGTGGAATGCACCCTTTAAACACGTCACTGTAGATGAGAAACCAGGCAGTACCCATTTAACACTCAAGTCCATTCTTCAACTTGTTATTTCCTTAGGGGTAACACTTCCATGGGCAATCCATCTATAAAGCACTTTGTCTCCTTTATCAGTTTTCAGTGGGAATAGAATAGAACGCAGTCTGATCTTGAGATTAGGAAAATACTGTCATTAAAAGCAAAGCACCAACATGATGTATATGCTGTTAATGTCTGCCTCTACACAATAAACAGGGATAGATACTCACAGCAGGGTAATGGCAGATTTGGGGTGGTTTAAACTTATTCATCAGAATAGGTACAATGTTACATTTCTACTGCTTGATATGCATAATTTTTTACTTCAAATTGAAGGTGGGAACATGTCATCAATTTGTGTACAACCAAGGTAAGTTGCCAAGCACATGTCTTTTTCGGGCATGTGTAAACTGTATTAAATTTTATCAATAGCACAATTGTTGATGGAATGAGATGGCATGACAAATCTAGTAGGGAGGGATTTCTTGGGACAATTTGTTATAAAAAGGGTCTTCTTTCTATACAAGGTTACACATGAACTATGCAGGATGTACACATGACCCAGATTCCGTGAACCTGATAAATATGGGGCGTGTGTAAACATGATGTGACAGATCGACATCAAAGGTGACCTAGTGCTAGGTATTTGTAGCAAGTTATTCTTTACAGTTCACTAGGTGCAGAGCTAAATGCAGGTACAATGCATCCTCTATAGTCACACCCATTACATATTACCTCTATGACTCATGATTCAATCCCTTTGAGGTAGAAAGTGTGGTTTTGGGCTTTCATTAAGAAACAAATAGATAAAATCAACTGTTTAATATACTAAAGTCGTTTGTGAACCTTATTGATGTATCATTAATAAGGTGTCTTATGTAATTCACAGTCAATTTGAAACCATTAGGCACTGATAAGTCTAGTTACAAGGACTGAATTCACACATTATACAGACCCTTCAGGAGTGACCATCTCTGTATTAACCCCATAGTGTGATGCTTGTATGCAGTACTTGTGCGCTACCCGCCTAGTTTCATGCATCATCATGACAAACAAACAGGGGCATAATGTATTATATTGTATTGATATGTCAACACTTAAGAAATAATATTGGCAGTCAGCCCAGAGCCATTGGCTATAGCCATCTAATGTTGCCAGAAATGTATTTCCACCAGTAACTTATCGCCTCTTTTGGATGTTGCTGAAATGTATTGGTCTGACTTTAGGTGAAGCTTATAAACATAATTATGCTCCTCTGTGAAACAATCCATCACTATTTTGTGTGGAGAGGTTGTCTTATCATAAATGTGACTACATGAGCATAAAGTAGGCCATAAAAGGTAATGACTGAAAGCTGAAGAGCAGTCACCCATCCAGTCTGCTGTAACATAAGAATCACACAAAGAAGCCAATATTAGGTAGTACATAATTGCAATCAGAAGTATAGTTTTGCCATGGGCACTGTTCCATCCTTGTCAAAAACGTATGCATTGGTGAGCCTTTTCGGTGCCCTAGCAATTAATAAGGGGCCTTACTGACAAAGCATTAGGCTCTACAGATGAGAGAATCAGGCACTCTTGGAATATGACATAAACCGTTGTGATGCCTTTGAGGGGCTCCAAAGGGTGTCCTCTTAGCACAGCTAAGTCAGAGACAGCTGGAGGCAGGCAGGGGTCGCCTTGGGACGATATGTCCTTACATTCTATATAGCGTTTATGGGTATCACCCCCCTCTCTTATTCTGGCTTTTCATATCATTTATATAGAAATGGTGACATACTCGCACGACCCCTATTCTCCCAGTGCTGTGGACATTCATGTTCCATGAAAGGAGTCTTAACTTAAAGTGGCATAATCACCGAGTGTATCCCACCCACTATTCTAGTATTGTTCTAGTCTACTATGTGGTTAAATGTGAGTGGTGAAAATGCCCCTTTAAATCATATCTGTCAAGGGTAATATACTTTAGTATGCTCTCCTTGTAAAAGGTTAAACTGACCAGTGGCAATGGTTACCAAAACAATAGTCATTCCTACTTCTTAATTATGGCCACCTTTCACATATGGGATATTTTGACATTGCCAATCACTATCAAATATAGCCAGTATCGCTGATTCATCTGGTACAATGCCAGTAGTCCTGTCACTAAGGTTACAAGCTACTAGATCCTGCCAACTGGAATATGACATCGCCCTCTAAAATATTACCGATAGCAGCCCTATTACACACATTGAATAAGAGGGAGCTGATGGCATTATAATTTAGCACTTATGCTGTACTATACATTCAAATGATGGTATTGGGTGTTAGAATTGGAAACTGGCTGTTAATATGAATGAGATAATTATGAGTTAATGTGTTGCCCCATATGTCTCTATAGTATAAGCCTCATAGGTGATAGGACTGCAATGTTATCTCAATGTGAGCAGTAACCATCCCATAGGTTACACACATGCACAATGCATGTGTCTATGTAGATCTCCTGGCGATGATGATTATCTGGGCCTGCAGAAGGTGACCTACACTACAGCAAAAGCCCATCAGTAGGAGCATTTAATTACATGGAGGTGCCTGTCAGCATCTACACACTAGCTAGATTCATACACAATGCCGCCAGGAATGAGAGGAGATCATTGCATCACTATTTTGGTCATTCTTGCCATTTCCAGGGGTATACCACAGACCATTAGTCTAGACCCAATACGCTGAATCCGGTCAATTATAAGAACTCATTCTTTTTCTAGGGTAAACCTTGTTAGTTGAGTTGGAAATCGCACAAATGAGAAAAGGAAAATATGCTATCATGACTCCTACAAAAAGGGGTATTTCTCAAATGTTGTAATCATAAAGGAGATAATTATAAGGATTAGGGTAAGATCTCAACATGACCTCAACGATACCTCCCTGATATCTATTCCCAAACCTGCTTAATGACCACCGGGCACATATGTTTATTCCGAGAGAGGCATTGTCAGACGAACAACCAATTAATAGTTGGGTGTAGTCAATTTGAACATTGATTAACCCTTTAAGGCCTAGCGTCGACTATAGTTGACACCATGGTAGGCCTAACATCGACTATAGTCAACACCATGGCGGGCCTAGCATCGACTATAGTCGATGCCATTTATAATTACATAGGAATAACACAGGAATTGAAATGATGTCCGTCCTTCTGCTAACTAATACTTTTCAGAGGTCGTCCCCACAGCAAGCCAAACATTTATTGGTCAGGATTCAAAGGGTTAAGGAAGGGGCAAACCCGATTTCAGGGGGAAACTTCATTCATTTCAATATAGATCCTGCACTATATATTTGGGATAAATTGAAATTGAAATATTGAGAATATACATAGGAAATATCCAGTAGCATTCCCTGCAGCATAGCATTCATCACCATAGCCATCAGTCATGATTAAACATGACTAGCACAACTAAGCCAACTCTAGACCTCTCACACTCACCCTGCCCGAGGAACGAGATTTGGGCAGCCCACACTATAACAGAATTGGACTAGAGAGCAGCTTTCATTTGATACTAAATATGCCTATATGTAGGGTGTGGCTTATGCAAGAGTTTTTACTACTTTGGTATATTACTAAATCACTAAACTTTTCATAACTAAGTTTTCATACCCGTGTCTGGCTTATAGGAGTCATCAAAGTTTAGGGTGCAGCTTATTACGTGCGCTAGGCCTATGCAAGAGAATTTAAGGTGATATAAATTAGGAAATACCTACTTGCATTCCCTGCAGCATATTAGTCGTCAACACCACCATCAACTATGATTAAACATGACTAGCAGCAGATCAGCTCTAATCACAACTGAGCCAGCTCCAGACCTCCCATATTCACCCTGTATGAGGCAGCGATTTGAGCAGACCACAACATATTAAAGTAGGACCAGAGAGCAGCCAAAATAACAAATTAGCATTGAGAGGTTTCTGGATGGAGTAGGGCGGAAGGTAGGGTAATCAGGGAAAATGTTCAAGATCATGGTTCTGTGTGGTGGGGTGAAGAAGGAGGATCGATGAAATATAGAGGAGAAAATGGTAAGAAGCCTAGTTGCTGTGGAAGAAAGCTGAATTGAGATTGAGGTAGAGCAAGTAGAAGAACACAGAGAACTAACTTGATGGGGCCATGAGTAGGGTTTGACACTATATGGAAGAGGGCAGGAAATGAGCAGAGGAGAATGACTAGGTAGCTGAGGTGTGAGAAATGAAGCTGTAATTCCAAGGTGTAATTTGGTGCAGCTGAGCACCGGAAGTCCTGGCCATTGGCCATTACCTTAGGTCTGTGATGTTGACTTTGTTTGTCACATCTGGTGTTCGATAGTCCCTGACCCAGGGTACAGAGTTAGTGCTGGAGGTCCCTCACATCACACCAGAGAGTGTAAAAAAACATTACCACACCATTATTACCTGTCCCCTCTTAATAACTCATTTACCGCTTCTTAATTCTATGTCCTCAAAAGCAGTACACATTGTTGTTAAATCAATCTTTGTAAGTAAATAATTATCTGCAATGTGGAAAGGAGTATGTAGTGTATGGCCTTTTAGATGTATATCAAATGCAGATCTGTATTTTCAAAAGTCATTAACAGTCATACATTGATGATTTAATAAGTGTTTCAAGAAGGGCAAGAAAGCATGCAAGCTGTAGAGAGATAGGTTAGCAGTGTCAATGCAGGAGGCACGTTGCCATGTGATTGTATGTGGAAGAACCAGGCTTAGTGGTCATGCCCTGGAGACATTCCACCTTGCAGATGGAAAGGGATTTAGCGTCCGGGTGGGGGTGGGGATGAGGTGGGGTGAGTCACTAGTCCTTGTGGACATGCTCCCCTATGCTATCCATGAAAGGGTAAGGGTGTTAGGCAGACGAGCTGCTTTACTGGGTGACCCACAGCTGCTCAATCATGTTCAAGTGGGGGCCCATAAAGATATTCACCACAGGATTTCTAAGCTTGCCAGATAGTGGGTAGTATATGTTACCAATCAATGGTCTGAGTGTGCTCACTATCGTGCTATACACAGTTTTTATATAATACAAAATTAAACTACACTCTTTGACAAGTTGTGTATTACTGTCTCAATAAAAGGGTAAACTGAGCTACCTTTTTCTGAATACATGTATCTGACTTGAAAGCTTGTAAAGCATTCTGGCAAGCTAGTGAAAGTCTCTTTTAACACAGATGCTAGTTGATGATTACTTATGCTAACAAAGATTAAGAAAAATAATTCCTACAGTATTCAATTTTTCTTTCATCCTACAATGACCGTATGGAAGAAATAATAGTGAACAAACATGCATTGAAAATAGCCATCGCTAAATATACCATGATATTTGGAGGGACTTGGATAAGGTCTATGTTTCTATACTAGCAATTTTTAGTTATGGCAGTATATTCTATGTGCATATGGAAGTCTTGTGTTGCAATAGCCTGTTGGCTAACGAGGTTGTGTGCACTCTTATGTGACGGGCGATGTCTAATTCATCTTCCTGGTTAGTATCTTTAATAAAGTAAGGGCGTTCATATTGTCTTGCACGTCGAGTTTATGATGTGACTGCCAAATTGACCTACTGGGGTGGCACCATATATTTGACCATGACATGACTAAAATGCACCCAGTAACCACTTCTATGGGAAACTAGGCAAGCTGCAACCATTTAACAGTTCATTCCTTAATTTGTCATTTATTCAGAGGTAACACTTTCATAGCCATCCATCTATGAAGCACTTGGTCTTTTTGATTAGTTTTTGGTATAAACAGAATAAAACTGAGTCTGATCTAGACAAATGAGACCATTTTCTGATGATTGATCAGCAAAGTAGGCCTTTTGGCGGTCGAGCTCCGCCTAGATATGCCAAGGGAAGCCGTGACCTAGTGGTTCTCGAAGTCAAAGCACCAACATGATGTATGTTACATTAATGTGTTTGCTTCTACACAGTGAGACAGAGAGTAATGGAAGATAAATAGTGTTTATCAGCTAATTCATCAGGGTGGGTACAAAGTTGCTATTCTACTACTCAGTATGGAGGGACACTGGATTGGCTTCATCTTAACTGTGTTCTTTGCCTTTGATAAATGCCAAGTGAGTCTGGGTCAATTAGCTGTGTATATCTGGGTTAACCTGCTGAACTTATGCTTTGTTGGGCATGTGTAAACTGTATTTATTGATATCATAATCTTTGAAATGATATATGATAATAACATGCCAGGTATGGGGAGGTATATTGGGATGTAATGTCTTAGATATGACTGTGAAGGTATTTTTTGCATCAATCTTCTTACTTGCTGCTTGGACAACGATGGGCTTCCAACTGCAACAGGTGTTGTACACATTAAAGATGGTATATCAGCTGATAGACTTCCCAAACCTTTTCTTCAAAATGGATATCACTTCAATGCCATTGGTTCCATTATCATTTTAGCTGATAAACAGTGCAACATATTTGTCTATCAATACATAATTTGAGATTGATAACAATGTACCTGAGTCAGTGAGAGTATTGGGGGAACTAATCTGATAGAGAATGCACTGAGCCATGCAGTATCAACACATAGGGAGTTTTAGTGTCAACCTACAGTAAAAAAATATTGCACTGCATGTGCTTATCTTACAGACTAAGACACTGCCAATAACTTTAAAAGTTAGGGAAGACACATGGGGTAGGATATACAATAGTAATATGATAAAACTAAAAACCTCTAAACATTTAGCTGATACACCATCTTTAAGCATTCAGCTCTTGCATATATGATCCACAGTCCTTGCACCTGCTCGATATGAGGAATGTGGAATCTGATCCGCCACATGACATCAAAGTTGATCTACAGCTGGGGCACTTAGAATTATTCTTCACAGTTCAGTGACTATTTGCAGGTACAATGCGGTATTGTCACCTGTTTCATGCATTACTTCTATGACTCATGAGGAAATTTCGTTTTAATTAGTCGGCATTGTTTTGAGCTTTTATCTAGAAATGGATAGAAGAGTTCAATTGTTCAAAATAAAACACTTTTGAAGGATAAAGAATTAACATAATACTCCATTCAATGACCTATGAGTCATTTCAAACCACACCTAGAGCTATAAAATAGGTTTAGAAACATGTCTGTAGAAGACTCAAAGTGAAGATAGGTGTTTTGTGTCCTAGTCTAGAGGCGGGATGGTAAAAAATGACTCCCCTGGTGCCCATGCCGCCCTTACACCTTTAAGGGTGACATAGTGCTTGGTCACATAGTGCTTTGCTGTAACACACCAGTGCTTCAATCAAGCATCGTGCCAACCATTTATAGCTAATACACTAATGAAGGGTTGGCTTGATAATTGAATACATCCCTAGAACTTTACTAGATTCACCAGGGCTGCATTCATGCATCATTGACGAGAAAGTACACAAAGCATTATGTGGTTCTTACAGGGTTAAGGACAGACATGATGGGGGTGAGCAGTCTGACACATGCTATTTTATCTACAGACTCAGCAGGGGAGGCTGAAGGTCAACTTGACCTCCCAGGTTACCGTGACTAGAAAGAGGTACCATATTCCTTCCTCTCCGAAAGCATCAGTCATTTTCTTATCCTGTGAGCATAAAGATTGTTGTGCTACAAATGTAATCCCATGAGCATGAACTGTGGCCATGAAAGGTGATGACTGAAAGTTAAATGAGGACCAAAAACAGCAGATATTCATGAGCTGCCCCCCCCCCCATCTAGTCTGCTTTAATATTAGAATAATATTTTTTTTAAACAATTAAATACTTGTATTATTGCACCCAAATTATTCCTCCTAGTCAAATATCCGCATTGCCAAGCCTTTCTAGTGCTCTAGCAATTAGTAGTAGCCCTTGCTGGCAGAAGGAATCCGGTTCAATGGAGGAGAGAAGGAGGCCCCCTTGGAATATGAGATAAACCATTGTGATGCCTCTGAGTGGCCCCCAATGCTATCCTCTTAGAACAGCTATAAGCTAGAGACTGCTTGAGCCAGGCCGTCTAGAGACATGTTGTCTTGACATTCCATAGTATTCCCTGGCTATTACCGCCATTTTCTGCCTCTAGATTTATCTTTTCATATTATCTATACAAACAATTCCCAAGTCTCTCGCACATAGGGAAAGGGTTAGAGCAGAAAGGCTTGGACACCCAATTAAAACTAAGGGGAATCAGACTTTTTTTTCTATTCCTACATTAGTGTGGGTATTTACTATCATGCATAAACCAAAGCCAAAAGCTAGTACGGGTGCCCCCCTCTAAAAAATGTATAGCCTATCACAGGGTTGCATACCACAAACATTTCCATACGTACGTCTTGTGAATTGGTCATTACAGCAATCGCCATTCAAAAGGTGATTTTGAAATTACTGACCCTCAGCTAAGGTTATGATGAAGGTCTCCATATGCAGTAGCTCATCACTGGATGTATAGTGAAGGGCATCAGAGCTCACACATGTAATTCAGAGCATAACATCACTGCAGGAAAGTGGTTATCTTTCAAAGGTTTAAATTGTTTAAAAGGTTTTTGTGAGACCTTGCCCTAGTCCACAACAGGGCCTGGTGTTAGGTCTTGTCTAAGACCGGGTGCCAGCTTTGACCTGGTGACGTCTTTGACCAGGTGCCGGCTTTGACCGGCTGACATAAAACAGTTTATTTAGGGCAGGCAAAGCCATATATGAAGATACAACCACTTTATTTTTCTTAAATATATTTTTTTATGGTGGCACCCGGTCAAAGTTGTCACCTGGTCAAAGATGTTTCAATTGACCCGATCTCATGAGACACAGGCTGATACACATGTACTTGTTCCCAAGTTTAAAAATATCTACCTGATGGGGCTCATGATCAATTACCTGTGCGCACATGTCGGGTAACAGCCAACCTTTTGAAATGGTGACATTCTATTGTAATTTAAACTCCCAGAAGGGTCCTCCTTCCCAGTCATGCTGTGTCCTTTCCCTCAGCTGTTCCCTATGGTCTACTTTCTCCTCCAACCTTCTATCAGTCAGTTTATCAAATGTGAAAAGGAAAATCTTAATTGCATCAACCAAATGTTTGCATGTTTAAGAGTTTAAAAAATGCCAACTGTTTAACCAGAAGATCCTGCACTTCACTAAACATCAAAGGGCATGCATGCTTAATTTCCTATGATGCTGTATGGAGGACCTACAACATTGGTGCTTGAGCATGGTTGAAAATGATATATCTAAAAAAGTGATGATAATAATAATGAAAACATATGAAATGCCCTGTAGTATTCGCTGTAGCCGAGCAGTCAGCATCATCACCGTTATCCATGATTAAACATGACTAGCCACAGCTCAGTTCTGATAAAAACTAAGCCAGCGTCTAACCAATCACACTCACCCTATCAGGGGCAGTGATTTGAGAAGACCACAACATAACAGAGTTCGACCCGAGGTCAGCAAAGAGAACTAATCAACGTTGATGGGCTTCTAGATGGAAGATCATGGGTGGTCCGGTAAGCAGGAAAAATAGACGAAAAAATATAGATCTAGGGATGCAGAAGTTAATAACATAGGAGGATCAATGAGGTTTAGAGACAAGGTGATGGTGCCAGTAGCTGTGGAGGAAAGCTGATTAGAAAAGACTCAAATTAAAGAATGTAGGAATATTTAATGTAGTACAGTAAGGTGAGTGTACAAAATAAAAGGTGTAGCCTAAGGTAATAGGAGGGATAGTCACTGACTTATTCAGCTGGGGGCCACTAAGGCCCGAGGCTCCACTCATGTATGTGTGGACCTTGGAGCCCAGTGTTAGAATTGTGCACAGACGATACAACTCAAAAATGTGGTTCTTTTCCACAAATAATTCTAGAAAAACTACAGGCCAACCATCAAAATTACAGGCTATTGGTGCATTGGTGTCTATCCGGATTGAGAAGAATTAACAGATTTAATGAGATGGTCCATGGTAAGTAGAGCTCTGCGCTAAATGTAGGAAAAGTGGAACATGAGCAGCTCTAGGGGAGTGACAAGGCGACGGATGTATGAGAAATGAGGCAGTAATTCCCAGGTGTAGTTTGGTGCAGCAGAGCACCGGAAGGCCATTAGGTGAGGTCTGTGAGGTCAACTTGGTCTTTCACGTTTGGTGTCCCATAGTGCCTGGCTCAGGATATAGACCTAGCGTTGTAGGTAACAAGCTCATTCTACAGGTGCCAACAAATGGTGTCAAAAACAATAACTACACCATCATAAGCCCCTGTTGATATTAATTCTTTCAGGTGAATTCCTATAAGGTGCCAAGTGATAAGTAATAGTACAGTTAAGTATAGCCATGTGACAACTCAAGGCTAAAAAACGGTAGTATGAGTTTAAAAAACAAAGGTACCCATTTTTGACAATAGCTATAAAGGTTATATACATAATTAATATAAATAGCTGTCTCACGTCGACATCAACATCAACACTGGAGACACAGAATGTACAGGTATCGACAATCGGACAGAGAAATGATGTGACTTGGACTCTGAGCCCCTTCCATAGGAAAGCCTCCTGAGAATACTAGGCAGCCCTACTTCTCTGTGCAGACAATATGGCAATGTCTTTTATTCATTTATCACCCTCTTGCCACTGTCTAATCCAATCACTGTCAGCAACTGCCGAGAGGCTATATTGGTGGTTGTGCCATCTGGTGGTAGCTGAAAATAGTGCATTAGTGGTGGGAGTGCTGATAGGTGATGTGGTACCTCCCTTACACTGGAGTTGTCATTACTTTTAATAATAGCCATCTTCATTACTTTTGTAATATGCCCTAATATGATGTCTCTAAAAAGGAGTACAGGGAATATGTGATCATTCAGATGGAGATTATTGAACTAAACAATTGAAGAAGAATTTGGTGATGGGGAAGAACTGTGGCAAATATAACAACATTGTCGTTTGTAAACTTTATGTATTCGTGTTTATGTCTTGCTGGCCACAACAGAATAAGGCTTTTAATTGAATGCAAAGTGTGAGGACACCCTCCCACAAACTTCTACATATACTGTCACCAATATTATACAGTCTGGTAAAATCGGATCGTTGATATCATTAGACTCGATTAAGACTCAGTTAACCAAGTTGAACTCTAGACAGGATAATTGGTTGGAGCATGGGGGAAAAAACTTTATCAGGAAAGAGCTTTATCAGGCCCAACCATTTAATATTTGCTTCCCTCGCCTATGTGACTTATGTATCGGTTAATACAATCTACTTCAAAGTGGTAATTAGTGAAATTACAGTAACGTATACTGTGGCTGGGTGTTGACTGATCCCCACTTAAACTTATGATGACGGTCGCCACTAGCCATTCACTGCATGTTTAACAAAGGGTACCAGGGGCCCATATTCAATGGGAAATGATCGCATCATAAGCAAAACATTAATATCTGGTAACATCGTACAGAGCAAATTGTCCAATGCATGGCTTTCATCCAGAGCTTTCGTCCAGAGCTAGCTTTCATCCAGAGCTTTCGTCCAGAGAGGGGGGGGGAGGCAGGGAGGTTGGGAGAGAGGCAGGGAGGCAGGGAGGCAGGGGGAGGGATGATTATTTGATAGCCATGAATACCTGGACAATTCAGCTATATGTAAGGGGCTGCATGAATCGATCACCACTATATATAAGGGTTGCATAAATCGTTCACTGCTTTACGTAAGCAATATTAACCATAAGGAATCATTCAAACTTGAGAAATGGGCCCCTGAGCTTGTGCATGTTTGCATAGCAACGCATGACTGCGGAAAGGGGGTATTTTTAAAAATATTGTAATGGTTAAACAGAATGAGACCTAACGCATTGCCCACAGCAGGTTCTGGTATTAGATCGCAACATTAAGTGATTTATTACCTAAAAGGACACTGTCCTAATGTGATACCGGTTCCCAAATCCAACACATGAGGCTCAATTACCTCCGACCACATGTCAGGTAACAGCAAGCTTTTTGAAATGATCTGTTTTTGTAATTTTACCTCCAGGATATTGAATTCCTTCCTACCTATGGCCCCTCTTTCCTTACATGCTGTATCCGCTTCCCTAATTGCTCCCCATGGTCAACTTTTTCTTTCATTCCTCTGCAGGTAATGTCATTAAACAACGAAAAGATAATATAAATTGCATCTACAGTAGTTTTGCGCGTAGAAGCCGCAGCTAGTACACAAGTCAATAGCCAGCATGGCTTATATAATCAGCGGTGCAGCTTATGTGTGAGGTTTTATAAGTATAAATATTTTTCATACCACCTGTTAGACTAAGAGGATTTGTCAAAGTTGCATTGCGGCGAATGAATAGTTAAGGCTTAAACCCGAGAATTTATGGTACCATAAACATATTGAAGCTGTATCACAGGAAGATTCCACAGATTACTTAGGATTGTGTTCATGTTAGGTGATGTTTGAGCATATAGGTAAAAATGATATGTCTAAATAAAAAAAACAAGAATTAGCATAAAGATACCCAATAGCATTTGCTGCAGCAGAGCAGTCAGCACCATTACCATTAGCCATGATTAAACATGACTAGCCACAGCTCAGCTCTGATCACAACTAAGCCAGCGTCTAACCAATCACACTCACCCTATCAGGGGCAGTGATTTGAGAAGACCACAACATAACAGAGTTGCACCAGGGAGCAGCAAGAAGAACAGATTAACATTGATGTGTTTTCTTTATGGAGTCTGGTGTGAGGTAGGGTAAGCAGAAAAAAACAAGAACATAATGGTTCTGCCTGGGGGGTGGGTGCAAAAGTAAGTAGCATATGTTCAAAGAACTTTAGAGGAGAAAATGTGAAAGTGCTAGTAGCTGGGGAAGAGAGCTAAATGTGATGAGAAATAATTGAAGTCAAATTAAAGAATAGGAAAAGATGTTATGTAATGCAGTAAGGTCAGTGTGAAATATAAAAGCTATAGACTTGAAAGACCTGAAAGGGAGCTCATGAAAAGTCAAAGGTATAATAGTGTAGACATGATGTGATATACCATCAGCCATGATTAAGATCTGTTAAAGGAATATACGGTGCTTTGATAAGCTATACCCTTTATTATCATAATGCATGAGTGCAGCCCTGGTGAGGAACTCACCGCCATTGCACAGTATGCCTTCTGGTGACCATTGGGGATGTACAACTCCCATAGTTTGACATAAAAGGGTATAGCACACACACACAGAAAAGTGAGAGTCATTGTCGCTAAAACTACCCTCACCTGAGGGTCAGGCAGTGTCTAACCCTCAGGTGAGGGTAGTTTTAGCGACAATGACTCTCACTTTTCTGAGGGTGCATGAAAGTACTATGTGGCTAACTAAAGTGAGCAGCATTCAAAAAGTAAGTAGTGGGATGCATAGATCAGGCTAGGGGGGAGGCAGGAGCATGCACCAGGCACCCTAGACATGCTGAAGTGGCATATGGTGTTTGGGATTGGTGTGACTAGTTACAGTATGCATACAATATAGCTTCAGAATTCACCATTTAAACACTTCACAGCCCATGACAAATTAACCAGGCAGCACCAATTTAGAACTAAAGTTTATTCTTTGAATTTTCATTTCTTCCGGAGAAACATTTCATTGGGCAACCCATCTATGAAGCACTTTATCTTTTTCATAAGTTTTCAGAAGACAAAGTATAGAACTAAGTCTGTCCATATTCTGAGGATCGATCAGCAAAGGGGCGTTCTGGCAGTCAGACAGTGATATGATGCCAAGGGAAGCTGTGACCTAGTAGTACTAAAAATCAAAGGACCAACATGAGGTATGTGTAGCTATTGTATCCACGTCTTATCTATACAGTGAGGCTGGATTAAATACTCACAGCAGGGTGATAACAAATGGAGTATTTACCACTTTATTGATCAGGGTTGTTACAAAGGTGCTAATCTACTGTTTAATCTGAAGGGAATCAACAAATGTCACTTGACACAGGATTGGCCTAATCATGTTCTTACCCTTCACAATTCTAAAGTGGGTCTGGGTCATTAATTGTGTCCAAGTTAAACTGCTAAGCACATGCTGTGTTTAGCATCTGTAAACTGTGTTCATTAAAACAATCATTTCTGAGACATAATAATGAAAATAAACTGAAGAAACAATAGAAAGGATTTTCCTAATTTAAATCTGACTTTTCAAAAGTCTTCTTGCATCTATGTCATAACTTTATGCCAGGGGGTGAGAGGCTTCCAATTAATGTGGTGGTTTCAGCATTGAATATGCAGCACTCACACAAAACCCAGATACCCTACACCTGCTAAATATGGGGAATGCGTAATATGATCTGCACATTGACATTAAAGTTGACCTGTGACTTGGTATTTATAGCAACTTATTCTTCACAGTTCACTAGGTTCAAGGCTAAATTCAGGTACAATGTGTCCCGTATTGTCACACCCTATATGCATTACTTCTATGACTCATAACGCAATTTCTTTTGAAGTAAACTGAGTTGCTCTAGGCTTTCATGAAGAAATAGATATATTCAATTGTTTCATAAAATAAACTGGATTAATATTACACCTAGTGTACATCTCAGATAACCATTACTAAAGCTATGAAGAAGGCTAAAACAATCATAGCTAAAAGCATTTCATAGAAGACCCAGGGTGAAGAGGGTGTTTTGTGTCCTAATCTAGAGGCTGGAGGACGTAAAATGACTACCTAAGTGGCCATTCTGCCCTTAAACCTTTTGAACGAGTTGCTGTATTATGTCATGTGTTGTCATGAGGCATAAATACAGCCCTAGTGACCATCTTATCAGTGCCGCATTTAAGTTTGGTTTATGCTGACTCTACGGGGTTGAAGGGTCAAAATATGTTTACTCCCTCATGCCTCATGATGACAAAGTGGTTATGGTCGGAAAACTAGATAAAGGGATCATATTATGAGTGGAACACGAGGGGTTGGCATTGAAATGAGAATTCTTGACTCCACGTTTAAAGTCTAAAGAGCATTATTTCAGCTCTGTAAAATGGATAAAGAAAAGGGACTGTATTCAATTGTGATGCATTGCTATTACATTTTCACATGAAATTTTAGGGCTATAGTTGATGCCATCGGGGGCCGAGCATCGACTATAGTTGATGCCATGGGGGTCCGAGCATCGACTATAGTCATCTTAACTCTATGGGATTCAGCAAAGGCTCGGCCCTGGTACAGTTCCTGTAAAAATGCCCCGCCCCCCTCAGCTGATCTATGAAGGTTTGGTCGGTCTTAAATTGCCAAAAAAAAGATGTTATCCTTTTGGATGTTACTAGAATGTATTGGTTTCAGTTCAGGTGAAGCTTATCTGCTTCGTGCCGAGACCACCAATCACTGTTTTATCTTATAAGCACAGAGAATGTTGTGATCAGGTAGGCATAAAGTAGGGCCATAAAAGGTAATGACTGAAACTAAAGAGGGCTATAAAAACAGCAGAAATTCATGAGCTGCCACCCATCCAGTCTGCTGTAAGATTAAGATCACATTAAAAAGCCGATGTGGATGTAGGGCATAATTGCAATCAGGAGCAGTTTTGCCCCGAGCACTGTTTCCCTTTAAATCCTTGTATTATTTCATCCAAATTATTCCTCCCAGTCAAATTTCCGCATTGGTGAGCCTTTCCGGTGTCCTAGCAATTAATAAGGGGCTTTGCTGACAAAGAGAATCAGGTTCAATGAACGAGAGAAATGAGCCTCTATCGGAATATGAGATAAACTATTATGATGCCTCTGAGGGGATCCCAAGGGTGTAATCATAGCACAACTCAGACAGAGACAGCTGGGAGAAGGCAGGCGGTGACTCAGGGACATGGTTCCTGACATTCCATGGTGTTGGGTATTGCTTCCTTCTCCTATTCTGCAACCAAATCTACCTTTTCCTATATAATCCACAGAACTCGTGACATATCATGCCTGCCCCCTGTTGGGAGGACTTGTATACACCAAATAGTATTTATTGAATATCTAATGTTGTGATGATCCAGGAACAGACTTATAATGAGCACTGGCCTAGGCTCTAATTGGCTGAATTCATATAGAACGTGTATGGCTCAATTGGTCCCAGTTGATAGTGGGCATTATTCTTGGCCATATCTATATACAGTCGGTTAACACGTACATTCTCTTTGTAGAGAGGTGAAGCCAAGAGCTGAAAAGTTTGAAATTATCACTATCATCTCTCACGATGCACACCATCTCCAACATCTATATCTACAATATATTGTTGATTTGTCCCTCACCCCCTAATATATTATATCAGACTAAAAGATCAATAATATTCAATAATTTACTGGGGAAAGGGACCTTACCTAACCCTGCGCTAAGGGCCTTTTTCGCAGATCGCATTGATCACCAGTATGTCTCCATACTCTTGCTGAATCGGCCCAGTTAGTCGCTAAGGTAGCTACTGCTAATTCTTGAAGACCTACTTACCAGGCCTTAGACAATCTGGCACTGCCATTGGTTCATTTATGAACCTCCCCATGTCCCTGTATAATCCAATTACTATCAGCCACAGCCAGGAGCTGTAGTGATGGCTGACTCTTCTGCACAGAATAATGAACATCAGCTACCCAGTGGGCACAAAATCCAGTTCAACGTTGAGAAGACATTGCATCAACATTGAATCAACATTGACAACCATTTATCAATGTTGATTTAATGTTATGTGCCCACTGGGTATGACCCTCCCTCTATACCTCATGTAGACAGACTGGCAAACCTGGTATTTTAGATTATCATTGCCACTGCCTGACTCAGGTGGGACAGTGCAGCATTGGCAGGCTCTCTTGCAGTTTAAAATGGCTGGATTTCCTTGAAATGTCTGACTCTGGCACAAGAATAGAATTCCACACATACAGAGTTTATGTGTCAATGTACTGGAGATGACCCCATACTTAACGGCAAAAGTTCCTTAGCCGGAGCATGTAACATGATTATCTGCTTGTCAGCATCTCCGTACTAACTAGATTGTCACACAATGGCACACCTGGCAGGAATGAGAGTAGATCATTGTGTCACTACTTTAGTGTTTCATTCCATAGCGAGGATGATTCTACAGGCCATTACCCTAGATCCAATAGCTTGAATCCCACGAAATGTGAGAACACACCCAGTGGGCACAGACCATTAAAGCAACATTGATGAATGGTTGACAATGTTGTTTCAATGTTGATTCAACATTGATTCAATGTTAAACTGAATTTTGTGCCCACTGGGCATTTCCCAGTGGACACAAAACCTTGATTCAACGTTGACTAGGTGCCCCCACAACTGGTTGATATAGGGTTACAGGGTAGATCAACCTGTTTCCAACATTGATGCAATGTTGCAATTTCAACGTTGTCAACCAACACCTGTTTCAACATTGATGCAATGTTTGAATATTGTGATAAAAGAACTATGCTATGATGCGGAAGGAGCAGAGGACTCTGGTCTTGGATGATTCAACACTGTTTATAATATACTCACACCCAGGCCTCTCATCTGGGAATCCATAACTCGTATCTGGTACTTCGTCTCTCAATGCCAATGCGTATATTAACTATTCATTCAACAATCCGATCTCCTTCCAGGCCAACGTCAGTGCTGGCTCACTGCTACTTCTAGTCTACTTCTAGCACCGACTGCCCACCGGTGGGTCCCACCGGTAGTTTTATAGGTGCGCCGGCGGGGTGTGACGTCACACCCTGCCGCCGCGCCTCCTTGCAGCCGACCAGGGTACCAGCGGCCCACCACCCGGTGGAGCCGGTGGAAATCCCCCCCGCCCCGTAGTCGTTACAATATCAACCTTGAATCAACCATGGGGTTCCCACCTTTCCCACTAGGTGCCCCCACAACCTACTTCTTAGCATTTCTATCTCCATGCTACATCAATTTTCCCTAATTGTAAGCTCTTATTTTCTCATCAATGTATACAATTGATCAAAATGTCATTTATTTTCATTGACAACTATGGTGTGTGCATTTGGTTGGCATTTGGAATTAAATTACAAGAATCCATGCATGGTTTATGTTGCTAAGAATAATAGATAAAGCCTCAGTCATGACCAGGTCAGTTTTAAATGGATGTGAACGCCTCTTAGTGTGATCATCAGAGGTCATTCACGTACCCCTACCCTGGAAGGTGCTAGAATTAGCATTTAATCTTGGAGAAATGGAGAGGGGATGTTGTAATCAAAATATATTAATTAAAGGAATGAGTCTACATAAGAATACTGTTTCTAATATACTGAATCTCAAATTATGCATTAGCAGTCGATATCAAATCAATGTATATCATTTTATTATGTTTATTTGTTGTTGAGTCACAATGGTCATATCAATGTTGAATCACTGATGAATGATCAACGTTGATGACCTCATCAATATCAACAAAATAACAACCCTGTATCAACTGTTGATATCATGTCGCTACACACATTAAATCAACATTGAATCAACTGAAGTTTGCCCACTGGGTTATAGGTAAACCCTACTAGTTGAGTTGGAGATTTCTATTTGACAAATAGACGGCTTCGCCTTTCTTTGTAGGCATGATGGAATGGATAAATAGTCTCACAACCCAAGAAGAATACGACTATTCTATTGAATCATTAATATCCTAATTGTCACCATCCTGATGTGATGCCCATTTCCAAGCTAAAGGCCTGTCTCAATTACCTTAAATCACATGCCAAGTAACAGGAAACCAATTTGAGAGGGTTTTCCCTTGTCTTCGTAATTTGACCTCTGGGGTGGGGTTATTGGTTAGCCCTGTGGTCAGCTGGTCACCTGCTGGACAAGCTGAGGCTCAGCCATACTGACACTTGTTTACAAGTGCACTTTTTACTTGACACTGGCAAAGTACCTAAAAAGCATAATATTTTCAAAGCATGATATACAGCTCTTGTAGGTGAAAGCAATAGGCAGTGTTTCAGGTCACATGGTCTGAAAATCTAAGGTAGGTAGGTCGGATTTTATTTTTTATTTTTTTAAATCTTTTTTTTTACTTTAGCCTGAAAAGTACCCAGAAATCGACTCACGCACTACAATGCCGACTCGCCGACGACCGCCTCGACTCGTGAACTATCAGATCGACCCTTAAAGGCACACTGAACCCATGACGTCATTTGCGTACAAAACTCGGCAGGACTAGGTCCTCAACTCAGTGCGCCTTTAAATAACCCCAAAATGACCCAAAATATAAATATTTTTTTCAAAATTGCATAAAAATTTCTAAGGTCGGCCCTATTTTGCTAGGTAGGGTCGGGTAACCTGAAACACACCTTTTTTTTTTATTTGGCCTGATGATGGTTGTTATATCTGGGATAAAGTTGGGAAGAATCAGATATTGACATGTGAGACATGCAGCAGCATTCACTGCAACAGGTCAGCTCCAAAAAACAACCAGATTCAAGCCAACTCGAAAACGTTCACACTCACCCTATATGAGGCAGATATTAGAGCAGACCACAGGCTAATAGATTTGGGCCAGAGAGCAGCCAAGAGAACAAAGTAGTATTGAGAGACTTCTGGTGGAAGGTATTGGAAGTCAGGAAGGTTGCGAGAGCATACGATGGCAGTGTGTAAGTATGGGAAACAACTAAATGTAGTGGAGAAAGGGGGGAGAGGTCTAATAGCTGTGGAACAAAACTAAATGTGATTTAAAAAAAGAGATTTTTGAAAAGAGACCCTCTATTTAAAGAAAGAGCATTCATTATATGAGATACAGTGCGACAAATGAGCCAGTAGTGTAAAACGATTTATAGTACCGGTAAAGTACAAAAAATATAGAAGTGAAAGAAAGGACATAAGAGTGTGAGGTAGAGCATGTAGGAGAACATAGAGGATTGATGAGATGGACCACTAAGTAGGGGTTGGCACTACGTGTATAGGAGAGCAGGAAATGAGCAGAGGAGTTCGACTGAGGTGTGAGAAATGAGGCAGTAGTTCAAAGGTGTAGTTTGGTGCCGCTGCGGTAGTTTGGTACCGCTGCAGACTAGAATTCATTTCCATCAGGTGCGGTTGGTGGTGTGGACTTGATAATTTGACATTTTGATAAGCATTGGCATCCAGGGTTTATAGTGAAATAAAGTAATAACAGTATTTATTTGAAATAGTTAACCATAACCACTATCCATCGTACGTTAGATGTATCTTCAACACACATAATGTCAGATGTTGATCATTGTGAATAGTGTTTCAGAAATGGTAAGAAATCATCTGGATATGGCAAAATTCAGGTCTTTGATCTTACCATCTTTGGTATGAATAAACGGTACAATAATATACATCTAATCCAAAGCAAAACAAGTTAGCCGTGTCAATACGGGAGGCAGGTTTCCATGTTAGTGTCTGGAGGGACATACCCTGGAGGCACACTACCTTGTAGATGGTAGGGGGGTTTAAATGTGTGGGCTTGGAAGTAGCAGGGGAGGAGTCATTAGACCCTTGTGGATATGGGCCACTACCCAAAGAGGAAGGGTGTTAACCAAGCAAGGTGCTCCATAGGCTGACCTATCATGCTAGGGTGGGGGAGAGCATTCCTGCGGGACAACATATGTATTGTTAAAGATGGTATATCAGAGACTTCCCAAACCTTTTCTTCAAAATGGATATCACTTCAATGCCTTGGGTTCCATTATCATTTTAGCTGATAAACAGTGCAACTTATTTGTCTGTTAATACATAATTTGAGATTGATAACAATGTACCTGATTTACCTCGCTGACTCAGGCACTCCCCCAGGAGAGTATTGGGGGAACTAATATGATAGAGAATGCACTGAGCCATGCAGTATAAACACATAGGGAGTTTTAGTGTCAACCCACAGTAAAAAGTATTGCACTGCATGTGCTTATCTTATAGACTAAGACACTACCAATAACTTTAAAAGTTAGTGAAGACATATGGGATAGGATATACAATAGTAATATGATAAAACTAAAAAATCTCTAAACATTTAGCTGATACACCATCTTTAAACGATGGTCAGGGCATAGTCAATTGTTGGGTATACACGGTCATGTAAACTACATTATAAAAAACTGCCATCTTTTAATAATGGTATATTATTGTCTCAACCAAAACATAGAATCTCTTTCAAGTATGTTGTTGCATGTGACTTCCTATCTTCCTAAAAGTACTTACTATACTCTTTTAATCAAAGCAGAAAAGCACAAACTGTCCTACAATGACCGAATGGAGGAAATAAAAGTGAGCAAACATGCAATGAAAATAGCCATCACCAAGAACCTCAAATCTCCTCCATACTGGATAGCTAAATATAGCACTATCATTGTTGGTGATTATTTATGTTGGGGAAGGATGTATATGAATCCAGTGTCCTGGCGCCCTCTTGGCCTTTCTACACCCTTACGATTCACCTATTGTGAGACCTTCTGACGCAGGCTGCTAAAATCTGATCACACCTGTACCTATTGATACAATGACACATTCATGGACTAACCACATTGGCCCATGGAATACAGAGAGAAGAAAGAGCGTCAAAAGGGAGTCCAGGTTGTCTCCAGAATGACTCCCCTCTCTAGGGGAGTCCAGGTCGCATAAGGGAACCTAGGTGACTCTCTGGCGGACTAAAGGGAGTCACCTGAGGGGTCATATGACCAAGAGAGCTATATGACTCCCAGCTAGAGAGTCACCTAGGCTCCCTTAGGCGACTTGGGCTCCCCTAGAGAGGGGAGTCATTCTGGAGGCAACCTCGACCTTTTGACGCTGTTGCTTTCTGTGTGAATTGCTTAAAGAGATGACATGCACAGCTCTCTTAAAGGGTAATTGTGTGAAAAAGAAAAGGGTTTGAAGGAGCCCTTTAGCTGAGGATACAGGGCGCTTCCTACAACTGTACTCTTTCTCCATCCCCAATATCGCCTGTATCGTGACCTCTCCCAGCACCAGGTAAACAGTCTTAAGATAAAATCGCCACCCCAATCTCATGATGGTTTCTATCGATAGTCTCGGTATTAATGAACTAGATTTGGACATGCTAAGTTTGCAGGAGATAAACCTGCTGTTCTACACTCTAATGGCACATCATTAACTGAGTATGTCAGAATATTGGTTATTCATACTAAGATAAAGGAAAAAAAGTCATCACAAAAATAGATTGATGTTTTCTTTTAGATTAGGTCACATAGGGCCTTTCATTTTCGTCTCAGTTATGATCCAGTCTTCTGTCACTTTAGACCAAATGTCAGGTACTCAATGACCCCCATCCCTCACACATTTAGGGTGTTAGGACTGTCCTTAAAGTTTAGGCACAATATGCTAGCATGTGTTTGCTGTGCTGCTTCATGATAAAATGAGAAATGCATTGAGACTTTGAATGGACACACTTTATTTTATTTATACTTTGCAAGCAGTTTTTAGTGAGAGTAGTATATTCTTGATACTTTATGGTACTCTTGGGCTGTCATAGTGTGTCAGGTTACATGGTTCTGTACACTCTTATGTGACAGGCAGGATCGAGTTCCTCGTCCTTGTTAGTACCTTTTGTTATTTAAGGGTGTTGTTCTTACTTTGTAAGTCGAGTTAATGCTGTAATTTCTCAAAGAACAATAGAATTTCGGTGAACCTTTGATGTGTAATTAAGTTTCTGTTGATTGAGGAGTCTGGGTAGATGACTCAGTAGATTACCTAGAAGCATGGTGATAGATAATTCAATCAAGAATAATACAGATGTAGGCTTTATTCAGGACTCTTACGGCCAGTATTAGTGTTGCAGATACCATTAGGTGTATGGTCTATATAATGGCAGTGGGTCGATGCAGGGTCGGTAAGTGAAGGCTCCAAGTTGGCATGTACACAATAACTAATAGAGATCATAAGCATTTAGAAACTACCTCAGTAGTGCTATGTTGGAGGTAGGACAAACTAGTAAAACATATGTTTCATTATGGACAGCACTAGCTTTTAGAAATGGATATATATTTCAAGAACTATCTCTTAAGTTTGTATCAAAGTTACTTAATCATAAATCATAATATTCAAACGAGTGTGGGATCAAAGTCAGTTGAATCCTTGTCTTAACGATTAAGAAATACATAATCCCATGTGTAGTTTGTTATTTTGATTCCCTCTGATAGGTATGCATATTGATAAAACAGGATATAAAACTAAAACAATAATAATAATAATAATAATAATAATAATATTAATAATAATAATAATAATAATTATCATAATAATAATAATAATAATTAAACAAGTGTTTATAGATATCATGCAAAAAAGGTTTTAGTGATTTTAATAAACTCCTGTTCTTCAAATGGCATTGCCCCTTTCATACAGAGCTAGAAAATATATATTTCTACCTATATGTTACTTTACATTTATGCTGAATCCTCAAATGCCACTGTAGGGCACCTATTACAATCATTGCTGTGATGAAAATTTTATCAAAATCCTAAGATGATTGACAGGTGTGACCCCAGGTCAGCAGATGACCTGAGGTCACGCCTGTCAATCACCCAAAAGTACAATTGCCCTAATAGGGCACAATCACTGGGAACAGAAAGTATTTGACCATACCTAAGCCCAGTATACAAGCACTGGGGATTCTAATGGAACTTCTGTCATGTTGCTATGACCACTGTGTTACCTAGCAACAGCAATTCCAAACATTCCATGCCTAGCAACTGGCACAATAAGTGGGAATAGAAGGTATTTGACCATACCTGCCCCCAGTATACAAGCCCTGGGAATTCTAATGGAACTATTGACATGTTGCTAGGACCACTGTGTTACCTAGCAACAGCAACTCCAAACATTCCATGCCTAGCAACTGGCACAATACGTGGGAATAGAAGGTATTTGACCATACCTGCCCCCAGTATACAAGCCCTGGGGATTCTAATGGAACTTCTGTCATGTTGTTATGACCACTGTGTTACCTAGCAACAGCAATTCCAAACATTCCATGCCTAGCAACTGGCACAATAAGTGGGAATAGAAGGTATTTGACCGTACCTGCCCCCAGTATACAAGCCCTGGGAATTCTAATGGAACTATTGACATGTTGCTAGGACCACTCTGTTACTTAGCAACAGCAACTCCAAACATTCAATGCCTAGCAACTGGCCCAATAAGTGGGAATAGAAGGTATTTGACCATACCTGCCCCCAGTATACAAGCCCTGGGAATTCTAATGGAACTATTGACATGTTGCTAGGACCACTGTGTTACCTAGCAACACTGATTCCAAACATTTCATGCCTAGCAACCGGCATAATAGGTGGGAATAGAAGGTATTTGACCGTACCTACCCCCAGTATATAAGCCCTGGGGATTCTATTGAAACTATTGTCATGTTGCTAGGACCATTCTGTTACAACAGCAATTTCAAACATTCTGTGCCTAGCATTGTAGCAACTGGCACAATATCTGACCAACTTCCCTAACTTATTTGTCATCCCTACTGCCGTGGATGCCTTTAATTTCAGTTGATCATCATAATCTAAAGATAACATGGAGAGATCAAGCCAGAACCGAACACTTGTGTTCGGTTCTGGCTTGTAATAATAATAATAATAATAATAATAATAATAATAATAATAATAATAATAATTAAAACAAGTGTTTATAGATATCATGCAAAAAAGGTTTTAGTGATTTTATGCAACTCCTGTTCTTTAAATGGCATTGCCCCTTTCGTACAAAGTTAGAAAATATATATTTCTACCTATATGTTACTTTACATTTATACTGAATTCTCAAATACCAGTGTAGGGCACCTATTACAATCATTGCTGTGGGGAAAACTTCATCAAAATCTGAAGATGATTGACAGGTGTGACCCCAGGTCAGCAGATGACCTGAGGTCACGCCTGTCAATCACCCAAAAGTACAATTGCCCTAATAGGGCAAAATCATTGGGAACAGAAAGGATTTGACCATACCTACCCCCAGTAAACAGCCCCTGGGGATTTTATTGGAACTATTGTCATGTTGCTAGGACCACTCTGTTACCTGGCAACAGCAATTCCAAACATTCCATGCCTAGCAACTGGCACAATAAGTGGGAGTAGAAGGTATTTGACCATACCTACCCCAAGTATACAGGCCCTGGTGATTCTAATGGAACTATTGTCATGTTGCTAGGACCACTCTGTTACCTAGCAACAGCAATTCCAAACATTCCATGCCTAGCAACCGGCACAATAGGTGGGAATAAAAGGTATTTGACCATACCTACCCCCAGTATACAAGCCCTGGGGATTCTATTGGAACTATTTTCATGTTACTAGGACCACTCTGTTACCTAGCAACAGCAATTCCAAACATTCCATGCCTAGCAACTGGCATAATAGGTGGGAATAGAAGGCACAATATCTCACCAACTGCCCTAACGTATTTGTCATTCCCCACTACCGTGGATGCCTTTAATTTCAGTTGATCATCATAATCTAAAGATTACATGGAGAGATCAAGCCAGAACCGAACACTTGTGTTCGGTTCTGGCTTGTAATAATAATAATAATAATGATAATAATAATAATAATAATAATAATAACAATAGGCATCTTAATATATATTTCCCAATACGCCACTGTCCAAGTTCCCAGCCTTCAATTAATATGAAACTGCAATAGTAAAGTTGGATCAAGTTTTTACTTCATTTTTAAACATCCTAGAGTGTTTACGTCGATGTGGCATCCATTAAAGGATAGGCCTCGCGGTGAAATGACTCCCGTGTGACCTTGACATGGAGTAGCCCTGCCAAAAGCATGATGTATGTCTGCATGTAGCCTACTGTGGGAGGTATACAGGCAGGTAAAAGGTGACCTATAGCTTTGTGTATGACAGCCAGAAAGAGCTTACCCGGAAGTGCTTGTCAGTATAGATAACTAAATTGTCACATAAAGGCAAGTCAGACAAGAATCAGGTTTCAGCTTGTAACTATTGCTCATATCATTGCTGTGTGTTCAGCACTACTAAATGTAAACTTACCATGCGTTTACCCTTTAAGAGCCACACAGTGTTATCTCCTTTCTTGACATGGATTAACAGAGCAATGACAAGTCTACCCCAGCGGGCACATTATCCAGTTTATCGTTTAATCAATGTTGCATCAACGTCCAATCAACATTGACAACAATTTATCAATGTTGATTTAATGTTCTGTGCCCACTGGGACCTGCCAGGGCTTCATTCATGCATCATGGCGAAAGGGCATAAGGCATTTAAGTACTAAGGGGAGTAGTATAGTATGTATCGGAACGGGACTATAGTTAAGTACTGTTTATTACTCAATCGACATGCAGCCAATCAGAGGCCTCCATTTGGTCACGTGACCCGTTGCCATGGTAACGTGACCTACTTAGGGCTCTCAGCCAATCAGAAGCCAGCATTCTGGGTGACCTACTGACCTACTTAGAAGCTCTCAGCCAATCAGAGCCCGGCATTCTGGTAACCATGGTAACGTGACCTGCTTACGTCACGTGACCTACTTAGGCTCAGCCAATCAGAAGCCGGCATTCTGGTAACTAGGATAACGTGACCTACTTAGGGTTTGTTTGTAAACAACACCACGTGGCTCTCTTGTTTGTAAACAACACCACGTGACACGTGACTGTTTGTAAACAAACAACTTATATATAGAAAATAAACACAACAAGTTCCTTGTTATGTTAAAATTATATTTTCAAAAAAAAAGCACATCTGTTACAGCGTCTATGTGTAACTACGCGCGTTCTCATTCAAACACTATAACACTATCATACCGTAGCAGCAGCAGGTAGGACTGGAAGAAAAGCAAGCGCACGAGCAGAAGCGACGACACCAGTTGCACCATCCGGCCGTCGCGTTGGTAGCCCTACTACTCGTCGCGCGTTCAACTGGAGGTTTAAGAGTGACAAATGACGATTCTTTGTCGACGCGACTGCTAACATCAGCATCGGCAGCAGCATCGGCAGCATCGGCAGCAGCATCGGCAGCAGCGGCAGCAGCCTCGGCAGCAGCGGTAGCAGCAGTAGCAGCAGCTGTAGCAGCAGTAGCGTGAGCATTAGCAACAACAGCAGCAGCGACAGTAGCAAGGGCGGCAGAGCGGGCACTAGCAGCGTTATCAGCGGCGTCATCGGCAGCCGCAACAGCATCAGCAGCAGCAGCGTCGGCATCGGTGGCATGAGTAGCTGCATCGGCGGCAGCAACAGCAGCAGTCACAGCCGCAGCGGCAACAACAACAACGTCATCACAACCAGCGTCACTAACAGCCGCAGTAAATGCAGCAGTAGCACGCTGAGCAGCACTAGCAGCAGCAGTAGCAGAGGCTACAGCATCAGCTTCACATTCGCGCGCCGCTTCGTCATTCCGCTTCATGTCACGGTAGCAACTTTCCATCATGGGGATCTGCAAATTGAGGCGCGGTGCTGGTGGTGGTAGTAGTAGTAGTAGTAGTAGTAGTAGTAGCGTGAACGATGATGACGATGCCGAATACGGTTTCACTCCCCCTTATATACCCTTACTCCCCCCTTTTTTTTCAAGCCACCGGCCAGCTGCCCCCTCACGGCAGGTCTTTAGATCAGCCTTAAGTCGCTTACTACGCGGCTCATCATCCCTCTAATCGCATTTTCCAGCCGCCGGCCGGCTGACTGCTGACGACAGGAGAGGGTGATTTGTTTTTCTTTAGATTTAAGCCGCTTACCACACGCACACCCTCTAGTCACAGACAGAGTGACAGAAAGGGAGGGGGTCGCTTTGTTCACGCTACCTGTAGTTGTTTTTCTATACACACGCTGAGCCCATGACCCGCTAATCCTTTATACAGGTAACACGCGTTCAACTAATTACTCTATTGTATGACAGTCGGTACACGGATTTAATTTTAAACCACCTTCCCATCTGGATCCATGTCTGGCGGGGTGGAAGGATCCAGCTGTAAAGCGTGATTAGGGCTTTTGTTTCTCTTATGATAGCAGCAGGTCAGCATGCGACAGCTGAAAATGTCAGACTCGCCGCTCCTATAAAAGACTGAGATGCGTCTCTCTTTCCACACACCCTTCTACCATCGCCGCCGACACCGCCACCGCCGGCCAGCCGACCGCCGCCACCGCCTGCAGTCACCGCCATCACACCAGCAGGGAATTTCGAGCTGAGTCTGCTTATTGCTTATTTTTTTTGTTTGAGCTTTTTGTTTTTTAAAAAATTTTTATTTTCACTCAGTCTTTTTTGTTTCGGAGGAAAGAAATATGGCGCTGCAGAGGGCGCGAGTTTCTAAAAGACGGTCGCGCGAACAAAGTGCTCTCCTCAACTGCCCGGCTATTTTTTTATCTCAAAGGAGAGAGCGTCAGGTAGTTGAGGTTCACGCTTCTCTTGAAGCGTACCGAATTCTCGAGAAATGCAAAGCTGAGCGCCATCGTCGTTATACAAGAGCGGAAAAGGAAAACGTAGCGACATGGCCGAGAGCCGTCTTCTCAGAACAGCATTTACTCTACTATTGCATAACAGCCGCTCTCAGCGCCCCCACTCGTTGGGCGTTTCATGAAAAGAAAGAGCGCCGCTACTCTCCTCACCCTGCCTCCTCTTATAAAGTGAGAATAAGTGCTATGAAACGATTCGACAAGCCGATCGGTTTCTTGGGAGCGACTGCAGCTCCCACTCGGTGGGCGCGCGTTGTGGCCGACGTGAACACGGTCTCTAAACGTTTCGACGTCGTCACTTGTTATCCCGCATATTGCAACGCAGCCGAATTGAAGAAGATAGGGACGCACTATTTTAAACCATACGCTCCAATATGTATTTGTCACCGCCGCGCTCACACGCCTTATTGCTTTTTCGAGACGATCGTGTCACAACACAGAAATAGAAAAAAAAACGGCAAAGCGACGAGCTTTGCCTAAATGATCAAAAAAAAAAAAAAAAAAAAAAAAAAAAAATTAATCTCCTCCTCCTCCTCCTCCTCTTCCTCCTCCTCCTCCTCTTCTTCTTTTTAAAAAAAAAAAAAAATATTTGTATCAGACTCCTCTGGAGTCTGATACAAACATTTATGACTATTGAGTGAAAATAGAATTTTATCGCAAAAAAAAAAAGAAAAAAAAGTCACTTCTGCCGCCGCTACTGTGACACCGGCCGGTATCAATAAAAAGGTCGGCTGACTTTTCTCCACAACCATTCACTACCGACCGTTCGAGTGAGAAACACAGCAGACAGTCAGACACACAACCGCTCTCTGACGCGTCCTGAAAAAAAACAAAAAAAATGTCCAGTAGTAAAAGCAAACTCTTCACAGAAATTCATTTCGACGCTCGACTACAAGGACCCTTTAGTTGTATCATTAGCGGTCCGTCGGGTTGTGGAAAATCGCGCTTGGTGGATCAATTTCTGAGCGACGTGAACAATTTGGTCACGCCGCCGGTGGAAAAGACTTTTTACCATTACGGCGAGTGGCAACCTCTGTTTGAAAAAATGCAAAATCAGTACGGTGTGGAATTCAGAGAAGGTCTTCCTAGCAAAGAGTCTATAGCGGGAGACGTGGAAGTAGCAGAAGACGCTCTACGACCCCACACTCTACTGATATTGGACGATCTGATGAGCAGTTCCAATCAGCAAGTGGTAGCCGACATCTTTACTAAATACTCGCATCACTGGAACGTGAGCGTCATATACATCACTCAGAACCTATTCCAGAAATCACCCGACTTTCGAACTATGAGTCTGAACGCTCACTACATGATCGTTTTCAAGAACCCGCGCGACATGGGGCAAATAGCTAGTCTGTCTCGCCAGGTGTTTCCGTCCAACGCGGCGGCCCTCTCTAGTATATTTACCCATGAACTCAAGCGACCTCACTCATACCTCCTTCTGGACTTCAAGCAGTCAACACCTGACGATCTGAGAATACGCTCCTCTTTGACGTCCATACACTCTCAGCTAGTGTTCGTACCGCTAGACAAAAAAAAGAACAAGAGAAAGCAGTAGCAAAAAAATGTCTTCTCATCTACTCGAAAGACACTTTGGTACTCTCAAGCACTTAGCTAAGTGCTCGCCAAAGGACTGCTCGCATCTAATAGACTCTGGAAGCGACGATCTGATCGCAGCGTTAAGTGAGATCTGTCACAATTTACTGGTAGGGAACATCCCGCTCAGCGACAAACAACTGGACAAGCTTCGAGAATCGGCTGACGTGTTGAGGGAGGTCGGCAAAAAATCTACGCCCATCAAAAAAAAGAGACGCGTCTTGGTACAAGAGGGAGGTTTCCTCATTCCGGCTCTCATAGGGATGGCCTTACCGCTTATAAAGAGCATTCTCCGTATATGAGACACCTCATTCGACACCTACTCGCCGACAGCACCACCACCACCACCACCACTACCGCCACCACCAGCGTCATTGCCACCGTCGTCCCCATGACGGACTCAGAGCAGCAACAACACTACAAACGTTTAGCGCTCGTGGATCCTGAGACGCTCTACAAATCATCACGAGCAGGTCTACTTCATCATGTGCCCGCTGCTGCTGCTACTACTAGCGCTGCTACTACTGCAGTCGCTGCTGCTAGTACTTCTACTGCTCCAAACCTTCCTCCTCTTCCTGATGAGCGCACTGAAAAGAACGAGAGTTCCGCTCCTGCCACCGCCGCCCGCCTACCTGCCGACATGGCCTATTACCACAAGCAGGCAGAACAGTCCCTTCATCCCGACGCGGCCTTGCACCAGGTGCTACAGTTTATCTACAGGGACTTGGATTTAGTGTTGAACGACCCCACTTTGGAATCGCGCGAGAAAATGTTGAAATACCGAAGGTTGTTGAAAAGATTGCAATTTTTTCTCGCGAATCCCCACAACAGCAACATCTCTTCGTCCTACTCTTCTTCGCCCCCGGCTCACCTCCGTCAGTCTGCTGAAGAGGCCAGCGCGTCCCTACTCGAGCGGTTGGTGAACCAAGTTCCCAAGAGGAATCGCACTCGGACCGTGGCGCTGTACAAACAATTGGAGAAATCCGGTGTGATCAAGTGGAACGAGGACAGTGCGGTGCGCGAGATGTCGGGTCGGAGAATACCACCTGAGCATCGCATCAACATAGTGGACTTACTGAACGACGCTGCCAGGTTCAGGAAGACGGCGCCCAGACCGGCGGGCTACTCGCCGTTCACGAAAGCGCTGCGCGAAGCAGTTCCCACAGACTCCTTGATCGGAAACCATCTGTATAAAGCGAGCGGACCTGGCCGAAGTTTGGACACACGGCTTGCTGACAGAGGTCGGAAACGACCGAGCTTCGACTCGGAAGAAGGAGAAGCAGCAGCAGCAGCAGCAGCAGCAGTAGCAGCAGCAGACTCTTCTCTCCAGGTGGACGATCAATCCTCTGACGACGAGGAGGACGACAGTGAACTTTTCCAAACTGCGACTTCCTATAGGAGCGTGGCGAGTAAGAAAAGGAGAGGGCGCAACCGCCTAGCGGCGAGCTCGTCGTTCACGCCCTCAACAGGCCCACCATGGGCAAACCAGTGAAGAGACTGACCAAGAAGGAAAAAGAAAAGAAGCGCGTAGTAGCTAGATATACCGACGTCAAAGCGCCCTCCAGTTTCACTAGCGTGACTAAACTCCAGAAACATCATTTTCGCCACCTGAACCCGGCCGTCATCCGAGATGCTTTAGTGTCGCTGGACGCCTACACTAAACATAAACCCATTCGGAGAAAATTCGCAAGGAACAAGACTATAACCGGCGCAATCGATCAGCAGTGGCAGATAGATCTGATGGACATGCAAGCTTTGGCGTCTCACAACGACCGCTTCCGGTACGTGGTGACGGCGATCGACGTTTTCTCTAGGTACGCGTGGGCCGTTCCCATTAAATCCAAGAGCGGCGCTGATGTCACCGAGGCCTTCCGAGAGATGACAGGCACTGGCGAGAGACGACCGCGCACTGTTCAGACAGACAAGGGGAAAGAGTTTTTGAACAAGATCTTTCAAGATCACTTGAAGAGCGAGGGCATAGAGTTCTTCACTGGCGAGAACGACGACATCAAAGCTAGTCTAGTGGAGCGCTTGAACCGCAGTCTGAAGGAGAAGCTGTGGCGTTATTTCACACACAAGTGCACGTATCGCTACGTAGACGTACTGCACCATGTAGTGTCTTCTTACAATCGCACTCACCACAAGACGTTGAAAATGGCGCCGGCTCAAGTCAGCTCGGAAAACAGCGAAACAGTTTTCTACCGACAAGATCTCCCAACTAACAAACAAATCGACGAAATATGGAAAAAGAAGAAAAAAACAAAGACGTCCGCCGTCGACGTCATCGCTCCGGGTGACAGAGTGAGGATGTTGAGAACTAAAGGCGCCTTCGACAAAGGGTACGAGGGAAACTGGCGCGAGGAAGTGGTCGACGTTGCTAAGACGTTGGGAAGCAGAGGGTTCGAGCTGAAAGACGACAAGGGCGAGGAGATAAAAGGCGTCTTCTACCCGGAAGAGGTTCAGAAGGTGTACAAGAGTCGTTACGACAACAACTACCTGATAGACGAGGTGTTGCGCCGCAAGACCGTCGACGGTAAAGAGTTAGCTTTCGTACGTTGGTTAGGTTACGACGACAAGTTCAACGAGTGGATCCCCGTCAAAAAAATAACGTAGAAAAAAAAAAAAAAAAAAAAAAAAAAAAATGAACATCACTCTACCTAGCAACAGCTCTATGGAGTATTATCCTGACAACAGCTTGACGTCTTTCCGAACTCACTTCGACTCGCCGCTCCTTCTGCCCGAAGCGTACGAAGCGGCTCTGACTGAGATCATCCTCCCTACAGAATGGACTAACGTGCACGACGACGACTTGATCATCGTTGTTCCTCTGCGCACCAAAGGTTCGCTAGAGGAGGCGATCCAGGTTTTAAAAGAAACTAAATTCTCCGAAGGAAAAAAACCACAGGTAGACTGGAAGAGAATGAAAAACGCGAACGGTCTGAGCAAGCTAACGTTCAGCTCAAAATTCCCGCTGAGCTGGAAGGAAGCGAGCTATGTAACGGTGGAAGAGATATCAGACACGTCGGAAGAGCAGCAATTGAAACCGGAAACAAAAAGGTTCAAGAGAGAGGTCGACTTGAGACAGACGAATGCCGTATACAAGCAGTTCTTGTCCCCGGCGGTGAAGAAGAAGACGATCAGCGATCAAGCAAGACAGATGATCGAAAAGATGGAGAAGGACATGGGAGTGCGCAGTTTCATGCCAAACATATTCGAGATACCTCCTATTTTCACCGGAAGCAACCACACCCTAATCGAGCGCTTGAGTGAGACGTTGCGAGATGACAGACTAGAGGGCGACAGCTTCTTGCTCAAACCGATGCGGATCTTATCGTACGACGCCAAGACGAAACGCATCACCATCAAACCACCGAGACACTGTGCTGTCCTGCTGAGTCAGCATCTCGCATGCGGTCTAGGCTTCGGAGAGAAGACGTGTTTCGCGTCGCCGACTACCGGCGCCTACTCGATGGATGTTTACGGGGACGTGCACTCTGTGTACATATACACCGACATGATCCAGGAGAGACGTGTGGGCGACATGCAAGTGCCGCTGTTGCGCTGCGTGGCGGTGGACAGAGGCGGAAAGCGTCGAGGTGGCGTGCAAGCTATCAGTTTTCCCCATTTGGATTATTTCCCCTTGAAATCCAAGAGGTTTACCGAGGTCGGCATCTATTTAAGAGACCGATCCGGTCATTCCATCCCATTCGGTAGAGGCGAGGTGACCGTGACACTTCATCTGAGACCTATTGAGCGCTGAAAGAGAGAAAAATGATGCGTCAACGCGTTCCGTACTTTCCACCCAGGCGCACCGTCGGCAGAGGGTACAGCGATTACTACAACGCGCAGCTGGGCAACGGCGTCAACGTGTACAGCGGGCGCTCTTTCCAGAGCGGGCACGGTTTGGGCGGCGCTCTGTTAGGTCTGATGCGCTCGGCTACCCCGCTATTGAAGTCGGTGGGAAAAACGCTGCTCCGCGCCGGTGTGGGCGTAGCTAAAGATGTGCTGGCGGGTCGGACTTTAAAGAGCAGCGTGAAAGACCGAGGCGCAGGCGCTCTGAAGAGACTGGCGAGTACGGCGTTCTCGGGAGGAAAAACGCCTGTCGCGTCTAAGAAAGGGTCGAAAACGTCGCCGGCATTCTCCTCAGACGGGCGGTGGCTCTTGCAAGAGACGTAGAGGGGATGTATTCGACCGGTAAGCGCCTAGGCGTTCAGGTATAAATAAAAAGACTGGAGGCGGCCGGCGTCAGTCTGTCGGCCGCGTGAAGAGAGAACACAATGGCTTACGTACACGAGAGCAGTAACGAGTGCGCGCTCTCTGAGCTCGACCTGCACACCGTAGCGCCGACTCAGACTACTATCTTAAAGTCGTCTTTCCTGGGGATAGAAACAAAAAACTCTTTAGAGGATGGAGGTAACATAAATTTCACCATCAACAAGTCGCAAGAGTACACAGACCTGAACGAGAATTACCTTCATCTGGAATGTCAAGTGCTGAAAGCGAACGGAGCGGCGATCGAGGACACCGACGCGGTAGCTCCGGTGAACAACTTGGCTCACTCGCTCTTCAAAGACGTCCAAGTCTCCATCGGCGGTTTCAAAGTGTCTGGCAACACCGAGACCTACCCTTACCGAGCTTACTTGGAAGGGTTACTCAACTACAACAAAGACGTGAAGGACGGCGTCATGAGCGCCCAGGGGTGGCATGAAGATACGCCCGGTCAGTTTGACACGTTGACTGACGCGAATGCGGGGTACAAAGCGCGCAAGAAGCTAATCTCCAACAAGCGCTTTTCGCTGATGGCGCGACTGCACTTTGACCTGGCTCATCAACCGAAGCTCATCGTTGGAGAGACAGAAATCAATCTCACTCTGAAACAAGCGGCGCCCTCTTTCTATCTGATGTGCGCCGCTGACGGAGGCTACAGCTTGAAGATCTACAAAGCAAAGCTCTACGTGCGACGCGTGCTGGTGGCGGACGCTGTAGCGGAAACGCACGAGAGAGCGGTGATAGAACACGGGCCCTTCGACTACCCGGTGAACAGAGTGGAGGTGACGACGTACGCCATCCCTCAAGGTAACAGAGATCACAGCTACACGCACTCCAACACAGGCCAGCTTCCCAAGTCGATGATGATTTGCTTCCTTGACCACGACGCCTTCAACTGTAGCTACACCAAGAACCCGTTCGAGATGAAGCATTACGACATCAGCTCGCTTCAAGTGATAGTGAACGATCAGAAAGTGCCGAACGACGCCTACGTGCCCGACTTTAAGACCAAAGCGGCCGTGAGAGAGTACTTGGCGCTACACACGGAAACGGGGATGTACGAGGGCGCGCGCTCCTGCGGTATTTCATACGATCAATTCCTGAACGGTTACACGGTGTTCCCCCTCGACTTAACCCCAGACAGATCGCACGACGGGTGTCGCGTGAACCTTATAAGAGCGGGTCAGCTGAGGGTGGAAGTCAGTTTCCGCTCGGCGCTACAAGCGACAACAACGGTGCTACTCTACTTGGTGTACGACAACGTCGTCGAGCTGACCCGAGATCGACACCCCGTCACCGACTACCACATGAACTGAAGACAAGACGGCGGTACTTGGCGTATCGTATGAACACGCTTGAAATAAGCAGAGTGTTGAAGGAAAACGTTCACACAAAACATCGTTTCCTGGGCGTTTTCTCTTGTGACACTATTCCGAAGCACCCTATCAAAGACACTTGTTTCGTGAGCAACACAGATCCGCAACATTTACCAGGTCAGCATTGGGTGGCGTTTTACGTGTCGAGCACGGGTGAAGTGTACTACTTTGATTCCTTCGGCTTACCGCCGCTGAGTGCGGAGTTCTTGTCTTTCGTGGAACGCTCTGCTCCGTTCAAGTGGCAAAGAAACCGCATTCAACTACAAGACACTTCTGCTGACACCTGTGGACCTCATTGCGTTCATTTCCTAATTGAAGCATGTCGAACAAGAAACCCCAAGAAGTGCGTCATGCGCATGAGCAAAATCCCAAAGCTGAGCGACCGGGCCGTGAGTCAGAAGCTATCGATGATGCTGTTGTGACGGGTTGTTGCGATGGCGGCCGTTTCATGGAGGCAAAGATTCTCTGCCTTGCCGAAATGGTGTTGGATTTATCCAAAGTCGTGCAATGTCTATTGGAGAGAAGTCGTCCGGGGTGTGGTGGTGCGAGTGACGGCGGCGTGAGACTTTGCGGCCTGTTGAGTTGCTGCAAATCGAAGAAGCAAGCTAAAAAAGCATAAACTTGTGTGTTTTTTCTGATTGAAATGAAAATAAAGAATAAAATGAAAAGAAAAGAAATTATCTTGTTGTGTTTTTATTTCTATATATAAGTTACATAACTTTTTTTTGTTTGTTTGTTTACAAACAGTCACGTGTCACGTGGTGTTGTTTACAAACAAGAGAGCCACGTGGTGTTGTTTACAAACAAACCCTAAGTAGGTCACGTTACCCTAGTTACCAGAATGCCGGCTTCTGATTGGCTGAGCCTAAGTAGGTCACGTGACGTAAGTAGGTCACGTTACCATGGTTACCAGAATGCCGGCCTCTGATTGGCTGAGAGCTTCTAAGTAGGTCAGTAGGTCACCCAGAATGCTGGCTTCTGATTGGCTGAGAGCCCTAAGTAGGTCACGTTACCATGGCAACGGGTCACGTGACCAAATGGAGGCCTCTGATTGGCTGCATGTCGATTGAGTAATAAACAGTACTTAACTATAGTCCCGTTCCGATACATACTATACTACTAAGGGACCCTTTCAAAAAAGAAAAGAAATCAGCACCATAAATTATCGATCCCGCATTGGCTCGTATAGATTGTGTGATAGCTTCTGATGATATTCAATGGTGCCGTATCATGGACAGCCTTAATTTGAGTTGGCTGACAGGTGAAGGAATAATGTTGATAACTACAGGAAATTAGCATGAAATGGCATTGGCTGCAGCATGATAGAAATCACCATCAGCCACAAATAACCCTTTAAGGGCTGTCTAAGGGAGCCCAAGTGACTCCCTGGCTCACCTAAGGGAGTCACATGAGGACCAGGGCCCTTACAGTGGGGAGTCATTCTGGAGGCAACCTAGACTCCCTTTTGACGCTGTTTCTTTTCTCTGTTCATGGGTGCATTCACGTATCATTTCAACCCTACATGAGAGTATCAATCTACCCTGTAGGGTCGATATGATGCACGATTGCAGCCCTGGTGCATTATCCCAACCAAAGTGTATACCAGTAGTGCATCAAAAACACTATACAGCCCTCCATGCATGGGTTAAAGTAGACTCGTTCCAATCCCATGCGCTCCTACGACTACCGCTCGCCCTCTAATTGGCGCTATTTAAAATGGTGCGAGATGGGGCCAGCTTGGGGTGATTGGTTACAGAACGCAGCGACGTAACCCGTTACAACGCTGTACGGTTACTGGTCCCAAAGCGGAGCGTCGGTATTGGAACTAGTCTAGGGTTAAAGATGACGAGCAGCAACTCAATGTCCCGGGTCATGCCCCATGCCCAATGCTCACCCTACAAAGAATTAACATGCAGCATAGAATTGAGAGAAATGGAATGACATCAGATTAAACTTGGAGGCCATAGAGATTGAGGAGGGGGTCGAGTCTCACCAAACTAAAACAACTTGTATTTATTCGGTGAGACATGGCCAGGAGCGGAGAAGTAGCTAAGGTATGACCCACTCTGTTAGACTATAGGCTGAATGAAGGCTGAACAGTTAAGATTACTCATGATGCCCCACACATTGTGAGGCACATATGGCGCCAAACAGGGGCGGATTTAGGGGGGGGCGGACCCGGCGTGCGCCCCCCCCCCCCCCATTTTTCTGTATATTTTAATGTGACAATTTCCAATACCCCCCCGTACATTGCCTATTTCACGCCCCCCCCCTTTTTCAAAATCCTGGATCCGCCCCTGCCAAATGATGGACCAATGACGGCCAACTTTAGATTGCTCTGTCATGGCCCTTACTCCAGCCGAACCAGGTAAGGTGGACTGTATACATAAAGGTCTAGACGCAGAGTCTACATGAGATGGGCAGATTACCACCAGGTGGCGGTAATTGTAGGAGAGGGGAGGATGAGTAGAGGGGAGTGACTACGTACTGAGGTGTGAGACATGAAGCAGCACGTCAGTGGGAGCTGAGAACCCCAAGTCCTGCCCTTTGGCCATTAGTAACTCTTTAAAGATGGTGTATCAGCTAAATGTTTAGAGATTTTTTGGTTTTATCATATTACTATTGTATATCCTATCCCATATGTCTTCCCTAACTTTTAAAGCTATTGGCAGTGTCTTCGTCTATAGGATAAGCACATGCAGTGCAATATTTTTTACTGTAGGTCGACACTAAAATTCCCTATGTGTTGATACTGCATGGCTCAGTGCATTCTCTAGTTAGTTAGTTCCCCCAATACTCTCCTGGAGGAGTGCCTGAGTCGGTGAGGTAAATCAGGTACATTGTTATCAATCTCAAATTATGTATTAATAGACAAATATGTTGCACTGTTTATCAGCTAAAATGATAATGGAACCCATGGCATTGAAGTGATATCCATTTTGAAGAAAAGGTTTGGGAAGTCTATTAGTTGATATACTATCTTTAAAGGGCCGCATAGTGCTTTAAAGCTGCTGTTTGTCTTGCTAATGCATGAAGGCAGCTCTTGTGAGTATATATATATACTTGCTAGGTTTTTACATGCTGACCTGTCGGTATTACTAATCCTGCTTAGGAATATGAACCGACCCCATAAGAATGCAACATTGACAAGTAAACTCGGCAGGGCTATATCTAATAGCGGGGCGGCATAGCTACAGTAGACAGATGGATTGTGCGTTTTTTGCAGAAGTATCCATCTTTTGCACACATGCTGACTAGCATGTAGAGAAGCAATTTTCATTAAGAGGCAATTGAGATCTGCCCTAGGGGGCCCGTGAGCCCCCTGAGAAAATCAATTTTTAAAAAAACTTTCTTTAGTCTACTTCAATGCCTACATGTAAGTGAATATTGACTTAATCTATGTATAATGACATATGGCTTTAATTAAGATCTGCCCCATACAAGATCTGCCACATGGACAGGAAGTTTGCTGAAGGTCAAGGTCATTTTTCAAGGTCACCAATGGTAAAAAAATTAAAAACATATATATGCCAGAGTTAAGGTTTCATGTTATGGCCAGCTGGTCAGCAAAGATATAACAATACGGTCCATATTATATATTTTGTACAATCAACAAAGAATCAGAGACCCCCTCCCCCCCCCCCAAAAAAAAAGGGGGGGGGGGAAGACATTTGTGAACTCAAGTCGCAAGTACCCCTACCCCGTAAATTCACCGCATGCATTTCAATGCATTCACTTCAAAATACAAAACATTGCTTAGCAACAGCAGGTTTATTCTATTATCCCTAGCAACGATTATTAAAGAGATTACCATAATAATTCTTGAACAACATGATTAACTCTCTCAAACTTAGGGCAGAATCCTCCGGAGCTCCTGAGGTTGATTATAATCATACCTATCCCCCCTAAATTGGACCCAAGAAATTCAATGTTTCTATTGGTTTGTTCCTAATACAGCCGGTTGCCAAGCAACAGCTATTCTCATTGTTTATCTTCCTAGCAACACACATTTTAATGCTCCTGAGGTTGATCATAATCATACCTACCCCCCCGTAAATTGGACCCAAGGAATTCAATGGTTCTATTGGTTTGTTCCTAATTCAGCCAGTTGCCTAGCAACAGCTATTCTAATTGTTTATCTGCCTAGCAACACAGATTTTCAAGCTCCTGAGGCTGATTATAATCATACCTACCCCCCCTAAATCGGACCCAAGGAATTCAATGGTTCTATACGTTTGTTGGTACTACAGCTGGTTGCCTAGCAACAGCTATTCTAATGGTTTATCTGCCTAGCAACACACATTTTAATGCTCCTGAGGTTGATTATTATCATACCTCCCACTCTAAATTGGACCCGATGAGTTTAATGGTTCTATTGGTTTATTGCTAATACAGGTGGTTGCGTAGCAATAGCTATTCTAAACGTTTATCTCATTATCACTTCGCCTCTCTCATCATTATGTACCATGTGAGAGGCAGACACTCTCACCACAACACCATAGTGCCACTTGCTGATGTGCATAGAAATATTATGTTACATGTAATAATCCTTGCCCATGTTGCCTCTCTCACCATGTCGCCTCTCTGGCCATGTCGCCTCTCTCCCTGTTCCTCATGCAAATAGTGGACATTATTCACACGAGGAGCTAGTGCAAATATCACTGGCACTTGTGTCTGTGTTAGGAACTGCAAATGCAGAAAAGCCAATCTTCCCTGCACAGCCCTCTGCGTATGCGAGGGGGAATGCTCACGGAAGTGAGATAAGTAGCTGTACCACTAAAGTGTATGGATAAACAATATTGGAATGAAATTTAATGATGAGATGGGGTAGCAAACAATAATTTATAACAAAGATCTCTAAATTCATCTCAATTGCAAGCTTTGTATTACAGTTCATTTTCCTGTGGGAAGTGTGGGAGTAATTCATGCTATTGCATTCACAGCATTAAATATATAAGATCAATAGATGCGAATAGTAAATATGTGATGGTTAGATTACCTTTAGTACATCAACTTAATATTTTGATGCTGGTTAATTGCATTAATTAATTATAAGCTATTAAGCTGATTAGATAAGAATAAAAAGTCTTTTTATGCCACCCCTTGTTTATGTATTGTTTGCATATATGTCTGTAGATGCCATAAAGATGACTAGGTGGAAGTGGCTGGAATTTACTATTATGAAATACAATATCATATCTAGAACTGAAGCGGTTTGAGTTGTCATGCATACCACACTTAATCTAAGAGCATCTACATCTCCAAATAGCATAAAAGAATAACTACTGCTGATATGAAGGAAATGTGATGGATGGTCCTGTTGAATGTTTCTAATTTGCAACACCTAGTATATATGTATAAAAATGAATGAAATCCATCAGGAAATTCCATGTTGCTGGTGTTTGACCTTGACAAATGACCTTGACCTTGCCTCAGCTCTTAATCTTTCAGAGGGTCATTAGAGGCATATCTAAGCCATCTTGTTGTGCTACTGCAGTCAAAGAAATGGGATATTTACATACCCTCAGCAGTTCAACTGACTAGAAATGCAATAATTAATAACGCTTTTTAAAGATGGCCGCCACAGCCTTCATACACCAGATCTAAATTGCCTCTTAATGAAAATTTGTTTATCATATATCAGTCTATGTCTGTGAGAAATTTGGTAACTTCTGCAAAAAATGCACAATGGATTAGCTATGCCGCCTCGCTATAAGTATCATGGTGGTAAGGTCTTGAAGGGTATGTTGCATTTAAGTACTATATGCAGTCATTAAAGGGCGACCTAAGGTTTGTGGTGTTGGCTTCTGCTTCATCTTGCCTGGTGTCATGTCTCTGCTCACCTTGGGCAAGGAACCGGTGCAGAAAGTAGCAGCACCCACTCCAGGACACAACACAGAACGTGAAAAATATCTCTACACTACATACCAACAATTCATGTACAGATCCTTAAAACGATGGCTTCAAAGTCTTAATTCGACCTGAAAAGCATCTGATAGGTGGGGGGCATTGATGGCGGACTTTTATCTGCAGATGTGAACATGTTTCATTTGGGAAACCCAAGTAGATTTGACCGGTTTCCTATCTAGGTGATCAATTAGGAATTCAGACATGCACAGACATTTGCCAACACAAATCTTGGCAACGGAAGAGTTTGAGTTTCACCTGATGCCTCCTTTTTAGAAAGCAATTGCATAAGTCTTTGAAAATAAAGAAAAGTGATCCAATTTTTATTCCACTGGGTGTGGTGATTGCTAATGAGAAGACAAGTCATGCTGTGTAGCTGGAATGTCCTCATTTCAATTGTCAATATACGCGAATCCCCAGAAGGTGGAAAGTAGTAGAGTGATAAAAGTGTGACTGTTTAATACTTACAATCAAAGATCACAACAGTCAGGTATGTATGATTCAGTGAAGCAGTTCAGGACCGGCAGGAAATCACGCACGCCATAGCAAGGCAGGTTAAGAATGTCAATGCAGGAGGCATGTTGTCATGTGAGTGTATGGAGGAGCCAGGGTTAGTGGTCATGCCCTGGAGGCATGCTGTCACGTAGACGGGAAGTAGGGGGAGCGGGCTGGGAAGTAGGAGGGCTTGTAACCAGGCCTATGTGGACGTGAGCTACTCCTCTCTACCCTACTAAATAGCTCAAAGTGCTCGTGTTATACTATAGGGGAACAGCTACTGCAGTGGTCTCAAAAGGGACTCTTCACCAAAGTGGTTTCTCCCAAAATTTGCAAAAGAAGTAGATCTATAAAAAAAAATTAAAAAATGCTAGTTGCATCAATGGTCATTTCATTGAGAGAACATGGAAGTACCGGAGTGTGCTTGCAAATATTAGGCAATATCATGCAATATCAACACTTTCCTGCATTAAGAACATTGCTCTTCTTGCTATTCCAGAAATGAACGCAATATATATCGTTTGCGTTTATATTTTTGTTTTATAATGTGAAATGAAGGAAATGAAGGAAATTCACTCAACCATGGGATACGACCGTACTGTATTCAATGGGGCAGGGGTGTTGAATACGGGGCGTCTAATACTTAAGCATAGTAATTTTCTCAATCTTATTCATCTCAAAAGAATATTGCTTTACATCTTCAACTGTCCCTAATTGAGTACATTTTACCTATTAGCCTGGCTGCATTATGACGTATTGCTGATACCTGAGCACACCTTTATACCTCACCTGGGGCTATATGAGTTCTATTTACAATGGGCTGTCAGTCTACATTGAGATAAGGCCAAAAAAAAAAAGAGTTTGTTTCAGGTAACATGGGAGGAAAATGTAGGGTCGGTAGGTCGGATTTTTTTTTTTTTTTTTTTTCTTTTTTTAACATGAATGTACTACCCAACTTTTTTGAATACTCCAAAATTGACCAAAAAATGGTAAAAACATGAAAATTTCTTCAGAATTGCATAAAAAAACCTAGGGTCGGCCCTCTTTTGATAGGGTCGGTCGGGTGACCTGAAACAAACCTGTTTTTTTGCCTAACTACCATACCCTGCATAACGCAGGGGTGCACATGTGACAAGGAACAAAGGGGTCGATTTACATCAGCCATAGAAATCACCCTCATTATGGTATATCATGTGACGGTGGAATACAGTCTAAAGAAAAGCGTCTGGTAGATATTACCAATGGATTTTGCTTTGAAAGCACTGCATCATTGTTAAGATAACATGATATTATAATCAGTACTGTTGATCCATGGTGGGGGTTGGCAATTAATAGCCATGTCATTCATTGTCAGAACGCTAGATAGTACTCGTAACAAATACATATTTCCCCCATACTTCTTATGTCGTCTTTCATGTTACTACTCATTGAAATCTAAGGCATACTGTTATGTGCCCCTACATGGATTAAATTCGATACGGGCGACACAGCGACACAGCCCTTTTAGGCCGTTTTAAAAATCGACGGATACAGAAAAATCTGGGATAAAAATCGACCCACATGGATTTTTCTCTAAATTCTTATATGCCTGAAAATCGACACGGCGACATGGCTCTTATGCTAAAATTCGATAAAAAAAATCTGGGTACCCATGTAGAGGCACAGTTGTTATGATACTATTGGCGAAATACTATGCTTTTGCTCTAATATGAACTAAACATACCGTATCTGCCCGTTTTAGCGCACCTGTACTTATGTTTTTCCGTCTCCCCTTTGCCATGCGTTTGTAATGGGCATACGCTTATTTGAAATCCATTTTAGTGCTTGATATCATTTTGATCCATCCTTCTACCCTCTGCTAAAATGGGACGTGCGCTAGGGATGGTGATGCTCCTACTTGTACTCATTCCAAATCTAGGGCATGCTGTCACTATACTACACTGATATTCCTAGGCTCCCTATACGTCACTAGTGCCTAACCTAGTTAGTAACCAACCTAGATTAGTTATTATCGTCAGGTTGGTCACTACTGACCAACCCACCTTAGTCTTTTTAGTTCCAGGGGAGCCACTGAGTGGTCATCACAGGTGGCCCCAACTAGTGGTATACAAATACAACACACCAATGATGGACCTAGGTTAGCCACTACTGACTTACCCCTTGGTCATTATTGAATATAACTTTGCCACTGTGACTAACACTCATATGACCAACCTGGGTTAGTCTGTACTGACTAAGCCTTTCAACCTATGGATTTTCAGTGTACTTACTGTGCTTAAAATACTATGCTGCAGACCAATTCCCAGGTGTAAGTAGCAATAGGGATGAGGGCTCTACCATAATCAGATTGATCCGATGCCATGTCAATTGGTGATAAATCAGTATATAAGGGCCAGCCATCTAACATATACATGACTCTGCCCAACAATGTATACTGACAAGGAGATGGTACAAGCTGCTAACCAACTACTCGGCTCACATCAAGTTATCATAATATCATACTTATCGAAGTATAGCAACGTGTAAAACTAACTAGCAAGTAACAATCTTGTCAATATGTAACTATGAGACTAGTCATATGGAAATGATATACCTGACAGTGATATCATTTACAGAGTAGTTTCTGTATGTGAGATGAAGCACACAAATAATATACAGGATAGTCCTTAAATGTGCTATGCTCTAGCTTTGTCGTCATGATGCAGGAATTCAGCCCTGGGGAGTAACTCGCCGTGCTTCAATCATGAATCAAGCCAACACTGCAGGGATGATACTCCCCAAAGGTTCGGCATGGTGCGCGAATGCAGTCCTGGCGAGTTACTCACCATGGCTGCATCCATGCATCATCATGACGACACAGCACATTTAAGCACTATCAAAGATGCGGCCATTAAAGTGCACAGAGAAAGGAAACAGCATCAAAAAGGAATCCAGATTGCCTCCAGAATGACTCCCCTCTTTGGGGAGCCCAGGCTGTCTATGAGAGCCTGGGTGACTAAGTAAGTCACATAAGGACCCTGGGCTCCCCTATAGAGGGGAGCCATTCTGGAGGCAACCTGGACTCCCTTTTGACGCTTTTTCCTTTCTCTGATACTGTTTACCCTCCTCTTTCCAGATCAAAAATACACTTTCAATGACCTGTAGTTTGATTATTTTCTGTCACAACATTACATATCATATACCATTATGACCGTATAATATGCCCCATTCAAATTCATGGGGTTTAGAGGGTGGTTGCTAGGGATGGAATGTTAATGGAACAAAAACATTCTTTTTTTAGGTTAATTTTCTTAGAACAGCCATATACGATGGAATTTCATCAGAATTAATATATCTCAGGGGTGGAATGTAATCTAAAGATGATTTATTAGGGAACCGTGTCTCATTTTATGGATATTCCCATTTTTAAGGTCTACAGAGGTGTTCAAAGAACAAAAATTGGTTATTTTCAATTTTGTTGATTTTTTCACTATTTTCTTACTTTGAACACCTCTGTAGACCCTAATAATAGGAATATCCATTAAATGAGACACGGTTCCCTAATAAATCATGTTTAGATAACATTGAAATCATCAAACCCATTTATTTGTTTTTGCCATGATATATAGCTGTTCAAAGAAAAATAGCCTAAAAAAGAATGTTTTTGTTCCATTCACATTCCAACCCCAGCAACGGCCATTTTCAGCCAAGGAATCTAAAAGAGGTATACAATACGGTCATATTGGTGTAAAATAAGTGAAGTTCTGAAGAAAACTCATTAAATTACAAACAATTTAATGTCAGATTTTTGCCCAGGAAGTGGAGGGTACACAGTATCCTTAACCAAGGCCTCACTGGGCCTCACTATTAGTAACTATTTACCTCACTAGGCCCCTGTCATCCTGTAAACCAAATGTCAGGCCCCAATGGTCCACACCCACCCCTACCTGGCTACCAGGGTCCCATGAGTGTCGATTAAAAGGTGATACATGCTGAAGGCCGGACACCTGAGAATCCTGTTTTCAGTTAGTTTTTCTTGTCCAAGATAATGACTGAAGTTTCACAATACTATCAGTTTGAGCTCCTAGTATGTGCTTACCTTGAGTGACCAACAATCTATTATACTTTGAGATGTGGGACACAACCAAAAATGTCAGGAGGGGATATGATTCAACAGAGAAAGGAAACAGCATCAAAAAGGAATCCAGATTGCCTCCAGAATGACTCCCCTCTTTGGGGAGCCCAGGCTGTCTATGAGAGCCTGGGTGACTAAGTAAGTCACATAAGGACCCTGGGCTCCCCTATAGAGGGGAGCCATTCTGGATTCTACACCGCTGTGGTTAGATTAGTCTTTATTTTGTATAGTATTGTTATTGTTTTTTATCGCTTTTTTTTATCTCGTTTTTTGCCCTTTGTTTGTACTTGAATTGTTTTCAAAATGGGAACTACTAGGCTTTCTGAGCTCTCTGCTATGAATGGTCTAAAAATTGTTCACTATAACACCCGCAGCTTTTATCTAAAAAGGATTGAGCTGTTCCAAGCGTTCAAAGACGTGGACATACTATGCATCAGTGAATCGTGGCTAACTGAGTTACATGATGATGACATTGTTATGTGGGATGGTTATCAATTGTTTAGGCGAGACAGGAATGTAAAGAAAGGAGGAGGTGTAGCAATTTATGTGCGCAACCATATTGCACAGTTTGTAACAAGGTTAGAGACGTCAACTAAGACGACTACTGACATTGAGGTTCTATCTTTGAAAATAGAACAACCAAACAGAAAGACCATGATAGTCTCGTGTGTCTACAGACCACCCAGTGGTAGCTTGGATGAATTCATTACTGAATTGGATCGGATTTATAAAAGGTTCTCAAACCCCAACTTAGAACTCTGGGTTCTAGGTGATACCAACATAAATGCCCTCGATGAGGACAGTGCCAAAACAGAGAAACTTGTTGATAAATGCCGTGAATATGGGTTAAGAAATCTCATCCATTTCTGTACTAGGCCTTTTGATGATAAAGGTTCTTGTATCGACCACATCATGACAAACACACACAAGACCATAAAAAGTGGTGTACTAAATTACCTAGTTTCTGATCATCTTCCAGTCTATGTGGTGCTCCAATCTGAGTCCCAGGAGCATACTGTTAAAAGCTTCTGGTCTAGAAACTACAAAAATCACTCCACAGAAAACCTCATTGACTGGATCCTGTTTTGGGACTGGGAGGAATTCTGGAGGTGTGAGGATGTTAATGACTCATGGGGAATAGTACAGGACTGCATCACAGAATACCTGGACAATTATTGTCCTTTAGAGGAAAAGCTCTATAGAGATTGTGGCAAGAGCTGGATGACCAATGAGATCCTAAACCTCTGCTCTGAAAGGGCAGACCGCATGGATGACTTTTTCAGAACCAAGCAAAGGCACTTCCTGACTGAAGCCAAAAGACTTAGGAACACAATTTCGAAGAAAGTCAAATATGTTAAATCTGAGGAAGTTAAGAGTGCTCTTAGAGAGAATGCTGGAAATCCCAAAAAGTTCTGGAGTGTCCTTAACGGGATCCTGAAGCCCAAAGGTGCTGTCCTACCACCACAACTGAGAGGTGAGGATGGTACTGTAAAGGGTTCTCAGGATTCTGTGGACTACCTAAACAGCTTTTTTGCAACAATAGGTGAGACTTTATTGGACGATCTAACCAAAAATGGTCACCAAAAGATTATATATAACCCAGCCTATACACCAGATAATACTTGTCTTTTCAGAAAATTGACGGTGTCTCCTGAAGTAGTAGAAATACTGGTAAAGGAAATAAATGTCAATAAAACCTCGGGGATGAGAGATATTCGTAGCAAATTCCTTAAAGAAGCTTTGCTGCTACTACTTGACCAACTAACTCATGTTCTGAACCGATCATTCAGTACAGGAGTAGTCCCTAAGATTTGGAAAGCTGCTCGAGTATCTCCGATCCCTAAAGCAGGCGATCCTAAAAATGTCAACAATTGGAGACCAATATCCCTTCTATCTGTTGTTTCCAAAATTGCTGAAAGATGCATGCACTCACACTTAGTGGATTGCATGGAAAATAAAGGCAGTATCTCAAACCGCCAGTTTGGATACAGATCAGGGTTGGGAACTGGCGTGCAATTTTCAATCTAGCAAACGACCTCTACGCCAATCGGGATCTGAGTGAAGTCACTGCCATTTGCTATGTGGATCTACGGAAAGCTTTTGATTCCGTGGATCACACATACCTACTGGAGAAGCTGAAGAGGTTGAATTTGCAGGAGTGTGAATTTGCCTGGTTAACCAGCTATCTTACAGACAGAACTCAATTCACTAAGATCGGCGATTTTGAGTCTGGACAGCAGGGGGTCAATTATGGAGTCCCACAGGGTTCGGTCTTGGGCCCCCTGCTGTTCATATATTATGTTGACAATCTGGGTTCGGACCTAGTTAATTGCAAAAGTCTCATGTATGCGGATGACCTTGTCCTTTATTGCTCTGACAAAAACATACCTGATGCCGTTGCCAAGCTCCAAGTCGACCTCCACACCGTTGTAGGTCAATGTGTAGCACTGCGATTGACAATCAATCGAGACAAAACCAAATTCATGTTGAGTGGGAGCAAGGACAAAGTAAAACCCCCTGTCATAGTCAAACCAACAATAAGCGGCATAGACCTAACAAGGGTCAAAAGCTATTGTTATCTGGGTGTACAAATTGGTGAAACCATGACTATGGAGGAGGCTGCAAAGGATGTGATTAGGAAGGTCAATCACAAACTTTTCAGTTTCGGAAAAAAGCGCATCTTCATGTCTAGAGATGACGCTATCCTGGTATATAAAACGACCATCATGAGTCAATTTGACTATGGTAGTTTCTTGTATGGTGGGGCTAACAAAGAATGGTCAGCCAAAATGCAGAGACTCCAAAATAGGGGACTCCGCATTTGTCTATTGACAGATGTTATGGACAAAACTGTTGAGCAGCTGCATTTCGAGTGTGGAGTCCAGATGCTGGAGAGACGAAGAGATGAAATGCATCTTGTGTATATGTACAAGTGTGCGGTAACTGGCCACCACTTAAAGCCCAACAACAATCGGCGCATCACAAGAACATCAGAGAAAAAAAAATTTGAAGTGAAAAGGCCGCGCCGAGACTTCTACAAGAGATCTCCTCTCTATAGAGGTTCACAGATGTGGGATCTCCTTGACGTCTGGTTTCAAGAATCGGAGCAGAAGGCCAAGTTCAAAGCCAGGATTAGGCAGATCCCAGATTTACACCAAAAGAGCAAGCGAGGTGATGACACAGCAGATGAAAGTCAACTGGACTATCTCTCTAGTCAGCTGTCCTCAAATAGCTTGATAGTGATGGAAGATATAGCATAGCTATAAAATTATCCTAATGGAATAACCTGACATGAAAATGTATGCATCACTAATTGACCCTGCTTTCCTTATCCCTAGTTATTCAGTGTTAGAATTATCTTATATTATATTGTTTGCATTATATTATCCTGTCATTTTTCACCAACAATGTCGCATTGGAACAATTGGTTCTAAGCGCATACAGCAAAACAATCATCTTATGTGGTACTCAGTTTCTGGGCCTTCATAGATAGTTTCACCAAAAATGTATTGCCCCTTCAAATGCAGTCATTGAAAATAGAGCCTTGCTCCCCCAAAGCACTTATGTGCATGTTTAATGAAAAGCATCCTGTGATATTTTTTCTCTGTTAGTATAGCTGTATATTATCTTAATCTGATTTACTGTATTATATTGTATTGAATTGTATTGTATTATCTTGTATGTTATCATATCAATGTCTCTCGACAGACCATACTATATTTTGTCCTAACAAACAAAGTCTAACACAAAAAAACACTGTTCGCCCTCACCCTGTAAATACCCATTTTTGTTCATTTGTCATACTTTATGGTTTTCATACTGCCCAAACGAAACTGATGCCATATAATTGATTGTAATTATTATCACTTCATCACGTAGTGGAACAATCAATAAACTTTCTTATTAAAAAAAATGAATGTGATCACTGAACTTGATATATGCCTTTACCAAATCAATAATCCCAGAGAGAAAATTACAAACATCAAGGATAATATGTTGAATTACGATATAACTAATGAAAGTGTAGCAACATCCCATGAACATATATATCAACCATCTCCATGAATGAAACTGATTCCTAGGTGCAGCAATACGTAGCAATCAGGAAATAATCTGCCTGGTGGGATTGGTATGTTATACGTACATCCAGACACAGTAAAATGAGACTCAGTATGGGACTTTTAGTGAGCAAGCTTTATATTACCTTGCAGATAGCCCATGTAATGAACTGAAGCCTGTAGAGATGCAGTATACCTGCACCGCCATGTGAAACCTGTGTCTCGTGTTTCAGTATTCTACACGGCTTCATGTGACAGGCGGGTTTTATTTCTCCCTTGTTAGTGACTTAGGTAAACTAACACTGATCATCTTACTGTTTAGGCTGTGTTGATGATGATGTTGTTGACAAGAGACCAGATCCAATAAAAGATAGTTAGGTTTGAAAATAACCAAAGATAAGGCGTATACTATAGCCTCTAATTAAATCAAGGGACTCTCCGTAAGCACCACACAGCATGTAGTAAAGGATTGATGAAGCGAGTAAGAATGTAGGTCCAGTGTGAATTCTGTGTTTAGTTTTACAGTGTATGACAGATACTTTGATGATGAATTAAAACACTGCTATGGAGAGCATAGGCCATGAATACACACAGCACGCTACTAATTGCTATGAAGCAGTCCAACATAATATATACATACCATATAAAATACAGATGACCATGTTTCAGCCATGACCTGCTCACCCAGTGGTCTTATTACAGTGGTAGGGGCTGGCAGGTATGTCAGGCTGTGGGTAAGGATGGGTGTGGGGTCAATATGGGGAGTGAAGGCTAACATTAAAGCTGCTGTACTACCTCAGATATATAAATAGTTCACTTTCTGCATGTTTATACAGAGTCTCCTTAGTGCAGTGTACCGCTAAGATCCCAATCTGATTTGTGACTTTTAACTGTGTTAACTTCAAAGATATAGATCAGAAAAGAATAGAATTCTTCCAGCATCCTGACATAGGAGAGGTAGAAGAATCTCTTGCCAAAATGAATGGCAGATTATTAGAGGGAAAGGGTTACAGGGATTATATGAGATACAAATGAAGAAAATGTAGGATCGAATGTACCAACTGGTATAGCAGCTTTAAGCTAACATTACAGATGAACAACAGAGGAAGATTTCACCATTTAATGGTCGTATAGTGATCTGATGCATTGCGCCTTCATGGCATGATGCTTGAGTGCAGCCCTTGTCAGCAACTCGCCAGAGCTGTATTCAAGTATTATGCCAATTATACGGGGTTGATACACTCCTAAAGGATCGTCATGATGCATTAATGCAGCTCTGGCGAGAGGACTGGTAAGGGCAAAGGGAACAACACATTAAATCAATATGCGGCTCTTAAAGGTTGGAGATAGCATGGACTCACCTCCAGGCAGACTGTGTGATGTTACATGAGAGTGGGAGAGCTGCACTTGCACACTTGTAGTCATTTACCTGTCTATATGATAGCGAGGTATGTATTGTCTACATACATAATATACCCTCTATTGTTATTGAGATAAATTCAGATTTTGAAAATATCTACTCTTCAATATGTTTAGGGGAAAAAATTCTCCCTTACCCCTATTTACACCAATGGGTATAGTGGTCAATACTTACACCAAACTGATATCAGGATCCCTCTTTTTGATTATACACCATTGGACCTTGGAGACTATTTTGATTCATCATTTTGGGAAATTCCACCCACTATCTACTGGTATAAAGCATATATCCCTTATGGTATCTATGTCATACAGTGATATAAGTGGGAGATGGCGCCACCTGGCCTTCTTTGAGCTGTACTTCTAGAGAGATGAGACTCGTACATATTGATGAGCACGCTGGGCGTCTACTTGACCTGCACCCATCATTTGTGATACATACTCGGGGACTATGTCCCACAAAATAAAAGTATCTGTAAGAAGTGTCATTATGGCGCAGAGCTAGCTTTAGCAGTGTCATTATCATGGCGAGGGAACAGTAGTTAGCACTTTAAGGGCAACATAGTGCATTAATGTATCATACCCCTTATTTTGATCATACATCATGGTAACCCTACGAGGTTGATACACCTCCAAAGGGTCAGCGTGATTTATTGATGCAGCCCTGACGAGTAAACTTGCCAGAGCTGCGTTTATGCATCATGACGACAAGGGACATGGTATATTAAAGCCTCATGTAAATCTAGAGGGCTAGACTGTGATCTGTCCCAAATCCTTCAAAGTCGGCCTATACGGTTCATTTATATATAGCCGAGGGCCGTAGCTGCTCCAATAGTATCTGAGCTGCTCAAAAACGAAATGATTAAATATAGATGAACCTTCCTATTAGTACCAGGTCTTGTTTGTCTTGACAATTGTGTTATAGTACATGGGTCCCTATTGTTATTCTTTAGATATTTTAAGGGGTTGAATAGTCTGTATATCTCCCAGTCACATTTTCGGCAGGGTTGGCTGCTCTTGAGTCCAGGTCCAAGCAAGGTTGCAGTCACCGTGAATACTCCAGGCTACTCAATAAGCAAACAAGTTGAATTTAAGGCATAAGGCATCTAAGGCATGTCAAGTGTTGAGCACAAATTAATTCTTAACTACTAGAAACGTGGGGAAAAGATTGGCATGTGCTCTTAATAGAATTGAATTTGTTTTTTGTTTAAGGCCGATCACCCTCCAGGTTAGCCCCTAGGTGCTATGTTGTGTGTGGCAGGCCTTAGCCCGGTGTATCTCCTATTGATCCTGGAGCCACTCAGCGAGCACCTCAGGGTGTGGTGGATGCCCTTGTGTTGTGGGTGGTATATGGACCACCAGACACTGGAGTTTGTAGGGTGAGCAATGGGAGTGGGGCACCATTAGTGAAGAATGGGGGGGGGGGCATGTGGTGAGGAGGGGACGCGGTTGTGGGGGAGGAAGTGAGGGAGGGGTTTAGGTGTGGAGAGAGCACTGACACTAACACCAGGTGTGACTTTATGTAGTGTCTGTGTTACTGTTAGTGTGTAAAGAATGATAAAGACTCCTCCTCGTAAGCAAACTCACTTTCATAACTTCTGACCCCCCTCCCCCCTGTCATTATGTTGTTCTGTCTGCAGGTCTCCCCATTATCTGATTGTCTCCATCACTCCCACTCCATAAATCTTCAACTGCTTCTTCAGACTCTTCTAAACTGCTCTCTATCTACCTTCGACTACCTATTCTCTCTTACTGTCTGTCTTACTGTCTGCCTGACTGATGTCTGTCTGCCTCCATCCTTTGCCTCCCCCATTTCTCCTCTACTATATCTCACCCCAGACGGTGCACTCCCTCTCTCTGCCACCAGACTAGAGAGTCTGGTGCTGCTAAATTGATTTCTAGTTCCACAGTCATGCCCCCCCCCACCGTTCCCTCTCTGGCAGATATCCTCAAACCCCCTTCCATCCTCTTCCTGTTCCTGCTCCCTTGCACCTATCATACACCCCCTCCACTCCAGTACTGTACCCATCATCTGATTTAACCTCAGTCCGCAACTGTACCCGACTTCACAGAGGACAGCGCATGACCAGTGGCCGGTAGCCCCGTGCCTATATCTATCTATAGACTCAGGAGCAGAAGGTGAGCAGCTCAGCAGACCGTAGTATAACTGCTCCCTGGAGACTGAGTCACTCACTGTGAGCAGAGCGTACAACGGCAGTAGTGGTAGAGTGGTGAATGGAGGAGCCAGAGGACACGTCCTTGTAGCCACTAACCACCACAAACCACCGTCAGCACTGTGAATGGAGTATACAGCAGTTAGTCAAAGCCGCACAGCAGTCAGCACAGACCGCACAGCAGTCAGTAGAGACCTACAGCAGTCATCACAAACCAGACAGCAGTTAGCACAGACCATAGAGCAGTCAGTAGAGACCTACAGCAGTCATCACAAACCGAACAGCAGTCAGCACAGACCATAGAGCAGTCAGTAGAGACCTACAGCAATCAGCTCAGACCGCACAGCAGTCAGCACAGACCGCACAGCAGTCAGCACAGACCGCACAGCAGTCAGCACAGACCACACAGCTGTCAGCGAAGGCCGCACAGCAGTAAGCACAGACCGTAAGGCAGTCAAAAGAGACCTACAGCAATCAACACGGACGGGACAGCAGTCAGCAGATACTGCACACATAATTTGTGGACTACTGCAGTATCACCAGGTCCAGCTGTGGACATAATACAGCTATCATTATAAACAGAACACAACAGTCAGCAGATACCGCAGATGCAATAGTTACACAAGGCACATCTTTGAACAAAGTACAGCTATTACTGTAGGCAGAGAAAGAATATCACTGTGGATGGACTACAGCAGCAAGCAGAGACAGCTGAGGACAATGTAAAGCTGTCAGTATGAATGGACTTCAGCAGTGAGCAGAGACAGCTGTGGACAAAGTCAAGTAAACTGTGGATGAGATACAGCAGTCAGCAGGGACATGCTGTGAGGCCGGCCGGTATCTCAGTACACCTGTTATCATCCCCTACCTGCTGCAGCACAGTAGTCAGTAGGGACATGCTGTGAGCTCTGCTGGTATCTCATTGCACCTGCTATCATCCCCTACCTGCTGCAGTACAGTAGTCAGGAGGGACATGCTGTAAGGCCGGCTGGTGTCTCAGTGCACCTGCTGTCATCCCCTACCTGCTGCAGTATAGTAGTCAGTAGGGACATGCTGTAAGGCCGGCTGGTGTCTCAGTACACCTGCTGTCATCCCCTACCTGCTGCAGCACAGTAGTCAGTAGGGACATGCTGTGAGGCCTGCTGGTGTCTCAGTGCACCTGGTGCAGTATAGTAGTCAGCAGGGACATGCTGTGAGGCCTGCTGGTGTCTCAGTGCACCTGCTGCAGTACAGTAGTCAGCAGGGACATGCTGTGAGGCCTGCTGGTGTCTCAGTGCACCTGCTGTCATCCCCTACATGCTGCAGTACAGTAGTCAGTAGGGACATGCTGTGAGACCTGCTGGTGTCTCAGTGCACCTGCTGTCATCCCCTACCTGCTGCAGTACAGTAGTCAGTAGGGACATGCTGTGAGGCCGGCTGGTGTCTCAGTGCACCTGCTGTCATCCCCTACCTGCTGCAGTACAGTAGTCAGCAGGGACATGCTGTGAGACCTGCTGGTGTCTCAGTACACCTGCTGTCATCCCCTACCTGCTGCAGTACAGTAGTCAGTAGGGACATGCTGTGAGGCCTGCTGGTGTCTCAGTACACCTGCTGTCATCCCCTACCTGCTGCAGTACAGTAGTCAGTAGGGACATGCTGTGAGGCCTGCTGGTGTCTCAGTGCACCTGCTGTCATCCCCTACCTGCTGTAGTACAGTAGTCAGTAGGGACATGCTGGGAGGCCTGCTGGTGTCTCAGTGCACCTCCTGCAGTACAGTAGTCAGTAGGGACATGCTGTGAGGTCTGCTGGTGTCTCAGTGCACCTGCTGTCATCCCCTACCTGCTGCCGCACAGTAGTCAGTAGGGACATGCTGTAAGACCTGCTGGTGTCTCAGTGCACCTGCTGTCATCCCCTACCTGCAGTAACAGGAGAACCAGCTGGGGTGTGAGTGGATTACAATGAGCTGCTCCTCCTGAGCTGCTCCTACACCATGGAGCTGAGCCTCCAGCAGCAGCCGGACTGGTGTCACACGTGGCTCTTCTCAGGTAAGGCACCACTTGTACTGACACTAGTGCTAGTACTAGTCTTGTGATGGATGGGGTGTGTGAGAGGAGGGCATATGATGTATCACTGTTTTTGAGTAGACAAGTACGTATATGTATAATATCGTGACCACAACTATATTCAGGAAACACACCACTTATACTGACACCACTTAGAATGTGAGGGATGGGATAAAAGATGGGGGGAGGGGGGTACATGTTCGAGGTCACATTATAAACCAATGTGCTACCTTTGTGTTTGGAAGTACCCAGTGGGCACAAGACATTGAATCAACATTGAACATAAGTTATCAATGTTAATTCAATGTTCGCTACAATTGTGTGTGGGGTGTAATTCTTTTAACGGCCAATACCCCGACTGATAACTACTCCTTCCCCGCTTGTATGTTTGGTTAAGCTTAATGTAGACATACAAAACTACTAGCCCTATACCCTAAGCCTCCATATCTCACTATGCAACCATATCTATACTATAGCGGGAATATAGCATCGTTGATACAGATACTGAGTGCAAACAGCCACTTCCCCAAAGGTATACTATTTTGCAATCACCTTGTAATTAGCTTATACTACCCCTCCATATATATATATGTGGCAATCATCCAGTCTGATATCTGATTGTAACCCACCTCCATCCTCAAGTTATAGTCCCTTATATATAGCTGTGATTTACTTAGAATAAGATTCGATCCCTCGCAGAGGGCTATGGGTAGAAATACCTACACGATCACCGAGTCCGACTTTGCGCTAGTAGCTGTGATCAGTGGGGCAATGTGGGGCTGGGGTTTTCTAGGAATGTCCTTGATAAATACAATTTTCCAGACCAATGGAGAATGACTTGAGGCATTTCAGACGGGAAGATGACAGCACTCAGGTGGTTTCTATGAATAGCAGAGGGAATCTTGGAATTTCAAGATCGTCATCCAGATCTATTAATAACCATCTCAGCACGCTATCGCCTGCAATATTACGTGGGTCTCATACAAAGGAGTGTACTTATTAGCCGAACATTATTTAGAATATGTAATTGTCCAATTTGGAATTTATTAATAAATAGTATACCATTTGTCATTAACACGTCTGACACTCGTTATGATAACAACGATTTCCATGAAGTCATGATTGGTGCAATTTATTCACACCATACAAAATACCCTGGAAAATATTAATTATGAGCCAGTTTATATCGCGGCCTCTTTGGGGGATATATTATACGCTCCAGAATGAGTTATATTGGTTCATAGTCTCTCGTGAGCAGTTCCGCAGGGCCACTCCAATCCGGGCGTGAGCATTTCGTTAATTACTAACGCAGATTATTAAGGATAACTTTAGGGCCATTAAAACACCAATTTTACGCCCATTGTCACTGCTTACGAGCAATTTTCCAGCATCCCCTTTTTAGTCCTTACTTCACCACTAGGGTGGGCTGTGATTAGGATCGTTAACCCTTAAACTTCGACAGCCTGGAAATTGCCTTTACAATTGGTTCAATCCCCTGGCGAATTCCATCAATGTTAGGCGTCGACATTCCTAGTTTTAATAACGAATGAATATGGGACTGGAAAAGTCTTTCGCTGCTTCTTGCCTCAAAAAGTCTTTGCACCTATTTACTATTTTCTCATGGAATATCAGGAAAATGTGCAAGCAATTAAAGTAATGATTACCATGAGATGTACATTCATTTGTAAAACAGATCAAGTAAGCTAGAATGGCTGATGTACGATTATCATTGCCAAGAGCCCTTTTCAAAAAACAAATGTATATATATATATATATATATATATATATATATATATACATATATATATATATATATATATGTGTGTGTGTGTGTGTATATATATGTTTATGTGTATATATATATATATATATATATATATATATATATATATATATATATATATATATATATATATGCTACAGGCTTTTACCTGTTGTAATATGATCTAAAAGAATTGTTAATCTGATCAGCTTCTTCTGACATCAATACACCATTGTTAGCGTGATGATATAACATGTATTGAGTTGGTATTACATCACTTTGTATGGACAACATTATCCTGCATAAGTTGATTAAGTAAACAAACAGTGCTGCAGGTCTTCATGAAAGGTGGCCGCCAGTGTGGTCAGTTGGTATCAATAGGATAGATGTTACAAATATAGTTAATTCATAATATATTCATGGTGTCATCAATCATTGGAATATTCTTACAAACAACGATTCTCCCTCCAGTCCAATTACGAAGTTTGAGCTTTGTCCTTGCGGGATCAATTACATCAGTACACTGCCCCGCAAGAAATGTTCAGAGGAAGGAAAATGATGAATTTTAACCCACGGTGGAAGGCTAAGACAAAGGATTCACACCTTGTTTATTTCGCATAACCAAGGGTTAAGTCAGAAAGACTAGACTTGGCCAGGGTTCTGCCACATACCCACTGTCCACTGGTCACCGACTTGGTGTATAACACCTCGTCTTGACCCTGTGGGGCAGTGGGTATATGGAAGAACCGTGTCCAGGTGTAGTCTATCTAACACATACCATATAACACATGGCAATGCTTAGACTTATCCACACATATACCAGATATTATATTGTAAACAGAACATATTGGAAAGGCCAGGAACACGATACCAGTTTACTCCTCATGATTAGGTAGTGTAGAGAATCAACAGTAAAACAACTCCTGCACACCATAGTGAGCTGGTGTATTATCGTTATGATGAGCATAATGAGCATGATGAGCCTGGCATGATGAGCATGATGAGCGTGGCATCATCACAATGAGCATGATTAGCGTGCTATGAGCGTGAGCATGATTAGCGTGACATGATGAGCATGATTAGCGTGACATGATGAGCATGATTAGCGTGACATGATGAGCATGATGAGCATGATGAGCATGATGAGCATGATGAGCATGATGAGCATGATGAGCATGATGAGTATGAGCATGATGAGCGTGATGAGCATAATAGGCATGATGAGCCTGGCATGATGAGCATGATGAGCGTAGCATGATGAGCGTGATGAGCATGATGAGCGTGGCATGATGAGCATAATGAGCAAGATGAGCATGGCATGATGAGCATGATGAGTGTGACATGATGAGCATGATGAGCGTGTCATGATGAGCATGATGAGCATGATGAGCATGATGAGCATGAGCATGATGAGCATGAGCATGATGAGCATGATGAGCATGATGCGCGTGACATGATGAGCATGATGAGCGTGGCATGATGAGCATAATGAGCGTGGCATGATGAGCATGATGAGCATGATGAGCGTGACATGATGAGCATAAAGAGCATGATGAGCATGGCATAATGAGCATGATGAGCGTGGCATGATGAGCATGACATGATGAGCATGATGAGCGTGGCATGATGAGCATGACATGATGAGCATGATGAGCGTGGCATGATGAGCATGATGAGCATAATGAGCATGGCATGATGAGCATAATGAGCATGATGAGCATGTCGAGTGTGGCATGATGAGCGTGATGATCGTAGCATGATGAGCATGATGAGCGTGGCATGATGAGCATAATGAGCATGATGAGCGTGGCATGATGAGCATGATGAGCGTGGCATGATGAGCATGATAAGCGTGGCATGATGAGCATGATGAGCGTGGCATTATGAGTGTGACATGATGAGCATGATGAGCATAATGAGCATGATGAGCGTGGCATGATGAGCATGATGAGCGTGGCATGATAAGCATGATGAGCATGATGAGCGTGACATGATGGGCGTGGCATGATGAGCATGATGAGCATAATGAGCGTGGCATGATGAGCGTGGTATGATGAGCGTAATTAGCATGATGAGCGTGACATGATGAGCATGATGAGCGTGGCATGATGAGCGTGGCATGATGAGCATAATGAGCATGATGAGCCTGGCATTATGAGCATGAGCATGATGAGCATGACAGGATGAGCGTGACATGATGAGCATGATGAGCATGATGAGCGTGGCATGATGAGCGTGGCATGATGAGCATGATGAGCGTGGCATGATGAGCATGATAAGCATGACATGATGAGCGTGAGCATGATGAGCATGGCATGATGAACATGATGAGCAGGTTAAGAATGATAAGGGGGAGGATGACGATGACGATAATTAAAGCTTGATGAAGATGAGGAAACCTGAGGACACGCAAACATAACTCAAAGGACATAGACTCACTTTGTAACATTAAGCATGTTGTCTTCAGCTTAAAGGGAGGCATGTCGTGCCTAGTGTCATTAAGCTGTGTGAGATATACAGGAGTCCTGGTGACTAACGGTGACTAATGCCTCTAAATGCCTCACCTGTAGACAGACCGTCTAGCCTGTCTACAATGTAGCTTTCAGCTAGGAACCTGAAGCATGTTAACTATAGATGTTTGTATCTACAAGGATGTAAAAACACAATAGTTCCACGAAGTGTATACTTATGTAAGTGCGTTGCCCCCTTTAGTTGTGTGACATTAATTGAACACAAGAAAGCAGAGCATAACGAAGGCTATTTTCCTAATAACATTACCTGCTTTATCTTTTAATGAGACCACCATGAAGACGCTAAATATTCTCATGAGATGTGACATTTTCTATTCATAGGATGTGGGATCCACACTAGATAAGTTACCACATGTTTCCCCCTCCATCCTATTAGGTGTTTAACGCCACCTCAGAGTGAGATGGAGGGGCTGGATGAGGCTGCTTATGTCAGGCTGGGCTGGTTAACGACTCCTCCAGTCCCTAGAAGCCCCCCTCGGTATGGTACTGTTTTAGCTTTAAGCATGGTTCTGTTTTAACCCCCGAAATAGCACGGTATTATATATGTATGTGTCATAGTGTCAATTCTTAAAGTGGGTTGACTATTACATTGGGGTGCTGGCAGCAGAAGGGCAATGCGGCCAAGCTAGTTTTCATCCACAAGGATGATTAGATCCAATAAATCTACCACAAATTCTACCATAGATTCAATGTGTGTGTTGATGCTGCTATGGGATCATATGAAATTAATTAGTTGTTAACTGACCATGACCCCATCACCTCCCAGTTCAGTCCCATACCAAAGGCTGTCACCTCATATTATACTATTTCAAATACACCATAACATGCTCCCCCTATAACTACCCCAGCAAACTGGTGTGGGCTAGGGTGAACCTGTGTGAGCCTGGGTTAGCCTATTTTGCGTAAAGCACTAGGTGTCTGAATGAGTCAGCTCTGCGTGAGCCTCCTCAAAGCTCACCCAAGCTCACACCTCCTGACTCAAATGTAACCCACAGTTTGCGTTGGTTTGAGTGAAGATGAGTCAGTCTTGAGTTAGAGTAATCCTATTCCCAATACAAGGTGTGAGGATGCGTGAGCTGTGGGTTAGCTGCCACAGATCTCACTCATCCTCACGATTCTGTAAGCACTGAGAGACCATGGAATCTGTATCCCTTGTACATTGAATGTATACTCTACAGAGAGAATAGATAGAATATATATTGATTTCAATACTTTTATCATATGTATCAACCTGCTTTTTTCTGTGAGTTAACATTTGCATTTAGGGAATATAATGATTGACATCAATCTGATTTTATATACATATTTACCTCAGAAAAGACTTTTTACAAATCATTAACACAACCCCCAGCTTCAGTTTCACAGGAATATAAAATTATGATGTTCAGTGACCTATATGGTAACATATAATTATGGGAAACAGATAGTAATTCCACACATAACAGTAATACATCTCAATGCATTCACCTACTGTATAAGGAGAGGTGACATCACATTTAGCTCAAGCCAGCTCAACCCGACGCAAGTTCACACTACATATATCACCTGAGGTCAGCCTCTCTCTGATTGGTCAATGCTCCTAGCTCATCACCTAGCTCAAGCTCACGCAAGCTCACACTATGCATATCACTGTTCTGATTGGTCAATCCTTCAACTTTCAAATCCCTTTGTTCATGATAGAAGTGGCAGTTACCAGGAGGAGACACAGGAGGAAGGATGTGAGGTAGGTAGCTTGCTCTGCTAGTACATGTATTTTGAGTTTTGCAGATAAGTGAAGGTCCTTATACACAAAATCTATACACATGTACAAATTACTTAGTTTCACTATTATCTCATGCACAGGATATCTGAATTACCCATCTTCTTTTTTTCAGAATGAAGTGGTAATAGAGGAAAGGATACACTATGATGTGGAGACCAGGCACAAGGCAAAACACACTAGTTAATATATGCCACACAACAAGATGCTTCAAGAAGACTACATTAACATTGATGTGAATAAAGATATATGTCCCAGTATGAAATGATGTAATCCTATAGTAGGAATACAACCAAGTGTCAGGTTGAGTCAGCCTGAGCCTGACACCATCTTACTACCAAGTGTCAGGTTGAGTCAGCCTGAGCCTGACACCATCTTACTACCAAGGGTCAGGTTGGGTCAGCCTGAGCCTGACACCATCTTTCTACCAAGGGTCAGGTTGAGTCAGCCTGTGCCTGACACCATCTTACTACCAAGTGTCAGGTTGAGTCAGTCAGAGCCTGACACCATGCTGACACCATGTACACGTTTTGAACACCTGGTGTCATACCCTTGCTCAGGCTGGAGCTAACTGACGCCAATTTGCTGGGACATTAGGAAGAACTTCCACAAATACCCTCATAGTTTGTGGTGTGTTGTCTTCTCTGAAGCCGCAGCAATCGAACCCACGTAGTTTCCTGTGGTACTTGGTACGCGGTACCTGTGGTATGTCATACTGTGGAGAACCTGTGGTATGTCATACTGTGGAGTACCTGTGGTATGTCATACTGCAGAGTACCTGTGTATGTCATACTGTGGAGTACCTGTGTGGGTCATACTGCGGAGTACCTGTGGTATGTCATACTGTGGAGTACCTGTGGTATGTCATACTGCGGAGTACCTGTGGTATGTCCTACTGTGGAGTACCTGTGGTATGTCCTACTGTGGAGTACCTGTGGTATGTCCTACTGTGGAGTACCTGTGTATGTCCTACTGTGGAGTAACTGTGGTATGTCATACTGCGGAGTACCTGTGCTATGTCATACTGTGGAGTACCTGTGGTATGTCATACTACGGAGTACCTGTGGTATGTCATACTGGAGAGTACCTGTGGTATGTCATACTGCGGAGTACTTGTGGTATGTCATACTGCGGAGTACCTGTGGTATGTCATACTGCGGAGTACCTGTGGTATGTCATACTGTGGAGTACCTGTGGTATGTCATCCTGCGGAGTACCTATGTCGTACTGCAGAATACTATGGAGTACCTGTGGTATGTCATACTGTGGAGTACTTGTGGTATGTCATACTACGGAGTACCTGTGGTATGTCATACTGGAGAGTACCTGTGGTATATCATACTGCGGAGTACTTGTGGTATGTCATACTGCGGAGTACCTGTGGTATGTCATACTGCGGAGTACCTGTGGTATGTCATACTGTGGAGTACCTGTGGTATGTCATCCTGCGGAGTACCTATGTCGTACTGCAGAATACTATGGAGTACCTGTGGTATGTCATACTGCGGAGTACTTGTGGTATGTCATACTACGGAGTACCTGTGGTATGTCATACTGCGGAGTACCTGTGGTATGTCATACTGCGGAGTACCTGTGGTACGTCATATTACGGAGTACCTGTGGTATGTTGTACTGCGGAGTACCTGTGGTACGTCATATTACGGAGTACCTGTGGTATACCATAGACTAGTTGGTGTGCTATAGTACCAGGCGCGTGTGCTACATTATACTACGGAGTACCTGTGTGTGTCATCCTGCGGAGTACCTGTGGTATGTCATCCTGCAGAGTACCTGTGGTATGTCATACTGCGGAGTACCTGTGGTATGTCACACTGCGGAGTACCTGTGGTATGTCATACTGCGGAGTACCTGTGGTATGTCATACTGCGGAGTACCTGTCATACTGCGGAATACTACGGAGTACCTGTAGTATATACTATATATCGGACTGCGGAGTACCTGTGTTATGTGGAGGATGTTGACCGTCCCCTCACACCCCTCCCCCCCCCCCTGCGGTGCAGGAGTCACGCCCGGCTAATGGGACCACTTTGTCCGGAGGCTGCTCCTGGGCCCGGCAGCTTGGCCTTTGTGCTGACTGGGATCGTGATGCTGCAGAGTGTAATCACCCTCTTAAGGAGCTGCCCACATCATGGGGCACAGCAGGGAGGGATGAGCCCGAGCTGAGAGGATCAGGGGTGGTCATCAATTGAAAGAGCATTGACCCTATATTCATTATGTTCGTCAACAAGAATTTAAGTGGTGTTCCCTCGGCTTGTGAGGTGCTTTAAAGGAGCCGTCCATAAAGTGCGTCACATAAATGTGGACCATTTTCAAGACCCACCCACCGCATTGTCACGCTTAATACCGTACCTTCATCATTGTTGCAGCCACAAATGGGATGAGTAATCCTAAATGCAGCCTGCCTTATTTTTGAAGTATATAATGGACACCTGCAAATGTAACTGTTGTGATGAAATGACGAAAATAAAGGCTATTTAAACTCAAACTCAAACTCATTGTTTGTCACACTCAGACCAAGGCCCCCACCCCCTCAGGCGTGAGGTACTTTATGGACGGCCCCTTATAGATGTAGATGTAGATGTAGATGTAGATGTATATGAATGCATAGGTATATCAGTATTGTTTGATGGTTTTGTTGTGATATGTATTGGATCGACCTAGGAAATTTGAGGGAAAATGGCAGAAGAGGAACTAACCACACACACAGAAAAGTGAGAGTCATTGTTGCTAAAACTACCCTCACCTGAGAGTCAGGCACTGCCTGACTCTCAGGTGAGGGTAGACACACAGTAAAGTGAGAGTCATTGTCGCTAAAACTACCCTCACCTGAGAGTCAGGCACTGCCTCACTCTCAGGTGAGGGTAGTTTTAGCGACAATGACTCTCACTTTTCTGAGGGTGCATTCGACAAATCGTGACATCATGTCCCTCAGCTTAAAGGGTAAGCCGATATGTGTGCCACCTTCTAAAGGTGATATAATGGTTGAAATGCAGGCCGCCTGGAGGGGGTGTCAATATTGTGATACCTGCATCATCTCACCTGACCGAACCTCGCTGCACACACCTGTACACACAGGAGCACACTCCAGCATCGATCCCCTCCTCCCCTCTGTAACTCCTCCACACCATAAGGACATGTATAGCTCACCTGAAAGGCAGCACGTGTTAACCCTTTAAGGATGGTATATCAGCTAATAGACTTCCCAAACCTTTTCTTCAAAATGGATATCACTTCAATGCCATGGGTTCCATTATCATTTTAGCTGATAAACAGTGCACCATATTTGTTTATTAATACATAATTTGAGATTGATAACAATGTACCTGATTTAGCTCACTGACTCAGGCACTCCCCCAGGAGAGTATTGGGGGAACTAATCTGATAGAGAATGCACTGAGCCATGCAGTATCAACACATAGGGAGTTTTAGTGTTGACCTACAGTAAAAAATATTGCACTGCATGTGCTTATTTTATAGACTAAGACACTGCCAATGATTTTAAAAGTTAGGGAAGACGTATGGGATAGGATATACAATAGTAATATGATAAAACTGAAAAATCTCAAAACATTTAGCTGACACACCATCTTTAAGGGCGACTTAATGCTTTAAAGCACTGGGCCCTATGTTGTGATAGAGTATGAATGCAGCCATGGTGAGTCTTTTTGCCCAGGTATGCATTTTTGCATCATGATCACCGTACGGGGTTGATACACTCCCAGGCGGCATTATGTATGAATGCAGCGCTGATGATTATGAGTAGACTCAGGGCTGAATCAAAGCATGTACAAGCATCATGTCGACTCCTAGGGTGGATACATTCCCAATGGGTCTGCATGATGCATAAATGCAGGAATGGTGATTGTGAGTAGACTCCACAGTGCTGTCCTAATGCATCATGACGACCAATGGGCATGGTACAGTGAATCACTGTGTGGCCCTTAAAGATGGTGTATCAGCTAATTGTTTAGAGATTTTTTAGTTTTATCATATTACTATTGTATATCCTATCCAATATGTCTTCCCTAACCTTTAAAGTTATTGTCAGTGTCTAAGTCTGTAAGATAAGCACTTGCACAGGTGGAGGACTAGTACAACAGAACAGGACAGCCTGTATTAACAGGCAGCCTGTACTTTCAGGCCGCCCAGCCTGTACTTTCAGGCCGCCCCCATACACTCTCCAACCACAGCAGGCTGGTGTACCATGCAGGCAGCCTGTTTTACCAGGCTGCAGCTCAGGCTTTCACACCTTCTCCAATCAGAGTCTCTGCTACATGTGTGTCACATTACATGAAATACTGATTTAAACTCATAATAATTTAGAAATGCAATGGACCATGCACATAATGCATCTAAAAGTTGGTAGCTGATATACTTATCTATGTACTAGATAGGTGTAAATATTTCGCAAATATCATATAAAAATCGCAAATATGATTATATGAAAGCTATAGTAGAAGCACAGTGCAGTAACTGAACATCCCTGTATTCCAGGCTCAGTAACCTGTGAAAACGGGCTGGGTGTGTAATGCAGGCTGTACTGTAAGTCCAGGCAGTCTTCCACCTGTTGCAGTGCAATATTTTTTACTGTATGGCTCAGTGCATTCTCTGTCAGATTAGTTCCCCCAATACTCTCCTGGGGGAGTGCCTGAGTCAGTGAGGTAAATCAGGTACATTGTTATCAATCTCAAATTATGTATTAATAGACAAATATGTTGCACTGTTTATCAGCTAAAATGATAATGGAACCCTTGGCATTGAAGTGATATCCATTTTGAAAAAAAAGGTTTGGGAGGTCTATTAGCTGATATACCATCTTTAAATGTTTAGGGCTTAGTCCGATAGTGGCAGTTTACAAACGGCATCCCTTTGGTTACAATATGAGGCTATCTCTCATTGTAGTAAGCTGTAATGGCTGGTGCCAATCCAAGGCCATGTGGATTAGATATATATATAGAGAGAGAGAGTCGTGATTCAAGGTAAGCTGACCCCTGCTGAATGGCATCAATTGCAACCTGGCTGATTCCCGCTGGGAGAACTATCTGTATTCTAATTTACCATCATACTGCACAGTATGTCTAAATGGTTCTTACCCAACGCTATATATTCTAACGGTAGCAGGGGTGTGTGAAGCAAACCCTTGTAGGGGTAGGGTTACCCCAAACTATATTCAAATCATTGATTTATGTAAGCATGCTATATATATGATACGAGGATGTATATAACCCCTTATAGTGGGGTTCAGCCCCAATCCCACCTTTTCCTATTCCATTCCATAAGTATTGGTCAAATGCATATATGGAAGAAGTAAGGTTATGAAATCTGAGTGTATCATTATATGGGGGCTTCCATAAAGTACACACGCACATTTTCTCCAGAATTAGACCCCCAGCCCCCTTGTACGCATTAAAATAAAGGGTTTATGTACGAAACAATGCCCAGAAATTAGACCCCCCACCCCCCCTTCATGCGTGCATACTTTATGGAAGCCCCCTATAATTATGGTCTTATCAAATGTTTGGCCCATCCTTTGAGACTTTACACACTGGCGCTGCGGTCTGTGCATCGTGTATACAAACCTTGATTTCAGTCCTAAAGAATTGACATGGTCAAGAGCAGCAACATACATCATAAGACGACTGCTTGAATATTGATGTCCATGTGTTCATGTTCCCAGGGCTGTTATGGTTAGAGGCATAATGACCACCATTCAGAAGGACGCGTATTGGATGCCATGTATTTTAGGAGGCGTGGGAGGTGCTGATCAAGCATGTATTACGCCATCCGTAACACATGGGAGTTCCCAGGGTGGTATATATAAGTGTATTAACAACCACAACCACACCCAACCCAGGTGATATAATACCCTCCACAATTCTGGAACCAATTATCTTATTGTTGGCCTTTTTATAGAAATCTTTTGTAAAGCTCGCAGGTTCAATTCTACCATGCATATTTTAGACTTGACGCTATATTATGTCAATATGATGAGATATCAGACAACTTGTCGACGTGCTGGGTACTGCAACAAATTAAGCTTAATGTTACAAGACCTCATTTGATTTCAAGTTTAATATTTCATTTCATATATCAAAATGATAAATATATCATCAGTCCCTGGTGTTAGCGCAATAATTTGAAGATTTGAAAAGAAAAGCTTCATTCATTTTGTGCATCCCAGTGGAGAACAGGGTTGTAAGGAATATATACGTGGATGGGCTCGATTTCAGACAAATCTATGGTCTTATTCCATGCAGTATACAGCATCATGGGAAGCAGATATATACCACTATTATCCTGCCTAGATAGCAGACAGAGTGATGATAAGGACGACAAACCAGTATTTATTGCTTTTAATTATAGATGATATGGCCAGAGGATGGACTGGCCGGTAGCTGTCAGAAGCGGTCCATGTTTGGTAGTACTGGGGGTACTGGGGGTGCTGAGTGCACACTTCAAAGTCGGGATCAGTCATTGATTTGTTGATAGCCGCAGGGTTGAGCACCTCTAGAGGGGGAACTCGTGGTGTAGTGAGCTGCTCGTGGTGCTACTATGTACACTCACAGACTCAGCCAGTGGGACAGGCACTGGGGCATTGTGTACTCAGGATAGTTTTGATAATAGTAGAATTGGTATTGGGGTAACATAATTGGATGTATATATGATGTCCTAGTTACATATAATTAGTTGTGTCTAAAATTGCTTTAACCCTGATTCCTACCTGGTATTGCCTATACAACATTGTCCAACAGTAAATAGTTGGCCTGGATTATGGACAATCCGACATCCGCTATATGAGAGTCACACAGTGCTTGAGTGCGATATGCCCATTTTAGTCATGATGCTTAAAGGCCAGTTACTCACCAGGGCTGCATTCGAGCATCGTGATGGCCAAAGACTCTCAAAGGGTCAGTAACCTGATTGTTATTGTACCCGTTCAGTGGGCTATATTGGTCGGATTAATTTTGGTGGATAATGCGAACTATTAGAATACTTCCAAAGTTTCTAAAATTATATTGCAAATGATAATAATGGGAAGTTTGCTTTGAACAATGCCCGATCATGGTACACATTCTGGTATGCATGTGCCTTGATACAGTTGCCTGGTGTGATTTCCTAAAATGTCCATGGGCGTGCTTAGATATACTATAATATAAACCAACGAATAGCCTGGATTTCCTGGACATAAACGGTGTATTGTTCAGCGGGGAATCCCCTGTAGTGAATACCTTCCATCTTCTTCTTGGCGATAATGTGTGTGTCATATAATGCTGCCAGCATATTATAGTTCCGGTGAATACATCACTTAACGGTGGGGCTTGAGTTATATGGCGGAAGATGGGTTATACTGCAGTCCTGAGAGCAGGCAGCCAGGAGGTCGGCCAGACCGGATATGACGTGTGCACCAGGCGGAAGTAGCTGTGGTCACGCGATGATGATGCAGAATAGAACAATAGCGCTATAAGATGGTAGAATTGTAGCATCTAAGACCTTCACAAACCTACAATAATGTGTGTAGGCGTTGAATAGAACTAATGTAACCACTATATTCTTGTGGCAAGTATAAGTTCTTCTTACCTTTTTTGTCGAATTCCAGACTAAATCTGAGAGGAGTGTATTTACCACTTGTAATTGATAAGTAGCTTTGGCGCACCTCTTAAAAAATAAAACCTGACTTTTAGAGTACCAATTGTCAGAAATCATGAAGTTTTAGATTCCCCACACAGTTATGGTCGTAGGGTAACCATATTACAGGTTATTTTCTGAATTCTGAAACAGAATTAACTCAATAAAAAAATCTCAATACAAGCCTCTATATCTCACCATGTGTGGTCGTGTCCGCAAAGCTGATGATCAACTTCAAGTGGCACTGAGGTTCTATTACAAAGTCAAAGAGGAGGATTTTGCCATGGACAGTCCAACCGTATGGTCCTGCGATCCGCTATAAGAACCGATCAAGTAAAAAACAAACAAGAGAAAATGCCCTAGGCATATTTTTGGCATGGCCCAAAATTCTACGATAAATATTTCTTTGCTTGCGATTTTTCAATCTACACATTTTTAATGGCCTGAGGGGGCATTTCCTAAATGTATGCACTACAACTGAAACACACATTGTCCTGGCCTTAATTGGACTCCATTGTATGGCTTGTTATTTGTGATGTCATTGAGGTGTACTTGAATGTGTGACCTCTGGCACCTGGACACCCCCTGCCAGGACCTCACTCTGCAGACACACGGCCCCCTGTCTTGGTCTTAGACTGCCATCTCTACCTGTAATGATCGTCTCCAGTTACTGCTATACACACACACCTGGGCAGGAACAGGCCGAATGAGAGCCTTCTGGTTGAGATAGTTGGCAGGCGGTGGTAGTATATTAGGGTAAGGCCCGACACTCGTATGGTCCGATCATCTAGGCACCTAGACTCAGACTAGGTATACCCCAGAGACATTTACTGGCTTTACACAACACTACAGGTCTGAGTCTACGTGCCTAGATGATCGGACCATACACGTGTCAGGCCTTACCCTAATACTACCACCCCCTGCCGACCATCTCTACCAGAAGGCTCTCATCCGACCTGTGCCACAGAGGCACTACTTTGACCAGTGCATTCAAGCCACTTAAAGGCGCAGGTCTCGGTACCCCTCCAGCGGCAGTCGGAGTGGAGCCGGGAAAGGTACTCAGCCCTATATATATAGGAGCGCTCGGGCTTTAAGGTAGACTGTGCACACAATATCCATGTACTCAATGTGTTCTGTGCCTTTATAACTATTGACTACCGCCACTTTGAACAATGACTAATTAGCTCATACATGCCGTGAATGGGTGCATACAATGTTGGAGGTCCAACTAAGGTCAGAAACATGTGTGTTTCAGTTGTACTGCATAAACTTGGGAAACGCCCCTTCATGCCATTAAAAACGCGTGTAGATGAGAAATTGCAAGTGAAGATATAACTATCGTAGAATTTTAGGTCATGCCATAGTTCTGCCAGAGTAGTGGCACTTATCACAAAGTCAAGAAAAATATACCGAGGGCCTTTCTCTTGGTTGTTTTTTACTTGGTCGGTTCTTATAGGGGATCGCGGGACCAGACTTTTGCATTTTTATAATCATAAATAATAATCTTATGGAAGTGTAGCTGTTAATGGAATGTACGAGTTATGAGAGGGTTGGTTAGCCAGGTTATCCAAGTGCATTGCTGTCTCCAAATAGTTTGACCAAAAATACGGCCACCTGTAGTTATTTCATTAGAAGTTATTTCATTAGAGAGCCTTTTCTTTCAAATGGGAGAAAGTCCACGGTGATGATGAACACGTTTTTTGGATGGCATCATCTAGACCTATTATTAAGAATCATGTTCAAGAATGATCGCCTGAAAATACGGCAGTGCCACCTATACATGCCAAGGAACGATGTAAATTGCTCTCAAGTTTTATCTTTAAAAGGTTTAATCCTAACAATATCATCTTTCTTCCTCTTTACGTCGATGATGCCCTGAATTAAAACACACTCCTTCTTTTTAGCCTAAAACATGTTCCTTATTGGCTGGTCTCCGGCGCCCTGCTTCAAGAAAAAATATGGCTTATTGATCTTGCCATCTGCCTCATGCAGATGTGAATTTCCTGGGACGACGTGCCAATCAGTATCAAAAAGTTCCCAAACAAATGCTTGTTATGAGAATATAGGTTTTGTACACTGTATTTCCCCTGTGACGTCTGGGGTGTCATTGGACATGTACTTGTGACCAATATGCTCAATTCTACAGATTGGTATCAACTGAGTCATAGTAGCAGATGTCTTGAAATAATGTCTTTCCTGTCTAAATGAAAGGGCCCTTAGATGTTTCCCTAATGACAGACACTGGATCCGTGCAATTAGAGAAGTGTAACACTGACGTTTTGATAAGGAATATGACGACCCACGGCTTGTTTGTCTGGTGATAGGGCATGGATGGAGTTAAAGATGGTGTGTCAGCTAAATGTTAAGAGATTTTTTTAGTTTTATCATATTACTATTGTATATCTTATCCCATACGTCTTCCCTAACTTCTTAAAAATTATTGGCAGTGTCTTAGTCTATAAAATAAGCACATGCAGTGCAATTCTTTTTTTACTGTAGGTTGACACTAAAACTCCCTATGTGTTGATACTGCATGGCTCAGTGCATTTTCTATCAGATTAGTTCCCCCAATACTCTCCTGCGGGAGTGCCTGAGTCAGTGAGGTAAATCAGGTACATTGTTATCAATCTCAAATTATGTATTAATAGACAAATATGGTGTACTGTTTGTCAGCTAAAATGATGATGGAACCCATGGCCTTGAAGTGATATCCATTTTGAAGAAAAGGTTTGGGAAGTCTATTAGCTGATATACCATCTTTAACAGTGATGCTGCAGAGTGGTTAACCCTTTAAGGACTGCATAGTGCTTTAATGCATCGTCCCTTTAGCATATGATGCATGAATGCAGTCCTAGTGAGTAACTCACTAGAGTTGCATTCAAGCATCATGCCGACCATGCACAGTTGATACACTCCTGAAGGCCCTAGTTAAAGGGTTCAATTATCAGCAATCCTGCACTAATACTAAAGTACCCATACGCATATCAAACAGCGACAAGAGACTGCTTGAACCTGAAACCTAATACAGTACATCATAATCAGATTGATAAGGGTAATCCACTTTACCTGGAACACAGCGCTGACGTATGCAGTTGATATTTAAAGCTTATTTCTTATCAGATTGGGTTGATAATCAAGAGTGTCTACTTTTTGTTAAGATTATAAAAGGAATATCCAAGGCCATTGTTTTGCTTTTGGGACCTTTTTGAAGCCGATTTCAAGCCGATGACGCCATTCGTGAATATTCCCTCATGATACAGCATTAATGGACCCTATTTCAACCATATCCATTGCATAGTTGGCTTTAATAGATTCGCTACTCCCAGACGCATCTAATAATATATCGCTCGTCAGTATAATACGCATGTGACATGGTTATGTCGGTTGCTAGTCGAATAGATGCGTCCAACTCAATATGCCAGCCAATCTTTACTCTGATGGCTTCATTGTATCTCTGACGTCATTGCTGATAACCACGTGACCTTTAGCTGCTCGGAGTGACCAGCGAGGGGCGTCAGGTGAGGACTGCCAGGGTGGGCGGCTGGGGAAGAGGTTGATTAAAACTAACACGGTGCGAGATGTGGGCATTACTTAAACTGACACACAGGTAGCCCCCACATATGGGGCCCATTAATGAAGGTGTCTGGGACTGGGTGGGCGGTTCTAGGGAGTGAGGAACACAGTGTGTGGGCTGGTTTTATATATATATATATATATATATATATATATATATATATATACGCATATGTGGACACTCGAGGGAAAAAGGTCCTCGAAGATAAAAACTCAAAAGTAAGATTGATGTCATCAGCTTGCCAGTAATATCTTTTATTAGTAGATACTACTGCTCGTTTTTGAGTACTGGCTCTCTGAATACACATGTGTGGTCACTGTCCAATCTTAAATGCCAATAAGCTCTATCTTACTTTGTTTTAGAGATATTCCTATCTAATTAGCATAATTATGCTAATTACCAAATATCCAAACTTTTTTAAACATTTAATCACAGCTTTTCCCAGGGATCCCCTCGAATGGAATACATGCATACTAAATTAACAGCGTTCTACATCAATCAATTAAGGTTGATCGCTACTCTTAACTTTTCATCCGTAGAATTTCCTAATTTTTTGCCTCATGGTAGCTTGGATCATTAAGAAATGGAAAATGTAAAAAAATAGGGGGGTCCCGAGCTACTTTTTTTACTACAGATTTTTGAAAAAAAAAGTATTCTCTATTTTTGCCAAAAAATTGAAAAAAATGGGAAATTTTCATAATTTTTTTTATTAGTGAACCAATGCCAACGTTGATTTTGTATTGCACATGAATAATCCTAGGTTATGTCCTTACATAAGAAAAATAAAATTATGGTCCCAAAATGTACCTTTGTATGAAAAAACGTGATGGTTTTATGACCATTATTCAAATTTAATGAATAATTCTTCACCAATATCCAAATATCACAGAAAAAAATCCATGAACTTTTTTTTTTTTTTTTTCAAAATTTTGTTCAGATCAATAGCTAACATTTCAAAGGAATTTTGATAGGGGGTCCCGTGCATAATTTTAGGGTTTTGGGCCTTTGAAGTTAAAAAATAGGACAAAAAAGGTCTAAATCTCATATTTAAAGGCCAAAACAATGGGTATAAGGCCAAGGATCGGGGTAAAAAGTGTATAAATCTCATACCCTTGGTTGTCTTAAGCACAGTGATGAGATCTATATCAATCTCGATAATGATTTATTGGTAAATAATTCCATTATTCTGATTTATGTTAAAAATAGCAAATATCACTAGCTCAAAATACATCAAATATTTAAAGTGCAATAAAATGCTCAATTTTATTCGGAATTGTCCAATTTTTGGAAATGGCTTAGTGTGCATATATATGTATATATCTCTCCAATATTAGCCCATTCTGACAGTTTTAAGCTATATGCGCAGAGAGCTGCGCAGGAGTCCATATTCAATGAGTAGCGATCAACCTTAATTGGCCATCTATACCAATTGCAAGGATTAACGTCTCAATTATTGCATGGGTAGAAGCTGCTTTAGCTCAACACATACATCCTAGATTAAGGCATCCTGTATCAATCAATTAAAAGGCCAATCGTAGGTATTAGCCCCTCAATCTTTCAATAGATGGTTGGGGCTGAAACTAATTGCCCTATACAGCCATATCCCTTATATAAGTGTAGATGGCAAAGTGGGGAGGGGCATGGGGGTTTCTGGCAAACTTTTACCTTTTTTGGCTTGACCGTTTCGGTTTGACCTTTTTTAGAGTTGGTCAAAAGTGTGGGGGGGGGCATGCCCCACCTGTCGCCCCCGGTTGCCACGCCTCTGCACTTAAGTACGCACCATGCCACCTATACAGGATTGATACACTTAGAAGTGATTCAGTGCCTACAGACATCCATCCTACTGCCACTTACAGACTGACATCTTCATATACTACTTACTACTGCCACGTACAGACTGACATCTTCATATACTACATACTAATGCCACCTACAGACTGACATCTTCATATACTACTTACTACTGCCACTTACAGACCAACATCTTCATATACTACTTCCAAACTTCTCCTTTACCATATACTACTGCATGATAAGTATAGATTCTCGTGCTTCACAAGAACCTACAGAATATACTGCTCAGAGGGATTCTACGAAGAGACAATAACTCTGAATATTGTATCATATTGTATATGACCATGGTCCAGGCAATTCTTGCTATGATGAGTAGCCACCCGGCACAAACAAGATGTAGACCGCATAGACTGTGATCAGGTTACAACTAACCAGCATTCCCTCGTTGGTGTTGGACACCAAGGTGTATTGCTATTTAGTATACACTCCCAGACACAGTGCCAAGGCGTTGTGTTATAATGTGATGCATGAGCCATTATAATTGTAACTCAAATTAAAACTGATTTGTGATCTTTCTTATAAATTCGTGGAACAAACTGCTATTGTATGCCAATATATAGATATCCCTTCTAAAGGCTTGTGGATGTACCGAGTTGATTCTGTGTTGCATTAAGCAGAAAAAAGGAGTTAATGATGTACATGCATTTCTAGACCCCCACCCCTTCCTCTCCATTGTGATACTACTGGTATATAGTAACAGGGTGCGTGTGTGAATGCCCAACACAGGGTGCAAAACTTTGCGCTATAGGGCACTAGCAGGATGCAGTAATTCTACCTTGTGAGACCTTTAGCTGAAGCTGGTTCCTGTCATGTCCAAAATCGGAGTTTCAGGGGTCATAAACCTTTCAGTTATAGCCCTCTACTGTGGGTCCTTAGGTCATCTGTTCAGATTGGGGGAGTGGTTAGGACTCTGGCCTACCAATCAATGGGTCATGAGTTCAAATCCATGTCTAGGCTTTTTTGTTCACAGATAATTTTAAGAAGTATTTTTGGTATGTCAAAAATTTGGATAGTATACAATTCGGTTTTAAAGATCTTTTACACTAGATCAATATTTATAGTGTAATCTAATTTTGAATCAGTTGTATTTGAATATTTCTCAAGCCACCTGGTTGCATTGGGGGAGTGGTTAGGACACTGGCCAATCAATCCAGGGGTAATAAGTTCAAATCCATGCCAAGGCAACATAGCTTTTTTTATAATTGGTAAGAAATAGTAATATTATTTACAGAGAAAACCCAATGCAACAATACAAAACCATTTTAGATCTTAGATTTTAGGTGTTAAGGATCTTTACAACCGAGTTGTATACTATCACAATTTTTGACCTACCAAAATACATCTTAAAATTGTGTGTGTACAAAATAGCCTTGACATGGACTTGAACCCATGATGCATGGATTGGTAGGTCAGAGTCCTAACCACTCCCCCAATCTGAACAGGTGACCTAAGGACCCACAATGGAGGCCTATACTTGAAAGGTTTATGACCCCTAAAACACCAAATTTCGGTCATGACAGGAACCAGCTTCAGCTAATCAGCAGGCTTCTATAGTTAGCAGAGGAAAGAGCACTGGTGCCAGACAAGATGGCGCTGTACAGTGATCATCTAGCTAATGCGGAATAGCGCTGCGTTATATGGAGAGACTGTGTCTGCCCTTTTATAGCCGTGGACCATACCTGGTGATGCAAACCATGGTAATCAGTTGTGTTTAACATTGAAGGACCTCATTATGTATTAATGCACATGAATGCACCCATACCGAGCCCATTAGCCAGGGCTGCATTCATACATCAATCCTGTAGGGTCTGACCCGATCACAGTGGATCCTGTCAACACACTTCCAACATCCCAAGTAGGCTTTATGTTACCTTGTTTCTAAGAAACCTAAGTTGTTTGGCGAAGCCCTATTTTACAGACAGTACCTACTTCTCAGGCTAATTGCTTCCTAGCACCTGTTACACAATGTATTACCTGCAGCTTTCTGGGAATTCTGAATTAGCGAAGGTCAGTTTTTAGTACTATTTCTCTCTAGACAATGGTGCATTTTGGCTTTAGTCCCTTCCTCTATTATCTTATTATCAACTTATATGGGTGCTGACACTTAGGGGGAAAACCCATAGTGCTGTCAAGCTGATTGTAACGAAGAAATAGAGAATGGTAAGAGTGAGACAGGAAAATGTTCAGGTAGATTTATGACAGGTCGATCTAATGAATAGAAGGGAGGGTGATATCAATGGTGGTAGAGATGGGGACATGGAGATAAGTAGATATACTATAAGTGTTATAGTAGACAATCATACTGACAGTTCAGTAAAAAAGAGAATTACTGATGAAGAACCTATACATTAGTTCCATTCAAGAAATCTCTAACACCTGCAGAGTTATAATTCGGATATGTAAGTACATTTGCAAAGGTGATAGGACAGGTAAAGCCTAGAAGGCTAACAGTAGGAAAATAGCACAAGAGAACATGTACTGTTGAAGCATTACATTAAACTAGGGCTGCATATCAAATTCATAAAAAAATGTGAGATTATATAGCTGAGTCTCACCATATATATATATATATATATATATATATATATATATATATATATATATATATATATATATATATATATATATATATACATACAACCCCTCTCTGGCAACCTACCACTACCAACCAACCCTTCCCATCCCTTACCTTCTACAAATGCTATGGATGTTTCAGTGAATTGGCCCCTATTATCACTTGAATACATATGCATGCTTATTTTTGTTGAACTCTTAGGGAACTATGTGTTGCCCCCGTAGGAAATGTGTTGTCAATGCTAAACCTACGAGGCGTGGGGATGCCATTTCGATGCTGCCATAAAAATTGAATTCACTAATTAAAGTTTTAGGACCTTGTTTTTCGGGGTATCTTGGGATACTCCTAATCTCCCCCTTCCACAGTAATGATGTGTCCTGGTCTGTCAGGTTTAGAGGGTTAGGTGTTACCAAAGCTAACGATAAATCCTCCCATGTTACAAGAAAGCCCTTACTCCTGCATAACATGGCAACGTGATTAGAAGTCAGTAGTCTGGCGTGGGTGTGGGACTTCTCAGGGGAGCAATTAGGTAGTTATCTCACTGACTACAAGCCAGCTACTGATCTGTGGCTGTGTCAAAAACACTTAATGTTTAAAACTGTTTGATCTGTATAAGCCAACTACAGAACATCCCTTGGCACTGCTTAAACATGGCTCACTGCAGAACTCAACCGACTTATCTATAAATCTGAACCAGCAAGATTAAACTTGCAGTTAATCAATCTTTTTTATAACAACTTTGTCCTTTGTAGGCTGCAACCTTTAGGCAAAAGAACTTGTAGATATAATTGAGTGGCTGTTAAAGCAAACTTTCACCTTTTACATGATTATTCTATTGCCTCTGCTTGCATGACTATTGTCACATGTTGTGTATTGTACTCCTCCATCTCCTCCCCCCACACTCTCCCTTCCCCTCTTATGTCTTGCTCCCACACCAACTACTACTACTACGTTATACTAGGCCCTGGCTGTAGCTGCTATTTGTCTCCAACCGGTCTTCACCGTTGATTATATAATCAGGTTCCCCCTCATTTACCTTTCAGCCCACCCTACTTAAACCCTTGTAGATACTATAGGTCTCCAGGATTTGGGGAATGGGTAGAAAGTTCTGGTTAGTAAATTAGTCTAGAGCCTCACCTAATGGGAAGGTCCAGCCTGGTGTTGACAGGGTAATTGCAGGGGGCGGAGGTTTCTTGTTACCACCCTAAGATTACCATAGGGAGGTAGTCCCCAGCCACCAGAGAAAATCTAGTTGGCCGTGCCTCCCCCATCCATACAAGTGAAGTGGTAATGACATTGGCTGGTCTGCGGGGTTCAAGGCACTGCTATCCCATATAGAAAACAATGTGGTGTGCTGTAGGGCAGGAGTTTCTAGGGACGGATTGTGAAGGGGACTTTTGTGTTCTAATATATTGATAATATATACAACTCTAGGAACTTGAATCTATAATGCTGTACAATGCCATCGGGCTCATGTTATCCCTGAGGGTCACCGTCCACAGAGCATAAATCGGACGTATAGGGCCATTCTATAAATAATTTACATAGGGAATGTATGGCAATTCTATCCATATGCGGCCGATTTATGCTCTGTGGATGGTGGCCATAAGGAAAGCAGCGTGTGTAAGTAATTGGAGAGATGTCACTATCCCACTTCTTTTTACATTTCACAACATCACAATAGCTCCCATATACCGCAGAACCATATAATAATTGTCAGTAGTAAATCAATAGATTACACTACAATGCCCCTCCCCCCCCCATGAATCTAATTGGACTCACTTCACTGCCCTTATCAAAATAGAGTAGAGTAGATCCTAGACAGAACATTGCTGAACACCATAGTGCTTTTTATGTCAGCATGATTAAGGAACCATTGCTTCTGTAGTACCTCTTTTTATGTCTCATGGTAGGCCCCTATAAATGCAGGCATTAAATCAGTGTGTGCCTTGTCGGGTTGTTCCTGGTATTGCTGACTATTAAATGTCAGCCAAGAATATATATACTAAAAGGTATTAGTTATTGTCGTCTTATATTCATCCAGACATAAAAATGTACGCTAATTCAATCAATGCTGTCAACTATGATAATCAGATTATAGGCCTTTTCACCATGGGACATAGTTAGCACTATATACTACTGGTAAGAGTAGTATGCATTATAACCCACCTCTGCGCGAGACATTGGAGATATAGGACAAACTACACTATGCGACAAATTCTCAAAATCTTTTAGAAACCAGAAACCAATCATTTCATGAATAAACATGTTGCAAATTGCAATCCATGCATTCAAGAGCTAGGCATCGTATTTCACATTGACAATTAATTCTGTTTGCCCCTACCCACCTCCATTCACAACCCTTGATAAAAACTTCAGATGACAATGCCACCGAATGGAGGATGGAGGTAGCCACAAATTGGCTCAGGCAGGTATTGTGTCAACATTCAAAAATATGTTGTAATCTAGCAAGATCATTCTGGAAATTAGTTTCCCTAATGCTCTTTCATCAGAAGCAGCCTGATGATACTGTAGACTGCTTGTTTGGAAACCACAGTATATTTAATCTTGTTGATCAGTCTGGTTCAATCAGGCTGTTGAAGGTCTAATACAATTCCAATTACAGCTACTAAATTGGCAAGGCATCCTTATTGCTTTCCTTTAGACAGATCTAAAGTGCAGGTGGCCATATTTAATCCAGAAATTGAAGGTCACAACCATTTGTCTCGGGAGAGTCCAAAGCTCAGCAGAAAGTTTAAACGACCCACTTTCCTATAGGTACAGAAGACGGATTTCTATCAGAACTCACAGTATTGGTCTACTAGACCATGGTAAGACCCATACTAGAGTATTGTCCACTGGTCATCAACGGCGGACCAACATGGAATGCAAATGCTCCAGAATGACGATCTTAGACTTAGACTAAAATCAGGAATCCAAGAGACGCAAACATCAATGACATACGCGAGCTGTGTGATAAGGCAAGCTGAGGGTGAGAAGAAACCGACCCCTGGTTCAACACATGTACAAACCTCCCGGGATGCAAGCAAGACAGATGCTTCCGAGGCAACAAAACAATGAGACCACACCGTGACATCTACAACAGGAGCTGGCAAGATGCCGTGGAACGAGTGCTAATCGGCCAGTCAACACTTAGTGTAGAACACCCAGAGTGAGTTCACAAACAGTTTGACACATGTGGTGTTAAGGTGGGTCAATATGATGCCTTTTTCGTCCACTGCGCCGTCTTCTGCGCAGGTACATCCTCTAGTTTGACTATAGAACACCAGGGCACCCTTGTTTCAAATTGGCCTGAGTAACATCAAATGGTCATAAAATAGGATACGGATTTTCCTTGACCGGGGCGAGAACCACCAACCTTTGAATATGAAGGCATCCATTCTACCACTGTGCTATGCATTCTGTAGTGGTTGTCCTCATTGGAAGTCATACATAGGTAGCCCTCAGTATATTTCTATTTCTTTTCAACTTTTTTTTTTCAATGGGCCTAAACCTTAGAAATATGTGCGGGACAATGTGTTAAAAATATATTCTCTAGATAGAAAACATCAAAGCCTATACTCTGAGAGAGTTCTATAGAAATTTAGCTACTTTTCAATACAATTTCATGTAGATATGTGGCAAAACACTGTATAATCCATCACATGAGACATTAAAGGGCCACTGTAACGTCCCCTACTACTTTATAGAATCGTAATCAGTGTATTAGTCTGTGTGGTGTAATGTACATCTAACTGACGCACCTTACAAGGTAAGTGAGTACTAGCCGGCCAAAGTGCCACAAACCCCAAACAACACCTCTCAGCGCCATACAGCCCCAGAGTGAGGCTGGAGGCATGTGACGTAACGTGAGTCAACCACTGGGGTGCGACCGGTGGGCTGCAAGCTGTAAAGCCTAGCTATGGCAGCATCCACTCAACTGCTCTGAAGTATACCTGAAGTGTCCTGTGCTGTTCAAAACTACAGGGATGGCGGAATATGGATGAAGCTTGGGGTTGGGGTGGGGGGGGGGGGCAGCTCACCAAAGCTTCGTCTTTCAAGAAATGTTACCTTGAGATTGGTGGTATTCCAGGGTATTCTGTCTACACTACATGTTGTTATTTCCCAAAAAGTTAGGGACGGGGGGGGGGGGGGCAAACATATTTTGCCCCCCCCCCCACCCGGCATCCGATCCACCACTACTGTAATTTCTGTTACATATGTACACTAACTCCCTTTGTTGGTTATTGTTTATTCATACCGTCAAAGACATGATATAGCGTGTATTTATTTTTATTCATAAAATATCGCCTCTCTAGAATACCACAATGCTATAGGTATATTTTGCTGGTATAAGTGTCATATACAATTCCATTTTGAGCCTAATTAAGGATTTGGGTAATTGTCAAAGATTAGCTTTTATATGTAACATAGGCCTAGTCACGTTGGGCTTTGTAATACATTTTCTTATAGTTGCAATTCACACTGCAACTTTCGCAATCACACACCTCTTTGTGCCAGGTTCCTACTGATTTCCTCTCTTTGTGAAGTCTTATTAGCTTTTAGATGTCATCTAGTCTAGGCCCCCAGCCGAGGTTCTTGCCTGTCCCCTCCAAAGAATTCATTGCTCTACATAAATATATCACCCTACATGTAGATAGTATACGAAATAACATTTTATTGGAGGGGGTGGGGTGAGGCTCATAATATCATGCCGAGACCCACCGTAAGCCTACTCCACCTGCCTCCCACACCTTCCTGCATGACCCCCGTGACGTCATAACATGGCTAGCTGATAAGGCCGGCTGTATGGGTGTCTGAGTGCAGGGTGGGGGGAGACAGTGGGGCTGTGCGTGGCGGGGGTAGGAGTCTCCCAACACTTATGTGTGTCATATTTCTGGGATGATCTGGCCTTATTCATTACTTAGGTGAAGAAAAAACGTAAAAATCGTGTCACCGGTTCTTTAACTTAAGGCTTAAATATCTCAGAAAATAGCCTGGGACCCCCCTATTTTCTCAGTTTCTTTGGAAAGTGTATGCTAATATGGTCTTATGGTGAAAACCTGACGAAAATCTAGCTACTTTTTCATCAAGGCATTGACCCACCTTAAACGCATAAAACCCAGCACAGCCCACTGACCCAATAATCATACTTAGCATACAAACACACAACTACTAAACCTGTCAAATTGATATTGATTTACTGTTCTATATGATGAATATCTGCATTTATATGATAACCATGAATATGGTTGGTTGACATATGTATGACCGTTTGGCTCCAATGGAGGAGAACAATTTCTTGTATGATGGCCAAATAAAAATTACTAAACTCAAACTCGATTGCGCGTTTAAGTCCCTGTTACTCCAGACTCCTCCACGACATAATCATACCTGTAGCCTCATCTATCTGGTTTATTTATTCCCGCCACACTCGTGTATTAGCCGCACCACTAACTTTAGCAAATCGTATAAGCCACAGAGGGGATATGATTTTGTCGACTTCTGTACTGTAGTATACCTCTAACAGCTCACGTATAAGCTGCACCTCATATTGGCATGAGGTTTTATGTTACTTACTCATCTTGACTTACTTGATTTAAGTCATGAGTAGCCCTTCAATGGTGAAGGAATGAAGGTGATATGGGAAGTGGATTGTATGAACACTGTGGTAACCCGGTTCCATGCCCCATTAACCAGAACTCTACAGAAAGAAATTTCCTATGGGACATGGATATAATTGTCAACATTATCTGGATCCATTTGCCCCTATGCTTTCCAATGACATGTCTAACTTATTTGTCTCGGGGAGGATTTAAAATGCAGCATTTCTTTTTGTGTGAATGCATTAACGACTCCAATCACCGTAGAGTTATTTTGTATCTGTCTTTCTGGGGCTTTTATATTGACTTCCACGGTTTAAAAATGTGGCAGCTCATAAAATATAATATCCTTTTTCAATTCATCGGCATGTTTCCAATGTCATAACCAAAGAAGTGTAATTGAGGAAGGTTTTACCTTCCCTGGCATAGTCAACGTCTTCTAAACCATTAGTTCTAGGTTATTTACATGATGTCAGGACATTGGTGCTAAAGGTCGTGTGTCAACTAAATGTTTGGAGATTTTTTAGTTGTATCATATTCCTATTGTATATCCTATCCCATACGTCTTCCCCAACTTTTAAAATTATTGGCAGTCTCTTAGTCTATAAGATGAGCACATGCAGTGCAATATTTCTTTACTGTAGGTCAACACTAAAACTCCCTATGTGTTTATTCTGCATGGCTCATTGCTTCCCCTATTAGCTTAGTTCCCGGTATGCTCACATGGGGGGGACACTGAGTCAGAGGGGTAAATAAGCAACATTGTTTTCTATCTCAAATCATGCATTTATAGACAAATGTATTTAACATTGAGCACTGCATATCAGCTAAAATAATTACAAAACCCATGACATTAAAATTATATCCATTTTGAAGAAAAGCTTTGGCAAGTCTATTGGCTCATATTCCATCTTTAATAGGTGGCATTGCTCCCTAATGCTTCATTCATAACAGGTGCCTCGATGCACACTGTTATAAAAACACTGCATTTTGACAGTGCTTCTAGCCTTTGCTTGTGCTCAGGGGGGTTGGTATGGGTGCCATAGATTAATATATACACATAGCCATCTTCATGTAATAATTACTATTGCCACCTATACAATATATACCTTTCGGCAGCAAATGCCACTGTCTACATAGATTTGCAGCAGACTGTCATATGTCACACAGACAAATTGCTATAGACTCGATACATGCATATACATTATACAGGTGATCCCCTGGCTGATCATCACATTTCATTCAAGAGGCATATAATGTTAATAAACCGACATTAATTACAGTTGGCTGGGTGTAGACTGGAGGTCACTGCATCATTGATGTCTGGTGGCCATTTTAGTCATGTATTGTTTATGTTGCACACCTATGTTTGTAATTGTTCAAACGAATCAACAACTACTACTACCCATTACCTCCTATGGATTGTCATCTTTACATATATGACATACGTTTTTATCCCATGGGTACTGTAGGTCAAAGAGGCAAGGAAAAGTGATCTTCCCAAGATATGTTATGACCTTCAAAATAATGCTTGTCTAGACTTTATCCCAGTGGGCACAAATTTCAGTTCAACATTGAATCAATATTGAATCAACATTGAATCAACATTGACAACCAGTTATCAACGTTGAATCAATGTTCTGTGCCCACTGGGATGCACATGCAAAGATACAGTAGAGTACCTTCCCACCTTGCCAGCTATAAGACTTAGGGATTAACAGGTGTACTAACATAGCAGTTGCCTGTTTCCAACAAAGGATATAAAGAAGCCCCCCCCTTAACCATTGCATTGTGTTTAAAAAAAAGACAATTTATACAAGCCAACTCAAATATACAAAATTCAGTTCCACTTATCGAGTGTAGACCCTACATTGTCTTGGTACTAGCCAAGGGAGCTGTACAGAGAAAGATGAGACCAACCAGACAATGTTTCGTTTCTACCGTGATTGCTTCCTTGCAGCTCCTAATAAACCAATTACATTACAGACAAAGAGCCTTTGGGAATTACACATTAGGATCCACAGATTCTACTACTGGTTCCATCAGACAATTACAATTACAGCTTGCAAATACTTACAAAAGCAGCAGTGTGGTGGGAAGGTGGGGAGGAGGATAATAAAATATACAGATAGATAAACTAGCAGAGTGGTACAGATAAGACAGACTGGAGCGAGTTATTATGTCAGTGATGTAAGTTCACAGAGATACCATTCAAGATGTTACAAAAAGCTCCTAAACCTGCTGCTGTAGTTGCCATGTCTGTGGGACTAGACGTCAGCAGAGTGTAGTGAGATGGGAGACATCCCAGGGGAGCAATCAGGTATTTATCTCACTGCCTACAAGCCAGCAGCTGATCAAGGCCTGTGTCAACAGCACTCAGTGTCTAACACGGTTTGATCTGAATAAACCAATTACAGAGTACACCGCTCCTTCACCACTCAGCACTGCTTAAGTAGGGCTTACTACAGTGCTCAACCAACTAATACATGAGTATCAGCTTCCAGGTAGCAATTGAAAGAAATTGTACAGTAAAACGAATTTCACCCCTTGAGGGAATAACCAGTAAATAGTTCATGCTTATTTTCCTGAATGAATGAATATCTAATGTGGGCGTTTTTCTTCTTCCTTGCTAGAGTTTATGACCACTGCAACTTGTCTCCTGTCTTTCTCATTACCTTCTTGACCTATCCTCCTACCCCTATCCATAGAGATACTGCAGGCCTGTAGCATCAGGATGGTCAGTGAATTAGTGCAGAGTTTCACCCAATAGGGACGTCTAGCTGAGCATAGACAGGGTAATTGCAGGGGGCGGAGGTTTCTTGTTACCACCCTAAGATTACTATAGGGAAGTAGTCCCCAACCACCACAGAAAATCTAGTTGGCAGTGCCTCCCCCAACCACACAAGTGGTAATGACATTGGCTGGCCTGTGGTGTTGAGGACATTGGGGCCCAAGGTTCTGCTAGCTACTGCTAAAACACATCATGACTCACAAGGTTAGGGCAGGGCCGTGTAGAAGAATGATAAAGCCTTTATTGCTTCAAGATAAGCACATGTTTTTTTAAACACAGACCATGCTATGCTCCATTTGCTTTGTTAAGGTATGACGAGGAGAACAGCTGGAAAATGTCTGCCAATGGTCGAATCTGGACTGTAATCTTAAAATTGAAATGGAAGCTATAGTAACTGATTCTACAACACACCAGCTCCCACAGAGTTAGAGAAGGGCATCAGAGAAAAAAAAGGTTGAATGTATAAGCAACATTTTGAATAACTAAATAATTTTCTCCAACCAGCAAATAAGGAAAAGGCTATACTGAAGGTACTTATACTGTCACAACATGGGGTACAGTTCCCACTGAGATGGCTGCTCATGAATATTGTGATTGTGTTGAAGGTGCAATCTGAAGAGGTCGTGCCTGGGGCAACACTAGCTATATCCCACTGGCAACTGAGCTACGTGTATGTGGGGTTTTGTCCTAGACTAAAGCAGCATGTGTAAGAAATTGGACAGATGGTTTTGGAATTTTTCTTAGTAGATAATGCTAATGAACTGCCTTATAATTATTGGAATTGGACTCACTTCACTGCCTTAATCAGAATAGAGTAGAGTAAATCCTACGCACCATTAATTATAACCATAGAAATTGTCTTGTCAGCACAACTATGCTCAACCATTGTTACTGCTGTAGAATTTCTCATCCCTCACAATAGACACAGCCATTAAAGTTTGTGCTTGACTAGTTGCTCCAATATTTTGTCTGCCGATAACTTGATACACTAGGTGTAGTTTGTCGAATAATATTCCCTCATATCAATATGAGCATCAAACTGCCAGTACTTATTCCATCCGTGAGTTGTCATCTATAATAGTCATATGGCAGTGGTTATACGTAGATATACTATTGGTTAATTAATTATACGTAGTAGTTATAGGACATGGGCCAATCTGTACGCGAAATACAGTGAAGGAGCCTTATAGGCTGAATATCCCTACAGATTGGTACCAGTCCTATAACTACTTTATGCCACTAGCTGTATACAGTATACAAGAGGTGTGAAATGCTTTGTTCTCTGTGCCCGCTGTGGTATAAATCTGATATTTAGCTCGTTTTGAAATGGGCCCCACCCCTTAACACGGCAGCCAGTGTGACTCTGAAAGCTTCTGTGACGACACTCGTCATGACCTTGGTATATAGCCATCTACATAAACTACTTCGTTAGCCATCTATATATGCTGACATCTCAATGTACTACTGACTATCACCAAATACTGATTGCCATCTCATTATATGTTACTACTTTCTACAGACTGGCGGGTAATTTGATATGACTGCCACCTACAAACTGCCACCTTCATAAACTACTTACTATTTCCACCTATATATGATAGACTACCATCTTAATGTACTATTTATTTGTAGCAGACTGTCATCTGTACATTATACTAAACGCAGGCAAAATGGTTTAGACCCAAGACAAGCATATACATTGGGTTGGACCCAGTGGTCCCCTGTCACGAGCTGATCACCAATAACAAAACCAAGAATGTGAATAACAAGAAGGACAGGCACAACCCCACAAGTGTAGATCAACAGCGATTAGACCAGAGGGTGACCTGGTGCAGCGGTGATGTAGGCTGCAGCACTGATGTCATGTGGTCATATTAGTCATGTGTTGTTTGTCTTGGCACCAATTGTGACAATAGTTGAAGCCTTTTGCCAACCATTAATGCATTACTACCTATTACCACCAGTTATAGTCATAATACCATCAGCTTTATTCTACGGATAACTATTGTTCAAGGAGATAAGCAAGGGTGTATATCCGACAAAAGAAAAGTGTTTCAGGAGAACGTGTCTGGTAAAGCATTTGACCATGTTTAGAATATTTATATGTGGGAAGACAATAGGTAATTAATGTTTTAATGCATGGACCTATATAAGTTTGTTAACAACATGTAGTAACAGGAGCCTTAATCAATCAGATGTAATATCAACAAGGGATAAAGAGGAATCCCCCACCTATTTTGTAGTATCTTAAACAAAGTTATTACATCCGGCCTATAGCAATTTCCAAGCATCCAGTTACGTAGAAGGACTCCATATATTCTACATTGACTTGGTCCTAGTGCAGGAAGCCATAGAGAGAATGGTGAAACCCTATCAAACCAGACGGTGCTTCGTTCCCACCCTAATTGCTTCCTTGCACCTGAAAATAAACCAATTACCTTCCAGGCAACTGTAAGAGCCTTTGGGAATTACACATTAAATTAACTCTTCCTCTACCGTACACGCATTATTGCGAGTTTACATTACATGACCGTACACGCATTACTGCGAGTTACTCGCCGATTTTCGGCCGATTTTGGCCGATTTGTGACCCCCTGTGGTTTGCCTAAAAGTTGGTAGAATCCCATTATTGTTTCTGATAGTAGTCTATGACATTATTACCTCTGCATATCTTAATCAGTTTGTACATTCATTCAATACTTTAGAAATTAACTCATTTTCAATATGATTTGAGAAATATTTAAAGCAGAAAATGTCAAACAATATAGTCTGTATAGGTGAAAAAATGGTTTTATCCAATTTGTCTTGCTGAAAAAGATGGTACCAGAGGTTTGGGTCTATTTTAATGCATTCTGGTCTAAATGCAAGTTTCAATGGCAATATATACATTAGAATAAGCCATATTTGATTTTAAAAAGGGCTTTATCTCCCTAATTGGAACACTTAGGGCGACTTGGGTATCTTACTTTCTAGTTATTGAATATTGTTCATTTTGTCATAGATGTACTTCTAGTTTGAATATTTACAAAATTCCTTCAGTTTCTAAAAGGTTAGGCCATTCTCGAAATGACAATATCCCATTTGAATTAAATTTGAAAAAATCTGGTCTTGGGAGGGGTGTCTTTATGTGGAGCATGGTACTGCTTCTAACTAACAATTATACCTTGTGTAGGATAATAAAGGCAGCAGTGTGGTGGGGTGTATAATATACAAGTAGATTAATATAACTAGCAGTATGATACAGCTAAGGCAGGCTGGTGTGGGCTATGATTACTCTAATATAAGTTCACCCGGGTTCCATTTAAGCTCTTAAATCTGCTTTGTTAGCGACTGCCATGCATATGGGATTAGAAGTCAGCAGAGTGTAGTAGGATGGGAGACATCTCAGGGGAGCAATCAGGTAGTTATCTCACTTCCTACAAGCCAGCAGCTGATCAAGGTCAGTGTCGAACATGCTTTGATCTGAATAAACCAATTACAGAGCACATAGCTCTTGCAACACTGCTTAAAGAGGGCTTACTGCAGTCAACTAATTCATGAGTATCAGCTTCCAGGTGACAAAATCTATGTAGTACAAAACTTTGGTTCAGATAACAGATTTAGACTGCAGTTTGTCTCCTATCTTTCTATTGACCAGTGGCTATCCAATCACACTTTACCTTCTTTATTTTTCACGCAATACCTACATAAACCCATACAGATAATACAGGTCTTTCAGTATGTGGAAGATACCTAGAACCTCTGGCCAATAAATAAGTGCAGAGCCCCACCTAGTGAAAAGGTCTAGCCCTGTGTTGACAGGGTAATTGCAGGGGGCGGAGGTTTCTTGTTATGCCCCAAACGGCTTGCCATAGCCTCCCCCGTACACACAAGTAATCAGATTGGCTTGCCCATGGTGTTGAGGACACTGGTGCTCAAGGCACTGGTGGTAGCTACTACTAGAACACACTACCACACTCACACATAGACCATCTAAAACATAAGAACAATATACTACAATTTGCTAATAAGCAATAAGTAATACCTAGACGTCCCTAGGCTCGATAGGCTAGACCTTTTTATCATTTGAGTCATTTTTAAGGATGGATGTCGCTTAAAGATGACATTTGTCAGTATTGGTGCATCATGCCGACTCTTTGGGAGTGTCTCAACCCCGTAGGTCCGGCATGATAAATGAAAGCGAGCATTTTCCAGGGCTGCATTCATGTATCATGACTACTTGTCTGTGCTTTAATATTGCTGGATACTAGGCTACCCTTGATGTTTTACAATAGCCCCAATACGCAGCCATAGTAATATGGTTATTGTATCAGTGTGTGCCAGGTCCGGGTGGATATGGATATCTGTGACTAATAAGTAGATTAGCAGGGGGATGTAACGCAATAGAATCCTAAGGATTATCATCCAAGATTGCTTAAAAGAAATCAAATTAAAGTAAGGTGTTACTTGAACCAAATAGAATTGTGTTAGTATTCAGGCAATAGTCAACACCTCCTTGCTCCCAATAAATCAAACAATTGATGGTTGCATTCATGTGTAGATTGTATGATCCGAATGTTCATCAATTAGATTAGAATTGAATTGATTGAGAATCTGATATACTATGGTATATTTGGCTGTGAAATGCTTGACATTGACCTCAATTGGTATTGATGCCTTTCCCAATTGACAAGAGAGAGATATCTATGGATACTAAAAGGATTGCATCCACACAATAAGGCATTTACTTATCTGTGTCACATGCAACAGAAAAAACATTCCTACCAGAGAACATACCTATAACCCTTTTCAGGTCACATAGTTTCCTATATGTGCTATCATGATGAAGTTGAAGTTGAAGTTGAAATTTCTTTTATTTATCCTGGAAAATTACAGTAGCCTAGGGCATGTCTTACTAATAATCCGGATGATTTCCCTTGTCAACATGGTTGTCATATGCAGCTCTGGTGAATTTAATTGTCAGGGCTCCATTCATACACCATGCTAACCCTTCAGGAGTGTCTCAACCCTCTACAATCGACATAGTGTTTCTATGAATGCTTGAGTAGAGCAGAGCACTTAAAGAGTTAAGCTGCCTATAGTGAGTGAATAGCACATGAAATGATGGAGGCCAAGGTCAAATTCACAACAAAAAAGCTATGTTTCCAGTAACGTGGTCAGAAAGCTGAGATAGATAACTCCAAAAGACTTTTCCTGCCTCGTTTTTCATAGAGACCTATATAGGTATGCGTGTACAAGCCTTAGCGAATTGGTAAAAGATATTAAATTCTAAAAGAAATGCAAAAGAAAGGCTCAAAATTGCCTCAAGAAATACGAGGTCGAACATGTTTTGCTGAGGTACGTCGGGTAACTGCAAACTAACCTTTTCTTTTTTTGACCTAATTGATATGGTCTCTATCTGGCTGGATCACATGCCTCTCCCCCATATAATATTATATCAGGCCAAAAATAGTATGTTTCAGCTTACATGAGGAAGGTCTGGGCTAGGTAAGTCGACGTTTGTTGGGTGTCTTTTTACCTATGCTTAAAATGTATCCAGTAAAAGACTTGTGAGTCCTAACTCCTATTTTTCTAGGTTGGTGGGACCACCTGAAACACACCTTTTTTTGGCCTCACTAAAGCCACATGCATCGCCTACGGTGGTATATATGCTGTATATGTCAAGCAGTGGAGTTCAGTAGCATGTGACTAGGCATGTAAGCCCATCTTGTTTTGTCCCATCATGCCATCCCCTGTGCTACCTGTCCCCAATCTCTGCCATACAAAGCTACTCCTTTCAGATCCCTGCCTTACTTCACCAAGATCAATTCCACTCAAGAAATTTAATAGAATATACATTATCAGAACTGATTTGTAAACAGTTAATTGCCCATTTTCTTGCTTGTGAAACTATTCCTCACACTTCACATTTCACAATGAGTTAGCTAACCTGAGCCCTGCACATCCTATCCTATAATTCCATACCCTCCCCCTCACTTCCCACTTCCCACCTCTACTTATGGTGCGAAGGTCAGCCCCAACCCCAACAGCCCCATGTCACTTTCCCCCCAGCAGCACCCAGTGTGCAAACCCATCGCTCACAATTTACCTCAGCAGTCCGGTACTTTCCTCACCTCCCCACTGCCCATCACTAGACTCATTACTCTCCATACACCTAACGGACAGCAGGGGAGGAGGGTGAGGCTGGGGAGGAGTCTGTCGTTGGGGTAACTCTAAGTGACGTCCATACTTTGGACACTGGATGTATGTCAGGCCGACTCGATATGCTCACTGAGCAGATTGACAAATGGGAGTAGCTCCCGGGCCAGCTCTTAGAGTGTAAATACGTCAGTTACCTTGGTAACCATAATGGATATGGTCATCAGCACATACTGCTGGTTTAGACTGGTGAGGCCCTGTCTATAATACTATAATCTTGAAGTAACAGAGAAAGTATGTAAGGGTCAATATCAAAACAATGTTGATAACTAGTTGAATTGTTTGTTTTAATGGTATGTTTAAACCAGCCTCGTAATGGTATCTATTGAGAATGTATTGTGAGTCATTGGCTTCAACATGCATTTACCTCAAAAAGAGGGTTTGACATTTCGAAATTATTTCCTAGGGACTTGTGTCTGTATGCCAATCATCTTAAGCACTGTACCACTCCCAAGTGGACACAAGACGCAGTTCAATGTTGAATCAGCGTTGAATAAGCATTGAACCAACATTGACAACCACTTTTGAATGTTGATCCAATCTTCTGTGACCAATGGGTCATTGCCTGTGGTCCTACGAAGCACTACGTATGTCATACTCGCTGGTGAGGCCCCCAACTGTGAGGTCCTCAATTAAAATTGATTGAAATTAATTAAAATTGACCATCAGCTCCCGCAACCTACTAATTTAACCACAACTCAACCTAACAACCTTCAGTGATTATATCACCGCAATCCCAGCAGGCATCCCATGGCAGTGTGGGTGACTTCCTCTAGGAGCTCTATTAGATGATGCTGTAAACTGTGAACTGGTACATAAGAAATACCTTTATCCACCTCGTCAGCGTTGTTGCTATAAGGTATAGCCAGTACTCCTTGTATCATTCCATCCTTGCTTTCACACTGCCTCTACCCTGCCAACTATTGTTTTTTGTTTCCTGGTTATGTCAACTATGTTGAGAAAAATGTAACAGATAAAAATGTACCGGTATCCAAAGTGACTACTGTAAACATCATGTATCACTGGAAGAGGTTGATATTCAGGTTGGAGTTATCTTAAAACAACCGCAATTAGTTTATAAGCATATGTTTTGTTGGAGTTCACAGCGTTTTGAAGAATGCAAACTATACAAATAGCTACTTAATGTTAGAAAAGATATAGATCAAACTCTGATGTAAATTTAAAATTTTGAGAGTGTGTAATACATAACACGTAAATCAATATGCCTCAAATGTTATTAATGCATTTTATTGTAAATGGTTCGTTTCTAGTTCGCCAAAAAAGAAATAAAAATGTGTTAAATAAAATTGTAAAGGTCGCTGACTTAAATATTAGCCCTCACGGGCTAAGAAGCGACCTGTCTTTGGGGCCAAGTCAAAAGATAAAAATGCAAAAATGTAAACTGTAATACTGAAATGAAATAAAGACAAATTCAAACTCAATTCAAACTCAATAAGAGCTTTATTCCTCTGTTCACACCCAACTGCATGATTCTCTCCTTGTATTTCTAGATCCTTCTTGTGGAAGGCCGACCTCTATTTTGTGAAATGCCTAAGGCATGAAATGGCCATATGAATCACACCAGATGGCTTTTGGACAATGCCTCTGGCATTCACGCACATTTTCCCGGTTTGGATTGAAAGGCATTTACATGGTGTATACAATTTTTATTTCGCGATGAGTAGATTTGAATAGCATTGATGTGTTGGTATGTTTTCAGCCTCACCTTGATCTGGGTGAAGCTGAACGGGTCCAATAAAGCTGCTACCCTCAGCATTCCATTAGTACCTGGTCCCAGGTAATACAGTCACACCCTGGAGGAGGCAGCACATGGGGGTGGGAGCAGCGGGCAGCAGGTAGGGCTGTTTGGTCTGTTCAGTCAGGTACGTGTTACTATAAATAGCACCTCTCAGGTGGGGGGGCGTGCGAAAAGGACAGTTGGCTGATAATAGATGTCTGCAGGCACTGCTGGAACACAACATAGAGCAAGTCTGTAGTGTCTAGTTACCCAGACACTAAAGCTGCTTTATAAACACCTCCGATTTTCTCCATTTGTGAACCAATATCAATGTAACCAAAGTGGAGGAGGAAATGAAAAAGTCAAACCTGTTTTGTTTGAATATGTTACTCCAAACCTTGTTGAACTCACCGAGACATCAGATTCTTGTTCAGGTCTTACTTCTTGAATCATATATGTCTTCATATCAATTCTTTCAATAACCACAATTTGCACATTATGTATCAGGATATTCTTGTGCAACTGTTGATGAGCTTTAACAGTAATGTGGCTGTTAAATCACGGTGACAAAAAATGCAAAATTAAACATTACGGTTGTCTCAGCTGAATGAACAATGCCAGGTGTTAGACTGTGTATAATGATGTATAATTTGTACAAACCCACTGAAATCCTGTCTCATGAATACCAGTGCTGCATTCATACATCATGCTGACCCTACATGGTTGATACACTCCCAGAGGATTGGCATGATACATGAATCCATCATGATGTTAAAGGTCATAACACATTAAAGCAATATGTGGATCTTAAAGGGTTAATCCATCCAGCCCAATGATACAGGACTGTGCTCACCAACTCACACACAAATCAAATTGGTCTCACTCACTGCCCTAATTAGAAACTCTCTAGTGGATAGCACAGGAAATGACACCAGGACATAATTTACATCAATAGAAAGTGTATTTCCAGTAACATAGTCAGAAAGGTTGAGAATGTTCCTCTCTTGTTTTACAAAGAAATGTATGTAATATAGTTCTAAACTCTAGAAGAAAACCTTCAAAATTGCCTGAAGAAATCCGAGGTCAGCTCTTTTCTACTGAGGTATGTCAGGTGACTCGGCATCAATCGTTTCTCTGTCTTGACCCAAATAATATGGTCTCCCATGTGTCTGAGTAACCCGGTTTCCAGACCCGATCTCCGGCCTACTACCTGGCTCAGAGGCTTCACGCCCACACAATACATCAGGCCAAAAGAAGAAGGTATGTTTCAGGTTACATAGTCAAAAGGTGTACGGTAAAGCAGTTTGAATGTGTTAGGATTTTTACTTTTTTTTTACCTAGGCTTAAAATGTTGCAAGCAAGCAGTACCAATTCACAAATCCTGGTATCAATGTGCAGACTACCAAATAAACCCAAAGTACCAAAAAATAGACCAAAGATTTTCCTTTTCAAAATCTTTTCAAATATGATTGTCTGGTTGAGTAACCGGAAAGACACATGTTTTGGCCTCAGCATAGTCACATGCAGCTCCCAGGGTCGTACATGTTGTCACTTCTTGCCTCGCTTCCCTTCACTACCTCTGAGTACTATCTCTGCCAAAGCACAGCAGATCACCCTTAAAACTTGCATAACTCATACTCATGACTCAAATATTTAAAGGAATATATGAATAACAGACTGGAAATTACAGATGTGGTAGAGCTTTAAGAAACCTTTGAACCATTGTACATAGACTGCAGTGTGTGATGTGTTTGGACCCTCCAATGACACATCCGAAGAATCATATCCCATTGATATAAAATAATTGTCAATGGACTAAACTTTAAAAGATGTGTGAGTGGGGGAGCAGGAATGAAGTATTGAGTTATGATAGTCATTAGGTTTAGGCAGAGGTAAGGTATGACACACTGGCAGGGAGTGTGACATGATGGGTGTGGTTGAAGCTAGAGTTTGGTAGCATGTGACTTAGCATGTGGGCCCTTCATCAGCTTGTACAGCATTTATGACCCTACATGGAGCTGCATGCGGCTATTATGCAAAGCCTATAAGAAATAGTGTGTCTCATGTTAGCTCACCCGATAGGACCAACCCCCTTGCTACACACCAAGACATCTTTCATATCTTCCTGCCTTCCCTCTATTACCACATAGTCACATACAATTTCATAGACTGGCCAGAACTGATCTGGAAACAGTTAACTTCCCATTATCATGCTTGCAGAATGATTATTTGACACATGAAATTTTAAAACCCCAAAACTTGAGTCAAGGCTTGAGTATCTCATAATTTTGTCCATCCCTCCTTAGGGTGCAAAGTTTAACCCCGCCCCCAACATCCCATAACTCCACCCCATATCACTTTCCCCCAGAAACATCCAGTGTGCAAACCCATCGCTCACAATTCACCTCAGCAGTTCGGTACTTTCCTCACCTCCCCACTCATTACTCTCCATACACCTAACGGACAGCAGGGGAGGAGGCTGAGGCCGAGGAGGAGTCTGTCGTCGGGGTAACTCTAAGTGACGTCCATACTTTGGACACTGGATGTATGTCAGGCCGACTCAATATGCCCGCTCAGCAGATTGACAAATGGGAGTAGCTCGCGGGTTGGCTCTTAGAGTGTAAACACAAGTCGGTCACCTTGGTAAATATAATGGATGTGGTCATCAGCCCATCCTACTGATTTAGACTGGTGAGGCCTGTAATATAGTACTAGGCCTATAACCTTACAGCAACTTTGGAACTATGTGAGGGTCAATATGAAAATAATGTTGATGCCTTTATTTGAAAGACACCGTGTGTCATGTCATTGTAATCTTCAAATATCTTGTATTGACATCTTTTTGAGATTGTGCTGTGAGTCAATGGTTTTGACATGAATTATCTCAATAAGAAAGTTTGACAATTCAACATCATTTCTTAGAGTCCAACTTTATCGTTTCTTTGATGTTTTATGTCACAATATTTATACTCTACAGTGATGATTTTATTATTGAGGCAGACTTCACAGTGTTCGGGGTGATTTCCTCCAGGACCCCTAATAGATGATGCTCTACACTGGCTGTGAAATCATGAATTAAGGAATGCCTTTTTCCATCTTGCCAGCTAGTCTGACATAAGGTATAGCCAAGTACCCCCTGTATCATGCCATCCTGGCTTTTACGGTGCCCATACCCTACCAACAATCGGTTTTTGTTTCCTGGTTCTGTCAGTCTATGAAGGCTTTATACCTCTGTTATTCCCAACTGCATGATTCCCTCGTTGTGTTTCTCGATCCTTCTTTTGAAAGCCAACCTCTAGTTTTACATGTAATGATTTTCTCTTTGATAAGTCATTCTGTGAAATGCCCAAGAAGTCTGGATTTGGAAAGGTCATTGGCCACATAGATTATAACGGAAGGCTTTCGGACCATGGCTCTGATACTCGACCACATGTTTCCGTCTAGTATTGGAAGGGATTTACATGACATATATGATAGATGCACAGGACAAAAATACACAAACAACAGTGAGTGTGTCTGCCAGACTCTCACTATGGGTCCACAGCTAGATTGTGCAAGAGTCATGCATTACAAAGAGAGTCAATCAGTGCTGGACTCTCCTTAGGTGAATCCAACATTCTTTGGCCATGAAAGAGTCTGGCAAGATGCTCTTCCAGAACCTGGCAATGTTGGAGTCCGACAATGAGAATCCAGAATTGCCAGACTGCCACTCTCTTGCAGTATCATAGGGAGAGTCCAGCATTGACTGACTCTTTGAAATGCCTGACTTTTTGAAACGTCTGACTGTGGCATGAGTGTAGTTTTGACAACGTAGGGAAAGTGTGACCGGACCTTACCTTGGCCCAATAAAGCTGCTACCCTCAGCATTCCATTAGTACCTGGTCCCAGGTAATACAGTCACACCCTGGAGGAGGCAGCACATAGGGGTGGGAGCAGCGGGCAGCAGGTAGGGCTGTTTGGTCTGTTCAGTCAGGTACATGTTACTATAAATAGCACCTCTCAGGTGGGGGGCGTGCGAAAAGGACAGTTGGCTGATAATAGATGTCTGTAGGCACTGCTGGAACACAACATGGAGCAAGTCTGTAGTGTCTGGTTACCCAGACGTTAAACCTGTAGGAGCTACATAGTGCTTTGATACATTATGCCCATTTGTCACCATGGTGCATGCACTGCACTGGTGAGTATGTGCATTTAAGCATCATGCCTTTACAAATTCAGCAGCATGATGAATGATGCATCCATGCAGGATGACGAAAAGGGGCATAGCGCATTGAATTTAAAGCATTATGTGGTCTCTAAAGTGTTTACACATTTTACTACCGTGGTTCATCATTTGCATCACAGGCTATACTATTAATCAGTGAGTAATGCCTATGACTGTTGTGCCGCGGGCTAGTCTTCATGGAGAGAACTGAATTGATATATCCAGTATTATGCAACTCGTAAAGGATTAAATAGTGTTTTCTAAACAAGGGCCCGCTTATTTTCTACATATATTATTATGACACGCTATGCTCAATTTCGTCGTCTGAAGGTCGCCTGCACCCAGGCAAATATGAGCGTCAGCCAATGTCGCCAATAGACTCTCATACAACAGTCAGGCACTGCTGGACTATAGTAGATGGGTCAAGGGCTATTTTAGTGAGGGTTAGGCTATGCTGGACCTTCATCTAGAGCTTCTACTCACCCAAAATGGCTCAAGAGTCTGGCTATGCTGGATCCTCATGCCAGAGTCTGGCAATGCTGGACCCTGGGGAGAGTCCCTTTCAGCCTGCAAGGGTCCAGCATTGCCAGACTCAGGCATTAAGATCCAGCATGACCAGACTCTCAAGCAATTTTGCAAAAGTCCAGCCTGTTACTGAACTGCTGAAGGTCCAGCATAGCCTGACCCTTACTAGAATGGCCCTTGACCCATCTATTATAGTCCAGCAGTGTCTGACCCTTGTATGAGAGTGCTATTGGCGACAATGGATGACGCTGATATTTGCCTGTGTGTGCTCTTCCATTAGTTATCAATTCCCTCATCTGTATTTTTAGACAATTTAAAATGAGCAAAATTATTACATGTTTACGAGCTATCAAGAGAAGAAACCTGATCTTAATAATGCAAGGCAGACGTTGTTCCCCGCTGACAGACACGGTCATTATCTTAGTGCTTAAAAAAGGAGCAGACTAATCGCAGGTGCACACAATATTTCCTAAAAGTGGATAATTGGAATCCTCCTCATTACCCCTAGAGGACTGGCCCTAACCCTTTAAGGGCCGTAAAGTATGGTTATGTGCTATGTCCGTTGTCGTCATGATGCATAAGGGCAGACCCTACTCGCCAGGCTGCATTCATGCCTCATGACAACCTCATAGTCTCTGCATCATGTTTGAATGCAGCACTGGAAAGTTAGTCGCATAGACTGCATTAAAGCATCAGGATGAATCACTATGTGGACCTTAAAGGGTAAATTCTTGCCCAAAACAGTTATGTCAGCTACAGAATTTGACCTGTCTTTATTACATTATGTATATACTTAGAGGCAGTAGACTTTACGTCAGTCTTACGGGCGCCACCCACTGAGAAGGTCGGCCATATGAGTTCTTCCATTCCCCATATAACATGCGCCGATTAGAGCCCAGTGGTGGGTGGCCATATAGAAAGTGTGTATAAATCGGCGAATTAGAGCCCTGTGGATAGAGATCATCAGGCAAATAAACATGTTTGATATGAAATCGGGAGCCAGAACCACCTTGAGATCCAAAGGCGGGACCTAAATTAGACCTTAATTGTGTTATATAGCCTTGGAAATTCTATTTTCCACGTGAGCATGGAGTACTTATAAACATAGTGTAGATATAAAGCTATGGCAGGGTCAGTACCTCCCTGGTTTGTGTCAGAATTGTGAGCTTAATCTCTCTCTCTCTCTTCCTCTCTCTCTCACTCTATCTCTCCCTCCCTCTCTCTCTCTCCCTCCCTCTCTCCCTCTCTCTCTCTCCCTCTCTCTCTCTCTCTTTCTCTCTCTCTCTCTCTCTCTCTCTCTCTCTCTCTCTCTCTCTCTCTCTCCATGTAGTTAATGCCAATGGTTTATTACCTACTGAACTAGAGCCTAACGAAAGGTCAGAGGAGCGCGGGCATGGAGGCTTCTAAATGCAATGGTTCTGCTGGGAGTGACTGGAAGTGTGCGGGCTTTGATTGCTGCTCACGGCATTGGTCTATCCCTTGAATGGCCGCAGATATCGTTTTAGTGTCCTTCGATGGCATGATGCATGTATGCACAGGGCTGCAATCATGCATCATAGCGACAGTCCGCGAGTTTTATTGGTTGGCATTAAGCTTGTATGTCACTCGCCAGGGCTGCTTTCATGCATCATGACGAGAAAAGGCATGCTGTATTAAAGCACTATGCGGGCCCTAAAGGACTAAGTGAGCTATACTTGCTGCCTAGTATTAGGGTGGGCGGGCTAAAGAGACATGACCTACAGTCTATCAGGGATCTGGCTACACTACAACTTACAAGCCATGGCCTCTTAAACCCGCAGATCTTACCGCACGTCCAGGAACAGTCAGAGTGCAGGGGCGGCGCTGGGCCTTTAAGGTGCCATCTATCCCTAGACGCCTACTTCATAATATATATACTCAAACGGTTCTATTACTCATATTTATGCAGGATATAATATTGAATCGCATTGGAGAGCATTATCACTGTCTATAATGTTATATGATAAATATAGCATAGATGTGGTTTCCAACAGGGGGGGGGTGAGATTTCACATCGCTATGTGATAACTCCTCCCCTCCCTCCCCCAATTTAGCAGTGAGATAACACATCGTCGTACTCTCCTACTGCAACCTGTGGAACGCATTATTGTCCCAGCCTGACTATCTTAAAAAAACTGTCAAACTAGAAATCAGCGTTAAAACTAACTATATGTTAGAATTCTACTCAGGTCAGACTAACTTCTTTTGAATCAGTATTTAATACTGTTGTCCATTGCTTCACATGTTAATTTCTTTACCCTGAGGTGTCATGCAAATTTGCCCCCTCCCCCCCCCCCAAACCCATTACCCTGTCCTTAAAAAATGACCCCTCCCGAATACTGACAGGCAATAGGCTTGGTCAGGAATACCCCCTCCCCGTTTGTCAGATCCCTTGGATGAGCCACGCCCTCCCTGACAATGACTGACATGTAGGAATAAAGTCTCATTAGTTAGATTGACGTACTGCTGTCCGCTAGGTAATCCCGAAATAATAAAGTATCTTAGAAAGATATATCCTATATAGATTTATACCACAGTTGGTTGAGAAAACAAGAGAAAGGGCCTAACTGTATTTTACATACAGGGCTGTATGTCAATGCGGCTATTGAGCAAACTATAAGCTTCGGACAATGGTAATTATTCTCTGCTGACGTCTTGGGCAATTGTCTTGTCCTACACTGAAAACCCATCCCAATGAGAAGGTCGTCACTGCAGACGACTTTAGGGTCGTCATGTCATTTAGATGAGAAAGGTCATCACATTGATCACCATATTTCTGCCACTAGAGGTCTCTACTATACAATAGTATGATATCTGCTTTCACATCAAGTTGTGTATATTGATTGATATTTACCATGATATTGACTCTAGGGATTGCAAGGCTCATCTAGAAGGTGTAGACTGAAGTTGAAGTTGAAAATTCTTTTATTTATCCTGGAATATTACATTAGCCTAGGGCATGTTTTAATAATACTCCAGATAACTGCACTAGTTGACACCTCGATGCTGCCTCCTCACACCCTAGTTGTCTCCCAGGGATACATACACATACCAGTCTATACGAAAACGTGCCGGACACCGGCTATAGCCACCTAAAAGCCTGCTGGACCAGCAGAAATTATGTCCCAATGACTGGCTGGGCTACATGCCAGTTTTTACGGCGTGTAAATCGGACCATTATTATGGTTTCTAGAGAGTTAACTATAGAGAGCCTGAATATTATTTACAAAAACACATTAAAGTTTATAAACTACGATTTTTAATATGATTTAGATGTACCAGTAACCTTTATTTAACATTATTTCCTCTCTCTCTCTATCAATTATTGTGTATTACTACACTTCTAGATACAAACATTTCCCTGGGATATCCGGGCCTGCAAACATTTAGCCAGGCCTGCAGATTTACAAATCTGCAGGACCGAATGTCCTGCACGGTGAAAAACTTTTCGTACAGACTGCACATACACGTGTTATCTGTAATATTCAATCATAACTGGTATTCAAACATTTCAGTCATGATACTTATTCATACTATTGCGACCCTGCATATCAGAGACGGTCCTGGATAGTTGGTAGGAATATCAGCTGTCATATCACTTGTGGCATACCATCACATATCCCCCCTCCCCCCCCCTGCCTCCCCCCCCCCCCCAGCCATCTGTCTGGTGCTGTCGGCCAATCATTGGGCGGGATGACAGGTGAAGCCGCCCCAGCAGCGCGCCGTGATGGCCCCGCACACCGCCCTAATGGACCTCTGATTGAGGGATGGGCAGGGACGAGGGAGGGATGGGAGACAAGGGGAGGGACAAGGGGGGGGGATGGGCAGGGGGGAATGGGAGGGATGGGCAGGAATGTAACGGTTCGGAGAAGGATGGGGAGGGACATGGGGAGAGATGGGGGAATATGGAAGGAAAGGGGAGGGATGGGGAGGGACAAGAAAGGGATGGGGAGGGACAAGGGGTGGGGAGGGACAAGGGGGGATGGGCAGGGACAAGGGGGCGGAGAGGGTAATGAGGGAGCATAGGAGCTAGGGGTGGGCAAGTAAACAAGGGGGAGGAGACTGACAAAGTAAGTAGTGAGGGATTAGAAAGAGGTAGGAAGAGAGCTGGGAGTGAGGAAGCAAGGCAGCGAGGCAGCAATTAAGAGAGATTGAGCCAAGAAGCAGGGGAGCCATGGAGCAAGGAATGAAGTTGGAGGGAGAGTGAGCTAGGGAGTGGGTGGTGGGAGCAGGTCTACCATTGTCTATAGAAGGATTCTCATAAGCAGATAAAATCTCTGAATAGCCTAGAGAGTTATATCAAATTATAGATAGAGAAGATGAGAAAAGGGTGACATATGCTAGAACTGACATGCAGGTGCGGCGTTATAAGGCTATGGGGGTATTTGTCATGGTATCCGTCACTTGATTGGCATATAAGTTAGTTTTTTTTAAATATCCGTGTCACACAATAGTAATATAACCAATTTGATGTGAAAGATACGCCTCTTGGCCAAATGCTCAAGCACCTATGATAGTGTTGAAGTTAGGATGAGTGCTAGTCTTTCCTCTTGATCCTTACGCGCCATGGATCATGCATCTTCAGGTACAGTATTAATACATAGATGCACAGGCACATACAAGGCACATACATGGTAAGGTTTCTTCAGTAGGTGCCGTGTGACCAATTTGATGTAATTTGATCCCATAATCACTTCAAGTATAGGCATGGCTTGCATCAATATCTCGGTCCTTAATCCCTGTTCTAGCCGCCCTAATGACACGCCCACCCACCAGATGGGGCGACCATCTCCATTAACTGGTTGCCATGGAAACCTGGGATTTATACCCATGACGACTATCATATCATATCAGCTATTTTATGGCCACATCTAGGGCATGATACGATAAGTACATGTATATTATATAGATCATATTCCTATTCAAGGCCTACTATGTAAACAGACAGAGATTGGTATTATATGTTTGAGAGCTCATTAGAAGATGAATGATGTTAACATGAGTGTGTGGGTGTTTATTTAACCCTTTAAAGGTCGTAAATAGCTTTAATGAATCGTCATAATGATGCACACATGCATCCCTGGCGAGCATCCCGCCCTCCACAGTCGGCATGATGCACTGGTACAACTCTGGCGATTAACACACTATGCTCTCGTCAACGGCTTAACACCAGAGGTCGATCATGAACAGGGCAAGACACGTTTCTAGGAGTCGTGAGAGATACCAACCAATATAATGTTCCTACCGGATGACCCCTTGAATAATTACCAGGCAGTTCTTGGCAATTACTAGTCACTTAGCTGAACGATAGTTCTTATTAACCTTTCCGTATTCGTGCACTTGTGTTTGACATTAGAAATTCGTTATGATATGCATAGAGGTGGATGGCGATATGTTGTGAGGTCCTTGGAGATGGGACTAATGCCATACCCTTTAGGTACTGTATGATGGGGTTTATATCCTTGGTCGCCCCCTCCCCCCTTACACGGTCCAGATGGGCTTTAACTGATAGGGTGTATAACCACATCAAGTCACCATCTGCTCTACCCTACCACATCATGCCAAGCGTGCAATCAGGCCCTTATCTCGTTATATCCCCTAAATGTAATACCACACCACCCTCAGAGGGTGGGCACAATATACAACATGGCGGTATAGTGAATCTCGCAGAATTTGTCAAGGCCAACAAAGGGACAAAAACTCCAGTGGCTTATTAGAGCAATGTAAGACTCTTAGTGGGGGGGGGGTGTTGGGGGGGGGAGGTCTTGGGGCAGTTCAAACAGCCCAGGCTCATATACCAATGATAGATTTCTACTAAAACGTCAGAGAATATTATCCCTAATGACACCTTGAATGTGCTTCCAAACTGGTGTGATGTGTTGATACCTGCTGCTAATGGGACAACACCAATCAGGAGGTATTCTAGCATGGGGGCTTGCCTTCAGATGGGAGACACACTATAGTAGTAGTAGTAGTAGTAGTAGTATAGGTGCGCCAGCTAAACCATGTGACATGGCTATCTAACCCTCTCCTCTCCCCCATCTGCTAGCAATGTGCCTCAGGGGGGCGGCCGACCCTGGCCTGCCCGACCCGGCCTGGTGTGATGGCCGACCGGGGGGGAGGGGGGGAGAGGGGACAGGAAACCCGCAGGCAGCGCGACACCCAACCTGAAGGGGCTCCGATAAGTGGATGTCAATGGCAACGTCCGGTGTCGCCATGGCAACCGTTAAGACGCTATGACAACCACCCTGGTCTCCATGGTGACGCCTGGATGACAATGGGGATCGATGACCACAGAGGTAGAAGTGATAGGAGGGCTGCCAACCCCCCTGTGTCCCCTCCACAGGGGTGAGATAACAAAGACGACTGACTGGCTCCCTTAGCCCCTAGGCACATCTACTTATTTGTACATAGGAGCCGTATAGCAGTAGATACCAGGGGATAGGGAATATAGACAGCGTTACCTGTAAATCACTGTGATACTAAACAATAACATAACGAGAGGGCATTACAGGAGCCATATGCCATTGAGTGAGCCTTAGCTGGTACACCCACATGACCGCAGGTGGGTACCAGTAACAGTGAAGGTTCCTGAATGGGCAGACAAGCTTCAGTTGTGACCACAAGTCATGTATTTTCTTTATCATACCCTGCATATAATAGCCCTACTATATGTATAAAGTAATAAATCATCAAAAAATAGCTCATATTTTACACAAATCAGGGCAAAGATCGGAAACAACTGTTGCCCTGCGGGGGCAAAGGAAATGCATGGAGGCAAGATGTCATGGGCCACTGCAGTGCTATTGATTCTAGGCCTAAGGTATGAGACTATCAAACCGTATGATAGGTGGAATAAATCTTCCTCATTCTGTCCCACAGCTCCGCATGTGGCACTGACACGCCACCTAGTTCCTACCCATGGAACCCTCTCGTCTCCGAAGGGAGTACTCGTGTTTATATGGCGCCGTTTAACAATTTGTGCAAAGCGCCAATCTGGCCTGCGCTGTTCACTAGTTACGTATGATACATCAATGAACTTTTTGTCATTAAATCCCCTTTGGTGTTTTTGAAAATGCATCGATTCAGTCTACCAATATGTATGTAGGTGTGTGATGCTGATATAATTATTCCATCGATGCCTTCGATATATTTCCAAACTTAAAATTCAAAGAGGTGCTCGCATATTCACTGGTATTTGGACGCAGATTTGTACTCTGTACGGCACTGATCTTGCGCAATTTGCAAATTGAATTGATTTGGCTTGGATATGTTTTTTTACCGTAGCGCAGAATATCAATTATATTTAACGTTCCCGCAAATTGGCGAATTGCGCCCAACAGTGTAATGTATAATCCAATGGACATCACAAGGTGTTCTGGGTGTAAATGTAAGAAACTACCCAATACCTGTTTCTAGACATTTATCGCTATCATGACTTTGCGTGTGGTTAGCGAAATGATGACATTCTTGGCTGCCTATATCTAAATTGCTATATTAATGAGTACTACACTTCAACTTGATTGCATCCGTTTGTGGCTAGGTTTATCAATTAAGAGCTAATCAGAATTTAATTGTCGCTGCCTACTCCAAATGCCGCCTGGGAATTCAGAAACCAACTTCAAGTCTGTAAAGTGCTCTGCATATACATGTAGTGATACTCATGAGTCCCTTATCTATATGCTTGCCTTCAGAGATACTGCATGGAAAACTGATTACGGACCACTACTAGGGTTGTTTCGCCACTGCCATATTAAACAGAACGTGGACATGCAGGGCTTGTCAGCTTTCCCACCCCCCACTAGGTGGAAAGGGTCCCCCTCACTAGTTCGCCCACTTGTCACAAGAGGAGGCTTTAGACTGGTCGCAACCTCTCTGATGTCTTGGTCTTATACCAAGAACGGTTTTTATCTAGAAATAAAAGTACATATCTAGGTTTACAAGCATAGTGTTGCAGCACTCTTACCATGTGATGTATATAGCAGTGTCTTCGTACATGAGTCAGTAATGAACACATCACTGTACATGTTGCTTTGTCCTACATATGTATACAGGACTGATGGCTTCTGTGTAATATCTTATTTGTTTGCATCATATAGCCATGTATGTTGACACAGAGGTTCTACATGCAGACTATATATATGCAAATACCTTGCCATATCACCGAGTATCAAGAAAGACATAGACAAATGCCAAAGCCCATTGATACCATCTCTGCTGTATTTGACGAGTGGGGGCTGGGGCAGTATCCCACGAAGCCACAGGCTGAGTGGGATGCGCCCCAGCCCTCACGAGTGAAATACATCAGAGCGGTATCAATGTAGTTGGCATTTGTGTTTATTTTTTTATTTGAAGCCATTTAATGAAGGAAAAACAACTTTCTCTTAGCCCTTTGAATACGGCCACATTGTATTCAATGGGGGCATTGAATACGGCCATTCCAGTACTTAAGCATAGTAAATCTTGTATTTCAAAGAAATAAAGTCTCAAACCTTTAAGAGCCGCATAGTGGCTAAAAGCATTATGACCTTCATCGTCACAAGATATATTTAACCATCATGCTAAACCTACGGTGTTAATGGAAACACTCCCGATCACTAGGATAAGCATGATGCATTCATGCATCATTTGCAAGTTACTCGCCAGCGCTGCATTAATGCATCATGACGACAAAGGTCATAGCACATTAAGCACTATGCAGCCCTCAGAGGATTAAAAGGACACATGACAAGACGCCCACAGAGCTGACAGAGTTACCACACCCTATATATCTGCCTCTATGTGGGCCCCGTGCCGCCCCCTGGTGAGTAAATCCAGTTGTCATGAGCAGCTCACCAACACATCCATTTATTTCCACTGATCCCCGGCGACTCGTAATTCAAACTGACGTGCCTGCCAGGTACCGACCGAACCCAATCTTAACCCATGGTGTGTGTAGTCTGTAGCCCTATTAGAGCTACTCTGAGCTGCTCCCCTACACTGTCATATTGAGTTAGCAGACAGGGGGTGACAAAGGGCACACCACGCTCTATTCTTTTCTACTTCTAGTCTGGTGAGTATGCAAAGTTTGCATTTTTCCAGTGGATGCTGTCTCACCACATTTCACAATCAACTCAATTGCAAATACTAACCCTTTGAGGACCACATAGTTCTCTAATACAACGTGCCCTTAGTCGCCTATGGGGTTGATCGTGTTCTAATCATTTAGTCATACTGAAAGAAAAAATACATAGACTGGTAGCCCGTTGTAGGAATGATTCCAGTTTCATATGCATTGTCACTTGTTACTTCTGGGTTTGTTCTTGATACACTCCTGATGGGTCGGCGTGAGGCAGGAATACAAAGACAAAGGTCCAAGAGTTTTGGTCTGTAGCCTGGGTTATTTCACGAGTTGAAGGTAGGGCAATAACCCAGCTACAGACTAAGACGAGTGTTCCTTTGTATTTATTTTTTTACCTTTTCCGATTCAAATTAAATTATTATAGGGGGGAGGGCCTAAATTAGATAAAATAGCCTTTTTCTACGCCGTTCAAATGTAAACAAACTGCCGTTTTGATGACGTCACAGGGCAGTGTAATACGGCCATAGGTTATTGCACGGGGGGCGTGTAATACGGCGCTCCTTGGTTAAATCAATGGCACTGTCGTATTTCATAAAAAATAAAGACCTGTTGAGCATACTCCCCGACGCATCATGACAACAAAGGGCATAGCACATTAAACCAATATGGAACCCTTGATAAAGGATTTATCAAATATTACATGGAACTGAATTTCCGTCCATCAATTCTGCTCTCGAAAACTGTTGTAGGTTTTTGGAAATGCCCTTGGCAGTACAGTAGGTCAGGGTGGGAGTACACGTGTGGCCTGATATTTAGTGACTTTGGCGTATACTACTACCCTTAGTTACCCGCCATGTACGTTCAACTCTCTATACTACTTACACCCGTACAATGGCCGGGGCTAGGGTACATTCTGTGCCAGACGTGGGAGCGGGTTCAGAATGCCTCTCTGCGGGGTTCAAAGCTCTGGCAGAGGCGTCACTCTCCCAGCATATTCTTGGTCTGGAATCAAACCCAGTTTCATAATTATACATATTAGCCAAAGATAACCATATAAAGCTGGCTACACATGTACTGATGTCCATATGTAGAGAGGTTATTGACTACCAGGATCATTCTAGCGTTTTCTAGGACCACACTTCCAGACACGCCCGGTGCTGCCACCTACCGTCAATAAGGGGAAGTATCTCACCATGGTCAGCCTCACCAAAGTGTTGAGATGAGATAAGGCACAGTGTGCGCTGGTGTAAACTAAACCCCCTATTTCTGAAAGTTAGGCAGAGTGCACACGTTGGTACAGTAAAGCACCGTGCTGTAGCTGTTTTTGTTTTTTAGGGTTTTATAGTATTGCATGTAGTATAGCAGTTTTGTATGACATGCATGTATGTGCTGCAGCGTATTTAGGGAGTGGTCATTTTTTAACAACAGGGGGGGGGGGGGCTGGTGGATTTGGGAGGGGACCAAACTAATTTGGACCCCTTGAAGGGGGGGACCAAAAAAATTGGACCCCTCTTGAGGGGGGGACCAAAAGAATTACACCCCTTTTTAGTGGAAAAGCCCGCGCATTGCTATAGCTCAAAGGGGTCGGCCGCACTCAATTTTACTCTGCCTGGAGGGGGGACTTTTCGACCCCTCTCATGGGGGGGACCAGAAGAATTCCGACCTGCTCGCGAAAATCCACCGACCCCCCCCCCCCCCCCCCATTTGTTAAAAAATGACCACTCCCTTACAACATAGGCGGATCAGCATGTAGCAGCGTTATTAAATTGTCCGTGTAAGTAGTGTAAGAAACTGAACCTATTTTGCGGGTAACAAGGGGTAGTAGTATACACCAAAATGACATCATCTCAGGCTAATGTTCACCTAAATGACACCAAACCAATCCTCAGCTGCTATAAGCACTGACAAATTGGTACCATGTCACCATTCTTGAGTTCTATGTGGGTGTCTTATAACTATGGTCAGAGAAAACACTGAATCCTCAAATAAACTTCTCACATCATGATCTCCCTCCTCCAGTGTATTTAATTGGAGTATTAAGGAAACCACCCCTTATGTTCCAAAGTTTTATGGCCTATAATTGTACCACCAAAGGGATGAGGCTGACTTTCTGCTGTAGGTGCTAACAGTACCAATGATAAAGGTTCTAATGCCCTCACAGGCAGGGGGCTAGCCAGGATACGCCGCACAAGGCATACGTCCAACGCATGTCTGTCATCCCCCCCCCCCACACACACACACCTGTATCCCGTGCTATCCTCAGGTGTGATGACCTGGCACGTCGCTGCCCTTTACCATCTAGTCTCACCCTGTCAGCCACACAGAGAAGATGCTCTGTTTGGGGGTCCGGAATATCTTTTCTTCTTGGCTGGTCGCATCTTTCTATAGGCAAGTAACAGACAAGTAGAAAGGGGGATCCGCTCGGCCCCAAATGGGTCATCATCTCTGAGTGGCTTCCCCCGTGTGAAGTACCCTTTCTACATGGCTGGTCACATATCTCATTAGATGGGATGGACAACCAGGTGCTTGGAAGGAAGGGTGTCGTTTCACATTTCCCTATTACTGTTAACATCTCCAGTCGTGTCCCTACAGCTTTTTATGTATAGCAGACATGTGCCCAATATCAAGTCTCAAATTGGAGGAATGACGTCTAACCGTGCACAGTAATATATTACAGCGTTCTGTACACATCTTAATAACTGTTGATCATTATCAATACCGTAAAACCCGGGCATTTTTATCTGGAATTTATTCAAATTTTGATAAGCAAGTTTGAAAAGAACAAAAAGAAAGTATGAGAGTTTGCGAAATATGGGAAACCAGATCAGCGAAAAACCACCATGTATATATGTATATCTTACTGACTAGCCTTCGGGTGTTTCTACGTGAATGTTCACCATTCACAAACATAGGAGGGTTGAGGTAGTATAGGCTACTAGCGTTGTGGGTATAGGATCGAGGTGCAGGAATAGCTCTGGTTTTGCGAATTCTTTTTTATTCGCATTCCCCTGTCCTTGATATTATTTTTGTTCAGAAAAAATTGCTCAGTGAGCATCTAAGAACTTTTCTCCACCTTTGTATGTTTTTAGAATGTTTAGTTTATTAATCATTTTTACACATTAGAGGATTATGAAGAGGGTAGTCCTTGTATGCAGGAGGCCTTTACTGCATTGATGTCACCCATCAATTGGTCTAGACATGGCTATAATTACCAATTTGTACATTTCACCTCACCCAATTAAGGCCCTTAGTAGCATAAACAGCCACTCATAGTTTGTCTTGATTGGGTGTAGAAATCTACATGATTGGCAAGGATTTGCACAACCAGTAGAAAACTGACCCTTCTATCCGTAACTCTCAGACAGCCTATGGCCCCATCTGAGAGTTGCAGCCGTAACTAGGTTGAGGGGGTTATATCCTGGTACATTACTATATTAGCAAGTCAGATAAGCACATTCATGGATGAATGTGCCAACATTTGACGGCACTGCCAACACTTCTAGAAACTACCTAATAGTGAGCCCCCCCCCCCCCCCCCACACACACACACTGCCGGCCACCCACCCACATGGTAGGGTGCAGAGGCAGTCGTCACACTGGGAGGTGACATCACTCAGTCTACTCCCCCACCCCCCACACCCACTCTGAGTGAGACGAGCAGCTCAGCAGCATGTCAGCTGGTAGTGTTATTGTCCCTGCTCACTGCTCAGTGGGTGCACATTGAGCTGCTCACCTCCCTCCAGCACCTACAGAGAGCCGCTCCCTGTGGGTGGCTGTCCTTGCTTGGTGCTCCCCCAGTGGAGGAGGGGGCTGCACCCACCCATACCCGCCCGTCAGTCTGTGTCAACACTGGGAGCAACTCCGAGCAGTTCAGCACAGGATGAGACCGGTGTGAGTAGTGGTCCCCCGCCGGCCTGAGCAGTGAGGAGGTCCCGGCGACAGTAGACCCACTCAGTGGGTACAGGCAACAACTGCTCAAAGTACCTATGAGCAGCTCCTGGTGCTACTCTGTGAGTGCTGTGACGCCTCCCCCTGTTGCTCTGACCATGGAGGAGTAAGTAGCACCTCTAGGAGGACGGACGATGCCGTCAGCCTCGTACACCCCTGTTACTAATACCGCCGTCCTCGCCGCCGCAGAAAATGGGACTTGGTCGCCGTCCAATGGCAGAAATATTTTTACCTTCCGAACTGAAGCTCAAGCTGTGGACATGTAGGTATCTCTAGTTGTAGATCATGTATACCTCGCCGATGCTGTATTCATGCATCATGCCGATCCTACAGGGTTGATACACTCCCAATGGTCGTCATGATGCATCAATGCAGTGCTGTTGAGTTCCTTGCCAGCACTGCGCTAGTGCATCAAATGGTGCTTGATGGCAATATGCTGCCCTTTAAGGGTTAAACAATAATACACATAATATGATATTTCACGGGGACGCCTCTGACTGGACTGGATAGGACACTCATCCTGCCCTCGGAGTACCAATTACTATAGAGTTCAATGGAGTCATAGAAGGATGGCGTATTGCCTGTTTATTGGCAGAGATTTTGCCAGGTATATCCCACAACACATTGGATGGCTTCCGTGGATTGGTTCAGAGGACCATTTCACATCGCATTACCTACATACAACCACTAATCCTCTAAGGGCTACGTTGTTCCTGATTTAATGTGTTATACCGTTGATCGTCATGATACATGAATGTGGCAATGGCAAATTTCTCTTTTGCTGTATTTTATAACTCCGTAAACAAAACAAAAAAAGGACAAGTGGATTTGGGTTCGACATCGGGGTACTACATGTATATGTATATACATACAACTTTTTTCTCCAGGCAGATCTCTTTAAATGGTAGACTTATGCTTCTTGCCCATTCAGTATGTATTCGATAACATTAGGTTTTAGTGAGGGGAAGTCGGCATATTGTGCACATCTTTTGGGGGATGATAACGCATGCACCCTGCCAATTAATGGTACAGAGAATATTAAAGCATTACGCGGCCCTTAAAGTGTTAAACTGAGTGATGAGGGGGAGGGGGCATGCTATTTTTGTCCACATGCTACAAAGTCTCCTCAACTACTATTCTGCACTGTGTCTACAATCAGGTGTATTCTTAAAGAAACAGTTTACAAACTTTATCTCCATGTGGGCGCAACATTCAATTCAACGTTGAATCAACATTGCATCAATATTGAGCTGACAACCAGTTGTCAACGTTAATTCAATGTTCTGCAGACACAAACACCAGACCATCTATATGTCACGTGACCGGAGAATGACCCCCCCCCCCGAACTGTGTGCATCTGTACGCATTTGTCCTGACCCCCCCCCATCCCCCCTTCATGCGTACGTAATTAATGGACGGCCCCATGGGGCCCCAGACAGGGGGTATCGGTAGCTGTGTCATTTGTCGAATATAAGACATGCCAATGTCCCTTGTCTAATATAAGAAACAAGCCGTGGTCTTTGTCATCATCTTAATAAGTAGGTATTGGCCCTTGTCGCCAGCCTCCAGCATTCCCTTGTCCCTTGTCACAAAGGTTAGAAACAGGGGCTTGTCGCCTTGTGGAATTTACCCGTCTGTGGCCCTATACACATAGTAATCAGCAGGTCACCGCACCGTCTCTCCAGGCAATATCCGGGTGGAAACTGCAGCCACAGCTTCCGGTGCTTGCATGCTGCCTCCTAGAGTGCGCCGACAGGTAAGGGGCGGATGTCAGGTTACACTAGGAGACCTCTCAGTTCTGCTGAGGAGACGCTAATGCTATTTGAGATATATGAGATCCTCAGAGGATTGAGTAACGATTGACACAGGCTTTCCGCTTGTACTAATGTCAATGAGCCCTGAAGATCAGTTCTAGACTATAGATGGGGCTTACGGTGTAGTCCAGGTAGAAGCCATCCCATCTTTCATACCTGTTGTCTCACGCTGGCTTTCTAATAAAAAAAATCTCTCTTCAGTATTTCCTACTCAAAATGGGCTCCACATGTACAGGTAGCGCCTATGCTAGCCTCTAGCCCTTTGAGCCTGAGCGCCCCCATAGAGTGGGGCCACCGTATAGTCATAACGGAGAACACATCTTTGGACTCGGAGTAAATCCTTGTCAATCGACAGATGAGCAGGTGTCCCCATTGAAGTAGTACTCGTCTCCTACTCCTAGAAATAAGCGACAAATGAAAGGGTCCTTGGGTCGCAAAATGTTTCTTTTACTAATCTATCGATGCTGACTTTTAGGTCGACAGTTCAGTGTCAGACATGAACTCTAGTTGGTGGAAGCAGACCAACAGTAATATTACATAATATTATACTAATGTATTTAGTCCCCCTCCTCTACTGCAACAACCTCCAGGATGATAACATTACCGGTATGAGCCTTACATCATAAAGTCATATCCCCACCCCAACCGCCTACCTGCCCAACACCGGACTATATACCTTCTCTGCACCACCCCCTTCCCCTTCCTCCAGTGCCTCACAGCATTGCAGCTGATTTAAATACCTACTGTTGCAGTCGGTATGCTCAGCCAAGCGGACCCCAACCGCTGCCAGACGCCCTCCAGGGTGGGCGGAGAGGCTGGAGGAGGAGGAGGTGGGGGGTACTGGAGGGGTAGTCTGGTAAGGGGGTGGCTGGTGGCTGGCAGGCACCCAGCCCAGCCTCTGGAATTATAGTCTGCCGGCAGTGCATGCAGTGGCTGGGCTTGAAGATCGAAGCTGAGCCCTCCCCCTACAGGAGCAGTGTCTGCAGTCTACCTACCTACCACCCGGTGCTGCACCCCTCCTCCAGTGTCTCACCCCTCCTCCCCCTCCTCCAGCACCTTACGGCAGGCGGCCGTGCCTCCAGAGGCGGCGGTGAGTCAGTCCTCCAGTAGGTGGGTCGTGGAGGCGGTCAGTGCTCTGTCCGCCCTGGAGCTGCTCAGCAGGCTCATGAGGTGGTCACCATGACGTCATGCGGGCCCTGTAGGTGTGCCTGGAGGTGTACGTGTAAGTAGTACGTGTACGTGTAAGTAGTACGTGTAACCATGGGAGGGACGAGTACGTGAACGAAGTACGTGTATGACATTGTATAAGTAGTGCAGGCACGTGTACGGTACGTATAATTAGTGTAGAGATTGTACTTGTACTAAGTGTATGTGTAACAATAGGAGGGGCGTATACTTGGAACTACTAGTAGTGTAGAGACGTGTATGTGTAAGTAGTGCGGGCACGTGTACGTGTTCCTGCCGTATATCTAAGGGCGTGTGCGTGAAGTTGGTGTAGGCACGTGTACGTGAAGGTGGTGTAGGCACGCGTACGGGGGAAGGGGGGTGTTGTAGGCACGTGTACGTGGGGGTGGTGTAGGCACGTGTATGTGGGGGTGGTGTAGGCACGCGTACGTGGAGGTGGTGTAGGCACGTGTACGTGGAGGTAGTGTAGGCACGTGTACGTGGGGGTGGTGTAGGCACGTGTACGTGGGGGTGGTGTAGGCACGTGTACGTGGGGGTAGTGTAGGCACGTGTACGTGGGGGTGGTGTAGGCACGTGTACGTGGGGGTAGTGTAGGCACGTGTACGTGGGGGTGGTGTAGGCACGTGTACGTGGTGCTGAGACAACAGGAAGGTACGGGAGCAGCTCAGGGGGAGGTATCCAGGGGGTAGCAGACTGGGTTCACTGAGGGCACGAGGAGGGTTAACATTGGAGCTGCTCTTAGAACCTCTACATGTACACATTGTAAACTCTGTAGTATGTGGGAGGTACTCAGGGAGGCCACGTGCAAGTATCGACATGGCATGGGGTAGGGTAGGCCCAACATGTACATGAATGTTCCAGTAGGTGCATTAGATATTCACGATAAGTAGGTAGGTATAGGGTAGATTCACCCAAAGACGGACACCCACCTTAAGTCGGACACTTTCAGCACTCAAAAACCTGATATAACGTAAATTATATGATGTATATGTGAGAACTACAGTAAATTTGAAGTGTTCTTCTCACCAACAAAGGAAAAGGGATGCCTACAACCATGTTCTGTTTATGTTTTATAATGCCCTAAACTATGCCTATTTCATGGTGTCGAACTGGTACAGAGTATTCATTACTGCAGTACACCTCATGCCGGACAGGGTGGCTACATGCCAAGTCCTGCTGCCCTATCTACAGCCAGGCAATATATCAGGACTTTGACAATAAAATACATGTATTTCAAAGTAGATTAGAGCAAAAGGGTTCACAATAATTACCAAAAAACATATTTAGAGACCCTTCAAAGTTGAGATATATTTACACCTTGAGTCGGACAGCACTATGCACTGGTACCTTTTCCTTACTGCAAACATAGAGACAGCAATTCTATAATTATTCCAGTAAATACTATAACGTCCATATAACTCAAAGTACATCCTCAAATTATATTGGCTACAATATATCAGGTCATCTCAATATGAAGGGGATTTGTGTCGATTTTCTACATGGGGCATGGTCAATGACGTTAAAAACCTATTTCCGATGTAGATAGGCTTTATACATTTGATGACATCCACACCTGGATACATTATGTTGTGTGTGCTATTATAGTAAGACAACCCAGGCACTATTACTAGGAAAAAATAAAAGAAACCCAAAGTGTCCGACTTGAGGTGAAATTAAGACATTTAATTCCCCAACTTTAGAGAGGGATATTTCCTATGAAAACACATATAAAGTATAAATTTCTTGGCTGAATATAACATTTCAATACCCCTGTCTCTATATCCATCCTGATAATAGCTGTGTGTGGAATATCTAAAGAGCCATAGCTCATAGAAAAGACGTCACGTTTCCACTGCCAACGAGCGTCCGAAAGTGGTGAATCTACCCTACCTAGTCAGGGAGGTGACCAAGTAGAAAAGATATTTATTTCAGCATTTTTTTCATCTTCTTTCCTTTCCAGGGCACCACGAGAGGAGACACAATTGTACACAATTCTCCAATGTTAGCATCAACACCATTTAAGGACGGCTGAGTGCTTTCATATGCTGTGCCCTTTGTCATCAAGATTCTTGAATGTACCCTGGCGGGTCTTCTCGCCAGTGATGCATGCTTGCACGTACACGTGCCTACACCGCATGCATTTTGTCAACCTTATGTGTTTATTCTCTCCCAAAGGCATGGTGCATCCATGCAATTGACCCACGGCTGCATTTATGTACCATGACGACAAATAGCATAGGGATGGCACATCACGTTACATCATTGTGCGGCCCATAGAGTGTTAACAACCCCCCTTGTATTGTGGTTACCAAGAGTTATACGTCACTTAAAGTTACTCAAATCAGCATACCCCAAACTAACACGTGTGTGACGTTGTGTCTTGCAGGTTATGGAGGACAGCCGACACCTACCGGAGACAAGCAGCCGCCGGGTTCCTCCGGGCTGGCCGTGCCCAGTCCGCCCAACTACGGTGCCACCTCCCAACCCTCCACCTCCCCGGGCGCGCCCCCCTTCCCGGCCGGCGCCGGACACTCCTACTCTAACGCCCATGGACCCCCTACGGGCATCACGCTGCCCACCGGGGGCCGCTGCCCCTCCCCGGGCAGCAACCCCCCGCCCCCGTCCACCCCCATCCAGGGGGTGCCCCCACGGACCTGCCTGCCCGCGCAGGGCATCTCCATGACTTCCGGTGTGTCCAAGGATAGAGACAATGCGTACAACTCGTCGCCGGATACCCCCTCCCAGACGGATACGGATACCAAGGCCGACCCGTCCGACCTGCAACGTAAGTACTAGTAGTCTTAGAGTACACCACAGGTGACTGAGAGAACACAAGAAATGGACTGACTGTATTTTACTTACACCACAGTTGGCTGAGAGAACAAAAGAAACTGTATTTTACATACATGGCTGTATGTTGATGTGGTCCATTGAGCACACTCTTCTACTGTGGGTGTAAGTCACATATGATATGCGTGACTAGCTGCATGAGTGTTAAAAGCCTTGGACAATGGTAATTATCCTCGGCCAATACCTCGGCTTGTAACACTCATACAGCAAGTCACTTGTATTATATTTACCATGTATCAGGTAGTAATGTAACACTGTAAATGGCACCAGGGTACACCACTGTTACATAATCTGTCTTGGCAGCGGCAATTCACCAAGGTCTCTGTTTTCTGGAAATCTGGAAAAAAAGAAGGTAACTGTCTGCTTGGTCTTGGTATTGAGGGTAGCATGACATACGATGTGTGCAGGGGGTCAGTGTATGTGTGATGTCACTTCCAGGTAAGGGAACTCCTACCAGTCCAAGATGGCTGCTGAAGACTGTCCCTACGGAAGCCGACAAAGGTCACCCCCAAAAAAAAAACTTTCAATTTTTTTTTACTTTTTATAATCAAATTTCGCAAAATGATTTTATTTTCAACATCGAAAATCGGTGCTGTCAGTGTCAACTGTTGCGGTTGACAGCTATGTTTTTGATCAAGTTGACAGCACCAATTGTCGATGGTGAGAGCAAAGAAAGAAAAAGCTTCATTTTTGAGAAATTGCATGAACGATACAGAAATGTGGGGAAAAAAATCATTTTATACAGGCAGAATATTTTTTGGGTGGCCCTTGTCGGCTTTCGTATGTACCAGCCTTGTTTAATTTATTGCACCTTATGCTGTCGGTACTACAGACCTAGACCACAGTCTCCCATCCATTTCTACCGGGTCCATGGAGGTACGGTGTATCACGGGGGTACATGTCGGCGTGGGAGCACGGTTCTCCCATTTGTCTGTGGCACCTGCTACTGGCTCAGTCTCATGAGTTTGTAACAGTTGAAACGTCTTTGACCGGGTGTCGTCTTTGACCGGTGTAGTCTTTGACCGGGTGTCGTCTTTGACCGGCTATCTTACTTCAGCTTTAACAGCTACACTGTCCAAAGTATTATTCAATTAGAAGTCCCACCAAGTACATTACATCGTATACATATATTTATTTATTTATAAATGGAAAAAAATCGTTTCTAGATACCCAGTCAGAGACGACACCCGGTCAAAGACGACACCGGTCAAAGACGACACCCGGTCAAAGACGTTTCAACTGTTACAAACTCATGAGACTGAGCCTAGTACGTAGGGGGGGGGGGGGCAGACAGGCAGATATAGAAGATGGAAGCAACGCTAAAGCAACGTTAACATTGCAGTCTCTTGACATTATCAAAACGACGTTGGAAATTACAACAAAATCACATTTCGCTAGAATTCCATTGAAAGTACGTTGGAATAGAGAATCTCAAATCAGCGATATGCCGACCCAAGATGGGTTAATACGCTCCGGAAGGGTCAAATTGATGTCCCAATGCATCACTGGCATTGCATTGGTGCATCATGACGACACATTATAGCCGAGTCATTGATTACTAGCCCGGAAGGGAATCATGCCTAAATGGACCTTTTTAAATTTTGTCCCACCCACCCTGCATGGAGGCTTTTCCAGTTTTGCTCCCCCCCCCCCCACCGAGGGCCTGATTTTCATTATGACCCACCCCCCCCCCCCCTCATACCCACCAGGCGCCCCCAGCTGGCAATGAATGCCTCGGTCTTTAACATGAACTATTGAAGCACCACGCAGTTCTTAATGCTTTCTGCCTTTAGTCAGGCATGCTAAGTAAGGCCACTTCAAATTATATCCTTGTTTTCCATCACCACGCACATCTCCAAAATCGTCCTTTTGGATTTCATTTTTTGCAAATTTCAGTGGAAAACATGAAAAATAGAAAAATATGCGCATATTTGGTATCAAATTAAAGCTTGCAGTGTTGCGGCTCCAATGAGCTAGGGGGAATATATATATTTACTTCGTCCGCTGATCCATCTTGATTGCTGAAATATGGATTATGTTTGCCACGGATCCATATTTACCCACCCATATGGTCTTGAGCAAAAAAGAAAAGGCGCCCTCGTCATTTTTGTCATGGCTTGGTGATGAGAAACAAGTATATTATTTGGAGTGGCCTAACATAACATGTTTCTCCTTTATATAAATGACTTAAACCATATTCTACAAAATTTAAAATGTCAACATTACGCAGACGACACTGTAATTTATTTCCCACATAATTCTCTTAGCATAGATGTACAAAATATTATTAATAGTGATCTTGATAAAGTAAATATATGGTGCAAAGGCAATAAATTATCTCTAAATACTAAGAAAACTAAAGTAGTACATTTTGGCACACAATCACTTCTAAAGCATACCCCAAAACCTGTTCTAACTATTGATAATGATATAATTGAACCAGCAGTAACATATAGATATTTAGGTTTAATATTAGATAATTTATTAAGTTATAAACAGCAAGTGCAAAACCTCACTAGGAATGTTAATTTTAAAAATAGCTTATTCAGGAAAATTAGGCTAAGTCTAACCCAAAAATCAGCTGAAGATGTACTAAAGCTAATGATACTACCTGCTATTGATTATGGGGATATCATATATGCCTCAGCCATACAGACAGAGTTAGACCATCTGCAGAGTGCTTTCGACAGGGGGCTAAGGACAACTTACCTTAATGAGGATACAATAAATGCAAAGAAACTAACCAAAACAGCTAAGCTTAGTAGGCTAGAGGATAGAAGAAAATTTCATGTTGAGATCTCAGCCTTTAATTTAACCCAAATAAATTCCAATATAGATATAAGACAAATATTTACAAGACTCCATGACGGCAAATTATTACATACAACATGGCCTAAAAATCCCCATTACAGGAAGAGTTTGAGGTATCGACAGTCCATGACATGGAACTCCTTTGACACAAACATAAGAAACATTGATGATAAAAACAAGTTTATTTCAAAAAGGAAGGAGTTTTATACAACTAAACTGATGCTTGACCCTACGACATGACCTAGTTGTCATGTCAATGACATAGAACCTCTCCCTCTATATGAGGGGGGCCCAGCATTATCTCCCTCCTTCAGTGCCAGCCACCAAAGACTTTATTATTATTATTATGTAACTAACACTTCTCATTTCCATCTCTCTTAACAATCCAACTAATTGCATAAGTAGGCCATAATGGCCATAACCTTTTTATTCTAAATTTCCAAATTCCAACCACTCTCTCAAATGCCAATTACCATCAGGCATGTGTCATAACATCAGACACACTGTTTTAGGACCTTTAATTAAATGTAACATAACCTGTCCATAAGGACTAACTATGTCTACTATATACTATTATATTAATGTATGTTCATGCTTGAACACAGGAGCTGGATTATTATTAAAACATGCCCTAGGCTAATGTAATTTTCCAGGATAAATAAAAGAAATTTCAACTTCAACTTCAACTTCAAATACAAGGTGGCTAACAGTAACACCTTTAATGATGATGTGTCTGCGGGTCCGTGAGGATATTGGTTGGCCACACGCAACACAATTACCAAAATCAATTAGTTGTGTTTTTGCATCTCAAGGTGAATCGATTTCTCACCATGGTGCATGTCCACTACCGGTACTTCCCAGCTGGTGTCCTCATCGTGATTAATTATCCCAGTTCTGTTTTTAAATTTCTTTGTGTTAGGTATAACAAGTCGAGTGCACTATGGTGACGACATAGCCAACTGTCATGCCTCCTACACTGAAAATCCATAGGTTGAAAGGGTTAGTCAATACAGACTATCCTAGGTTGGTCATATGTGTGTTAGTCACAATTGCAAAGTTATATTCAAAAATGACTAACGGGGTCAATCAGTAGTGGCTAACCTAGGTTCATCATTGGTGTGTTGTATTTGTATACCACTAGTTAGTGCCACCTGTAAGATACCTTGATCACCATTCAGTGGCTCCCCCTGTGAATTAAAAGACTAAGGTGGGTTGGTCAGTACTGACCAACCTGACAATAATAATTTACCTAGGTTGGTCGTATAGGGAGCCAAAGAATTACTAACTGGGTTAGGTATTATAGTGACTGAGAGATTGGGCATATAGGGAGCCTAGGAATATCAGTGTATAATGATACGCTGCCCACCCATATGGACTACTATAAATATATAGGCGAGGTGGCATTACGACAGCAGCTAATGGCCATGTAAACATGGTCAGACATAGACGGTAGTTACTACCACTAATGACTTCCTGAATATGTCAAGTAGGGGCACTTGGTATGAGGATGGAGGGCAGGGGGAACTAAAGCTGGGGACGCAATGCATAGGGGGAAAGATATATGCTTTTGTAGTAGATAAACAGAGAATTGTTAAAGAGGAGGCCAAGAGAGGGCCTAAGGACAGCCAGGAAGTATGGACTTGTAGAGAGAACAAAAGCCCCCTGCAACAAAACTACACTCAAATGTACACAGAGACAGATACATACAGATGGAAAACATGAACAAATAGAGCCAGTGAATGCGAGACGGACGAACTATACAGAAAGTAATGAATAGACAGCTGGAGACAGATATATTGAAAAATACAGATAAAATGTGGTATGGGTATAAATAAAGCCAGGCATGGATTGAGAGAGAAAGAGAGAGAGAGAAAGAGAGAGAGACAGACAGACAGACAGACAGACAGACAGACAGACAGACAGAGACAGAGAGACAGAGAGAGAGAGAGAGAGAGACAGAGACAGAGACAGAGAGAGACAGAGAGAGAGAGAGAGAGAGAGAGAGACACACACACACACACACACAGAGCCAGATAAAGGCAATTAAATGACAAAAATATAGAGACAAAGACATATTGGTGTGATGGGTGTGTAGATCCAAAATCATGATCAATAACTAGAAGCTACGCTAGGAGCTGTAGTCATGGTGACAAAGCATGGCATAGGCTGGGTCTCCGATTTAGCACGTTAAGGACCGGGTAATGCTTTTAATGTGCCTGCCATAATGTATGAATGCAGCACTGGCAAGTGATTCATCACAGCTACCTTCAAGCATCATGCTGACCCTATACAGGGTTGATACACTCTCAAAGGGTCAGTATCCTGCATCAATACAGCCCTGGCTATATATGTAGTAGACTTCATTATGACGACAAGAGTGCATTCATTGACACACTTTGCAACCCATAAAGGGTTAGCTATAGATTCGAAGGGCATATATCCTTCAATGATTAATTACCACATCTCTTTTTGTCAGCTATTTAAATACACACAGTAGTTTTTACAAAAATGATAGTAAAAATTACTATATGAGTTGTAGGTAATATACATAGCAATTGCATACAGGCGACTGTATATGAGCGGGAAGATCACACTCATGCCTATTCACAGTTGTGCATTGCTTAGAAATGTGTACATGCAACTATTTACATTAATTTAGTTTGGAAGCTTCCGTTTGGTAAAAAACGAGATGTCACCAGATCAGTTTAAATTTGGCAACTTAGGATGGAATATTGGTTATTGTAGTGCCAAATATTTTATTGCAACTTCCTGGTTGACTTCTCTCCCAAGATTGGATTTCTAACAATCTCATCAATTACCATCGACCCCGGATGTCAATGAGACAACAAAGAGTTCAGACAATGCCTAGTAGCACACCATCTTTGACAGTAAGGGGATATGAATTAATGTGTTCATCAATAAACAATCTTTACACATGTTCCAAAGTTGTGGTCATACTGTTATATGGGAATCAACTGTAAATTGTTTTAGCTCTTGCTAGTGGAATATAAGTTGATTGTTGACTATATTATAAGTCATGTACATCATTCATCTCTCCTGCAAAATCCAGGTGATATGCATTTACGATTTGACTGAGCCTAATTTGCTCCTAAACTGTAAGCAATGGGACTTTTTGTTACTTTGAAACTCACATAATGCCATTCTGCTAGGAACTTTTAGAAGTGACAATGTTTACAATGTGCCTTTTTCATAGCCAGCTAAGGACATTTGAGGTGTTCTATGTCAGAATAGAAGGAGAATCATTCTGTGTATTATAGGATACTGCGGTCATCAGCATATAAACTATACACATTTATACATGTAGGCAGGAAGTCGTAAGGTAGATTCACCTGGAGGCGGACACAATGTCATACCTTGAAACGGACACCTGATTTTGTGATTATTCAAGCATGTTAATCCCTTTATTCGTGAACAACAGTAAAGTCAACGTGTAATTCTTTCCAAAAACGCTAGAAGTATGTAGTAAGGTACATAAATAATCTCAAATTTCACTGTCCGTCTCAGGGTATGTGTCCGACTCAGGGTGAATCTACTCTATACTGGCAGCAGATAATGGTCATGTCAACATGGTTAGACGTAGACGGTAATTACCATCCTGATTGCTGCCACTAATTACTTCCTGATGTCAAGTAGGTTATATAGGGTGGGGGCAGGGGGAAACAACACTGAGGAGACAATGTACATAGATAGGGGAAGCTTCTGGAAAAGACACATCGAAATCATTAGAGGCGAGACCAAGAGAGGGAAAAAGTGAGTAGTCATCGGCAGCCAATAATGTAATCATGAGTTCATAGAGATATCAAATACACTTGGAAAAAACAGAAGGCAGAGACAGAGATAACGACATTTTCAGGTAGGGACAGGCAGACATTCATAGACAAAGGCCCAATGCAGGAGGGTCATTTTGGATCCCACAAACCAGAAACCAAATTCTTGCCGTCGGAGGGACAGCTAGAGAGGCATGGGATACGGGAATTTCAGTATTAAAGCATAGTGATCATTATATTCACCATGAAATGATGGGTTGGATATATACAAAGAGACAGTGGGTTAGTTGTAGCAAAGAAACAGGGATGTATAGAAAGAAAAGAAGATAGAGAAATCTATCTGACAAATACAGATAGAAGATAGTATGGACAGACATATAAAGTCAGACATGGATTGCAAGATATATAGATACAGATACTGATGAAGACAACTGAATGAAAAATATAGACAAAAATACTCAATGGTCTGATGGATGTGTAGATCCAAACTGTTAGATCATGATCGATAACTAGCAACTATATCAGTCGTGGTGACAAAGTATGGCATGGATTGGGTCTCCCATTTAACCCTTTAAGGGCGGCACAGTGCTTTAATGCACTATGTCCTTCGTCATCATTATGCATGAATGCAGCCCTTGTGAGTAAGTCACCAGTGCTGCATTCAACCACCATGCCAACACTGCAGGCTCAATACACTCACAAAGGATAGGCATGGTGCATAAATGCAGCCCTGATAAGTAGATTCACCAGGGCTGCATTTATTCATCATGCCGACAAAGAGCATAGCATATTGTGGCAGGCTTATTCCCTTTGCTGTCATTGTTAGATTGGACCAGAGGTGTGTATATTCTTTGCCTGATTGATTACCACATCTTTTACTGTCAGTTTACATGGATGAGGCCATTTTTATAACACTGATGGCAGTCTATATGTTATTGAAAGGTGTCATATGAGCGTTACATCCCTTAGAAAAGGGCTCATGCGACCATTTACTTCCATCTGGAAGGGTTTTCCCTTGGTTTAGGCATTTTCTTGTTACAAAATCACCCTTTTATATCAGTCAAGAAAAGGGGCATATTGTTCCATATTATAGTGCCAATTGTTTTATTGTGACTTTATGGTGGACTGTTCTTCCAAGATTAGATTTCTAACAACATTATTAATTACTGTTGATCCCGGATGTCGATGAGACAGCAAAGAGTTAAGTCACTGCCTAATAGTAGACCACCCTTGACAGTAAGGGGACGCGAGGTAATATTCTCATCAATCAACAATCATTCAATAATGTCAAAGGCTGCATCATATTGCTGTTACGTATACATTGCCATCTGGGAATCAATAGACTGTAAATAGTTCGTGTAGATACACAGTAGAATCCACTGTAGATCTACAGTAGAATCTACTGTAGAATGGGTTTACAGTAGAATCTACTGTAGATTTACAGTAGATTCTACTGTTTACTTACAATGAACGGTACACCTACATTAGAATCTACTGTACACCTGCAAAAATGTCAACCAACCTTTTACAGTGTAGCAAAGCATTTCAGCTCTTGCTGGTGGAACAGCTGTTTGTTGACTATCCTATCCTTTAAGAAGTAATAATGCCTCAAATTTCCATAGACATCATAGTAACATTCTGTTTAGGATCTTTAAGAAGTGCCAATATTTCCAATGTGTCTTTTTCGTAGCCAGCTAAGGACAATACATATATCATTTGAGGTGTTCTTTGTCAGAATAGAAGGGGGTCATTCTGGGTATCATCATAATACTGCGGTCATCAGCATAAACTATGTACATGTAGGCAGGAAGGCAACCAGGCAACCAGGCAGCTAATGGCCATGTAAACATGGTTAGACGTAGACGGTAATTACCGTCCTGATTGCTGCCACTAATCACTTCCTGATGTCAAGTAGGATGTGGTTAAAGATGGTGTATCAGCTAAATGTTTTAGATTTTTTTAGTTTCATCATATTACTATTGTATATCCTATCCCATATGTCTTCCCTAACTTTTAAAGTTATTGGCAGTGTCTTAGTCTATAAGATAAGCACATGCAGTGCCTTCTTTTTACTGTAGGTCGACACTAAAACTCCCTATGTGCTGATACTGCATGACTCAGTGCATTCTCTATCAGATTAATTCCGCCAATACTCTCCTGGGGGAGTGCCTGAGTCAGTGAGGTAAATCAGGTACATTGTTATCAATCTCAAATTATGTATTAATAGACAAATATGTTGCACTGTTTATCAGCTAAAATGATAATGGAACCCATGGCATTGAAGTGATATCCATTTTGAAGAAAAGGTTTGGAAAGTCTATTAGCTGATATACCATCTTTAAGAGGGAGGCAGTGGGAAGCTGGGGAACTATTATATAGCTGAGGACACAATGCAGATAGTAAGGGTGGGGCTTCTTGAAAAGACACACAACAGAAATGATTAGAGACGATGCCGAGAGAGGGCAAGATGGCAGCAGTCATGGGCAGCATCGATATTGCAGTTTGTCTGCTGAGACAAGTTACACAGATAGAAGAGAATATATTAAGAGAACAGAGAGACCTGTCATTAAGAGAAGGCAGAGCAAGGGATAAAGAGATACATACAGATACAGATGTTTAATCAAAAGCAACAAGAGTCAGAGTATGAGAAATACAGAGAAAGATGCAATATCTGAGAAAAACAACAATTAAGGCAGACAGAATTATATACACGTTGGATGGGGAGAGCTTCGAGAGGCACATGGTGAGTGAAAATCCAGACAAAGAGCACCGAGGGACAAGGAGGAAAACGATGAAGATAAAAGCAGTTGGAAAGGTAAATACAGCGACAAAAACACACTGGTGTGGAGAGTGTACACTGAAAATCCATAGATTGAAAGGGTTAGTCAGTACAGACTATCCTAAGTTCGTCATATGGGTGTTAGTCATAATGGCAAAGTTATATTCAAAAATGACTGAGGGGTCAGTCAGTAGTGGCTAACCTAGGTTCATCATTGGTGTGTTGTATTTGTATACCACCTGTAAGATACGATGATCACTACTCAGTGGCTCCCCCTGGAAATTAAAAGACTAATGTGGGTTGGTCAGTACTGACCAACCTGACAACAATAACTTACCTAGGTTAGTCGTATAGGGAGCCAAAAAAATGACTAACTAAGTAAAGCACTAGTGACTGAGAGATTGGTCGTATAGGGAGTCTAGCAATATCAGTGTAGGGCCTCTACACAAACGGCTAAATCATGATCAATAAGTAGGAGCCGTGCCAGGAGGTGTAGCAGGGAAGATATAGATAAAGATAGATTGGTCTCTCATTTAGTTATAGATTGTTGCAGCCAGATGACTGGATCGTTTGGCACCGTGGTCACCGTGGTCGATATATTAGATATGTTCATTATGGGGCTATAGTATGCATCACTGTGGTCATCATGATGGTACATCTAGATTTTAAGATATTTTATGTTAGTTTTATCATTAGTTTTGTAATTTGAGGAAAGGTCTCAATAAGAAATTCTACATGCTAATCGGAAGCATGCATTATTTAAGAGAATGCATGTTGGTTTATGTTCTGAGAAAAGGTCCCTATGAAAGTTTAAAATCCCACAGATCTATCAAATCCTAGAATGATATAAGTAATTTGATAAAGGCTTAATAGGTTATCCCGACATATAACATACACGTTTGACACATGTGTTTTAGTATAGTTTATTCCTATAACTGACCCAAAATGGTACACCATATATTTATAGATGATATACGATGTCTCTCAGAGGAGATAATATAAGGATACACTGTGGTTCCTATAAAATAAAGGTATAATTGATATCTTGACAACTATGTGATACTGAAAGGTAGACACTGGGTAATATAATGCTGTGAGATTTGTGTCTTTTAAAAGCTGTAGCCTTGAGTCGTTAGCTTTCCACCTTGCAAAATAACCATCACGCCTCCTTCCAGCTTATAAAGCAGAAGGAGCCGGAAATGCAAATATCCAGTGTGTTCACTTAAAAGACAATGGTGAGAGAGAAAGAAAACCAGCAAAAATAAACCACACAGGTCCTAATATAATACAAAGGCAGCCTCCACAGAACAAACACCTCCTCCTTTACTACCTGCACCCAGGGCTTTGATGTGCTGCCGTCCATTCAGGGCCATCTTCCTGTCAGGCCGCCACACAGAAGAGGAAGGGAGAATAAGGAAGTGGTCACTTTTTTTTTTTGAGTATGAGAAGATGTAAATACACCATTCCCGTTTATTTATCCTGGCAACATAAAGAACTTATACAGCTCGAAAATATATATCACCAGCATTCAATACTAATACACTTCGCTGATCTCTTATAATAAAATGAACATCATAAAGTTATCAAGTATAACAAAAGGGTTTATTATAACCCGTACCTATAATTATTTAATTATTAGATATCACAATTTTCGTAAAAAATAGCCCCCTGTTATAAATGTGAGCGCTTTAGTACAGTATTTAACTTTTAACCATATCCTCATGTGTACATACAAACACTTTTAATAAGTGGTGTGTAGTGGGATATCAGAACCGGGTAAGCCCTGTATCCATGCTTATGCTTAGGCCTTACTTGACAATTAGCTTTTTTTTCACATTGGTTTTCAAAATGCCGAGTACCATCAAATTACATGATATATTATTCATACGGTAGTATTTTAAATACATATACACATTGTTACAAAATCATACTACCGTATCAATCAAGATAACATATTACAATTCAACTAGTTTAAGGATAATTAGTACTTCCGAGCCACCTTTTCCTGTTAAGCTTGAAGGCCTCGTATAGTTCAATATTCCTTACATCAACAGATAAAGCATTCCACAATAAAGCTCCTCTATACAGCACACTCTTTTTTGTGGTCTCATTCCTAGGTTTAATGGTAAGAAACAAGACAGCATCATGGGCTCTGGTGAAAACCTCCCTCTTATTCACAATATTATCATTATTTTTCTGATTGAACATAAAATTTACAGTGTGCATTTGTCTACGGGCCTTTAACGTAGATATTTTGGCACGTTGATGGACCAATATAGTAGGGAATCTTGGCTCTACTCCAAGGCACATTCTGAGTGCCTTATTTTGTGTCACCTGCATTTTATCTAAGATATATTTACCAGCTATGTCGTAAAATATGTCGCCATAGTCCACATGCGGTAATATCATAGTTTTATACATACTTAATCTAATAGTAATCGTCATACATTCCTTCAAGAAAGCTAGTTGATACACCTTAAATATCATTTTTCTGAAGGATGACTCAGCATGTTTGTTAAAGTTAAGCACAGGATCTAGCGTAATGCCCAAATATTTGACACTCTGAACCCTTTCTATCAACGTCATACCAAAATGGAGTGTATGGTGGTGAATCTGCTTTAATTTATTTCTCAGACCGAAAATCATGTAATTTGTCTTTTTAGCATTTAATGTCAATTTATTTTTTTTAAACCATAATTCAAGAAGAGCTAAATCTGACTCCATTTTGGTAGTGAGCACCTGTAAATCCGGTCCAGTTGCTGATACCACCGTATCGTCAGCATATAAGTACAGACCACAATTTTCAACAATATTACTTAAGTCATTTATATATACTAAAAATAATGTCGGGCCCAAAATGGACCCTTGTGGGACCCCACACGTAACTAAGCCTTCATTAGACTTTTTACCATTGGCCTGTGTACACTGCTTCCTATCTCTAAGATAATCCCTGAGCCAATTATGGAGAAGACCCCCGACACCAATTTTGGACAATTTTTCTAATAATATAAAATGATTTACGGTGTCGAAGGCCTTCTTCAAGTCCACGAATGTAGATAGGGTATAGTGTTTACAATTTAGGCCCCTATATATATCATCTAAGAAGTGTGCAACAGTATCTATCGTGGAGTGCCCCGATCGAAAACCTCCCTGTCTTTTTTCAAGAATATCATTATCTTCCAGATAATTCACAAGCCTATTATTAATAATTTTCTCCAATAGCTTCCCAATAATAGGTAACAGCGTGACAGGCCTTAAATTAGAAACATCAGATTTGTCCCCATCTTTTTGCAAAGGAACAATAGTACCAATCTTCCACGCTTCAGGTACCTTACCGGTACTTATCGACTCATTAAATAATAAAGTAATTCTCTCTGGCACAGCAAGCATAGCGTCCTTAAGAGATACAGAGGATATCCCATCAATGCAGGAAGACTTAGAAATATCAATCTCCTTTATATATTTACCAACTTCTAATACATCAGTTTCTATCCTATCAATATGAGAATCAAATAATTTACCTTCATAATTCCAAGGAATATCATAGTTAGCTGCTAAATTTGGTCCAATGTTTAAGAAGAAATTATTTATGAAGTCTGGCGTATCACCATCCTCCACAAGCACATTTCTTACAGTGTCTTTCAATTTGAAGCTCACAGCACCCCGATCACCTTTTACCAAACCATTTATAATCCTCCAAAATTTCTTACTATCTTTTTGATTTTGTTCCAGGCTATCCCTAATAAATTTCGATTTGGCTTTTTTTATAAATTTATTAACTGAATTTCTTAATCTACTAGATTCTTGCCAATGTATAGGATTTTTTGTCGTAATTGCCTTTTTTAATGCCTTATCTTTATCATTAATTAACTCTAATATATGATCAGTGATCCAAGGTGCTCTGTCTTTCCTAACCTTAAACACTCTAACCGGACACATGATATCCAACTCTTTGGTAAATAACCCAAGAATGAATGACCATCTCGCGTTCACATCATTACAGTCATCTATAGGGCCCCAGTCGGCATCTCTTATACAAGCTTTAAATAACTCAGCATTATATTTCCTATATGATCTACCTTCAAAAGATACTCGCTCGTTCACAAAATAATGATCAATTAACGTAATGCCAACCATTAAATGGTCACTTAAATTCCAAGTTCTCAGAATACATTCATACATTTTGGTGGTATTTGTAATGACCCAGTCAAGACATGTAGCTGAAATTTCATTTGACCTTGTGGGCTTAGCAATAATCTGCGTTAAACCTAGAATATTAATACATATTTTCATCAGTCTCGTAGACACCTTATGCATATTTAAATAATCAATATTAACATCGCCCATGATCATTAAATCTTTACGTCTGAGGTGAGCTAAGCTTACAAGCGTATTAAATTCCTCAATAAACCCAGCTTTATCACCATCTGGGGGACGATATACATTGGCAACCACTATATTTTTCTTGCCATTACGAATAATCTCAACCCATTGAATTTCAATATTATTAGAACTTCTATTTAAATGTTTATAATTAGTGGTTGAATAGGATAAGTCATTCCTTATATATACAGCAACACCACCACATTTTTTATCGTCACCCCAATTTCTATCCCAGCGTTCTAAAGTATATCCATCCAAGTTGACCATACTATTTACAATGCCATCATGTAACCAGCTCTCAGAGATGCCCAACACAGCCTCTTTTTTATCTAACATGTGTACACGTAATGTCTCAATTTTTGCCTTTAAACTCCTAATATTAATATGAACTAGCGAGAAATCATTTTTACTACCCCTTACCATGTGTCTACCCACCATGATATACAAGGGTACCCATTGACATCCCACACACCAACAACATTCCACTTACATATAAGTTTGGCAGGTATGGGCAACTCGTGCCACCTGCGTAGAGATTTCTCCCTTTCATGAGGTATAGTATCCAGTGATTAACCCCCGTAGAAGTTAAGAACCATATCTCCCCTATAATATAAAATTAAATTAAACCCTTTATACAGACATAATGTCATACATTTAAATACATGAGTTGATCCTTTATGCCAATGAAACGTTCAAAATTATAAAACATGAGTACCGGTAATTGCTACCGGGTAGCTATACCTGCCTATTAACATCATAAGTCTGCAAACATTTTGCTCGTATAAAATACACATATAATCAGACGCTATTTGGTTAATTTTCCAGACCTTTATACCTTAATACATTCCTCTTTGTGAGGTGATTTTAAGTTTAGTACCAATAACCTTACTATCGACCGTACATAGCTGTCGTGTTACAAGAGCCTCGTCCCCTGGCGCCATCTGTCGACTTACGTGTCAACTAGACTGCTGTAAGCTTATTTGCTAAACTCCGGCTAAGTCACATTCACATTCAAATACTCGTATAAACATTTGATTCAAGAGACTAACAATTTCTAAATCACATTTAACATATAATAAAATATATAATAACACGTATTAATCTTATTAATTCCCCTCACATACAACGCCCTTTTACATACACCTTTACACTCCCTCTTCCCTTATTAATTTGTCCCTTAGAGCCATCAGTATTTTCCCCATTCTGTTATCTTTTACATTGTCCTTTGTGATCTGGCTGGCTTGAGCAATTGTGAATCCCGCCCCCCAGGGCTTTTCTAACGTACATTCGTAAATAGTGCCTGTTGTAGCCTTGAGACGATCCTTCAGGTCACTTGGGATGGGAAGGGGGGGTTGGGTGATTTTCAGGGTAGTGCGTCAGAAATGTTTTGCTCCACCCCCCTCCCCTTCTGACACACACAGAGACACACACAATAGGGGTCCAAACTTTTTCAAAGAAATTCATCGTGCCCTTCTGCTTTTAGCTGGCCTTTTCATTGAAAAAAGAGTGACATATTCTCTCATATCCTTTCCCTCCGGAGACAGGTCCAACCTTTTTTGCCACCCCCCTCTCCTCAAGATTGAGGTCCACTTCCATTTGCCCCCTCCCCAAATTCACAAAGCACCCCACCGTTGGCAAAAAGTGACCACTTCTTAGAAGAACAAAGGGGTTGGGTGGTCCTACCGGCGTGCACACATTCCATGCTGATTGTACTGGCAGAAGAACAATTCTTGCGTTGGTTCCTGTGAAATTAAATTATCTCTCTTTATAATGAGGTTTTTGTTATTTACAGTGGGGAGGTGACTATGTGCATGATAATGAATAAGGAAGTGTATTTACCAAAGTCCTTTCGGGGTGCAAGTGGATGATGTGAATGAAATATGTTGAAAATGATGAGAATGTTTCTTCTTAAACAGACAAAAAATGTGTTATTCTCCTTATGATATCATTCTCTTCATGCCGACTCTAACATAAACTATATTGTTGTAAGGACGTGGGTGGTGGGATGCTGGGGGGGGGGTCTCCTTTGGCAGTCTAAGATAGGAGGAATGGCAGCACGTCATGTCTACATAAAACAGGTACCGACGCGTCAGCCTGCTTGGCATGACTACTTTACCACGACATTAGTCCAATTATGAGAAAAACGTCACATTCTTCTGTCTATACTGTGTACAGATCCCTGATTGAGGTGAAAAATATGTTGGCTTGACGTTGACGATATTGTAATTAGCGCCAGGTATAGATCCTGAGGACAGTGCAGCGTTTACAATAGTCTCTTTAAACGTCTTTCCCATTGCTTTCAACATGGTATGGCCTCTGACAGTTAATATGTTACACTGTCAGTCTGAGGATAGAGCTTCATAGAAGGGTGTCAAACTTCTCAATTTTCTCATGATAGGACGCCATACTCCTGTGAGTAATTATAAATATCAGTGTATAATTATGAATATTATACACCTGCGACTTGTCACGGATGATATAATGTATATATATATATATATATATATATATATATATATATATATATATATATATATATATATATATATACATATACATATATATATATATATATATATATATATATATATATATATATATATATATATATATATATATATATTGGACTTATTAATGTAGAGGGAGGAGAGTAATATTTTACATTATATTTGCAGCGTTCAAGATAATAATGAGAAATGATCAAAAGGTATGTTTTAGTTCTTGTCCCTCATCATTCTCTTATTACCATTACATCTTTCTACGTCTTACTAAAGGTCTGGTGAATCATTCACACCCCTTTTCTCCTCTCTGGCATTGTTCATAAAAGTAGAAGGGATGCTCCAATTACTCTATTGGATAATAGCTTAGTCTTTCTCTCCCTCATTACATTGATATATTTGGATGTTTTGCATGATTTTTTTCCCTATACCTTCAACTTTCAATACACCATATCTTGAGATCATCTAACAAGCTTAAGTAATTTATACTGATTACAAGTAATTATTGATATACTGTTACATTGTCTTATAATTGCCAAATACCTGGCAGCTATGTGTTGTCATGTTGATAGCACATGCATATTATGATTTGATGAAATATTGAAGAGAAAGTTCTTTATGAGGTTCCCATACCTTTTTAATCATGGCACTTACTACTTTAAACTCCTCGTGATACAAGTATCTAGTAGCGTTACAATATATGGGTAAGATAGGACGCGTACGCCCAATCAATCAGATCATTTTGTGCTGAGGCCAATGACTAAAAATACAAAAACACATAGCCCCTAACGACCATGATCTCCATCTTCGCTACAGCAATTCTGTGGGTGCTTTTTCTTTTCTTAGAGGAGTCCTCTCTGTTCCCAAACTGTCGTATCATTCAATCTTCTTAACACATGCATGGCATGAACTGCACTAATGTGTTCTAGTACGTCTGTTTAAGATGCAACATCACACACATCTAACAATTCATATCGGGGAATTATTTTTTGTTTCAGTAAGTTCATATAGAATTCTTTTATCAACAAAAGCTCATGATGTGCGAGACACAGAAAACATTTTGTCAGGATGACACAAAAAGTATCAATGCTGTCATGGACGGCCTTTCATATAGACACATCGCATTTAACAGGACAATTGGCTGAAACCTGAAGATGGTGTGATAAAGTATGTACAAGCAGAACAAAAGGCTTGATGATATAGCCACCTTAACGGGGGTCCTTTTTATTCTCCTCTTCTTTGTGATAACTTCCTCCTGTGTGGGCCGCTTTGTCATAAATGTGTGTTAGTCTAGAGAGGATAATATCTGACAGGAACTGGCACAAACTAAGCCAGCTTTAGCAGTGCTGATACGCCTATCCCCTGGAGTAGGGTAAGAGGTGAGGATTGATCGTGTCGGGGAGGGGTGGCCCCTGTTAGCCTTGTTAGAGGCAGGCGCCTGAGGCCAGACCTGTACCAGGGCTCACAGTGTTCTACTGCATTAAGTCCTTTGTCGTCACGATGCATGATGCGAGTATACTTGCCAGTGCTGCATGAATGCATCATGCCGACCCTTTGGCGGGATATCAACCCTGTGGGATCGGCATGATGCTGGAATACAGCACTGGTGAGTTATTCAGCAGTGCTGCATCCATGCATCATGCCGATAAAGGGCATCTTGCATTAAAGAACTATGCGGTCCTCCAAGGGCTAGCTAGGGGTTTCTCTAAGATCTCCAATAAGTTCAGCATTGACTGGCGGAGAGTCTCTGTCACGGCCAGGCACTTTGGGTTAGCTCACAGTTGGCTCACAGTTGAGTGGTCTGAGTTTAGGCTCATCATTGACTAGATTCAGTACAGCTGATTCAACTCCTGCTGCCTCCTGTAAACTGTACACCGAACTAAGTTTGTAAACAGAGGTTATATGAAAGGCCAATTTGTAGCATGACCTTTGCCATGACTCCCCATCCCCAATCTATGATTGTTTTGAAAAGTAGGTATGATGTGGCTTTGTGTACAATACGACGTTTCTGGATAGTCCCCTTCTTCTTGTTGGGTTGGATCGATCTAAGGTTCATACTGCACAGAGAGCACATTGTGTATCCATTGTATCAAACAAGGTCATTTAAGTTCCTTCAGTCTCGAGGTTGTGAGCTAGGACCTTTCATTGTTATAGAACGTATAGAAATAGCCGTCACATTAATAGTTGATCTTGTCATAAACAGCTGATAATGGTCACCATGCCCTGCCTTATACCCTTATTACCCTGGTAGTATAAATAATATCAAACGCACATTAGCCAGGTAAAGTGAGGGTGATGTGATTGTCTCCTACAGCAGTTTGCCCTTGGCCTTTCATTACCTGGATATATAATAGTTTTCGGCAGCTTAAATATTGAGGTTGATTTTCAAAAATGATTCAATTACATAAAGGCATGGCACCCACAACCAAGGTAGATACATCAGCTAACCTTCAGATGCTATTGAATGGTGGCCTTTGGGTTAGAATAATATATGCCTTCGGGTGCCACATTAAAGAGCGTGTGACGTCACAGTGGCTAAGAGGTAGGAGGGGGAGAAGCTGGTTGTTCTGGATATATTGATCCCAAGCCATCCAAGAAGGACATCTAGTGGTCAATGCCTACCTTGTTGGGTGCCAAGTCTATTTGTAGACCATACCATCCTGCTTAAGACAGCCATTTTCTATGAATTGAAATCGTTAATCTTACTTTTTGTTTCTTATTTATTAGTATTGGACAGGCTGTACTCTAAATAGTGAAAACAAAACTATGTCCTTTTATACTCTAGACCAACAGCATATTCTATATCATACTGCCCATGTAAACTTATGCCGTAGTACCGTAAATTCCCGCGTATTACCCGCATCTCGCGTATAACCCGCACCCCCAACTCAAGAGAATCCTATAACCTGTTTTTGGATATGAAAATCTCGATTTTAGTACTGTTCTATAGTAATAAAAACCCTCGTATAACCCGCACCCTATAGAGGCATGTTTGGTATCAAATGAAAGCTGGGGTTGATTCGCGTACAACCCGCGGGTAGTATGATGTGGAATTTACTGTATATACTATGAAGTACACTAGATTCTCCTGCTCAGCTACATTAACCTCTAACAGCGTGGCGAGCCCGATAATATAGTTAATACTGAAGGTTTTGGCGAAGCCGCCAAAGAGAAATTTAATTGATACAACTGTTGGGGTCATTATGAGGATGGACATCTCTCAGTAGTAGGGACTTCCATAACCTACACTGTTAGAAGTAAGTAGTGTTCCTGTACAGCAACTATTGGGGGCAACTTTGGTTCCAGTAAATTCTGCTGTAGACCTACAGTAGAATCTACTGTAGACGCAGACCTGAGTTCTAAAAAGGCTCACATATTCAACATCTTGGAGATTTGAACCCCCAGGTTCCAATCCATAGTCCTGAACCATGACCACTACACCAGTGAATCCTGCATGTCAGGTGCATTGAAACACCTCCTACTTATGTGTGAATGGTAATGAGGTCAACACAGGATCCCTGGGGACAATTTTAGAACTAGACTGTTCATGTCTTAAGGGATAATATGAAAATTACCCTATTGCAGTAATGTACTAATAAGGACTGAAATACCATTAGTTGAAGTGTAATCTTGATGGCCTATAGATGTTTTTCAAAGTAAATTTTGCTATCTTTCATGCAGATTGTTGAGATAGATTGGCCTTATCCTCTGCATATTTTCAATAGTAACATTTCAGTGTACCAAAATATTATATTTTAGAATTGCATCAGGAGAATTGTGTGAGAGTTTCCTGCTGGGACTGGAACTGCTGACCCTCAGACTACATCTCCCACGGCTCTACCGACTGAGCTAGAGGGGCAGTCACTATGTAGCCTGCATCATTGGGCTTTTGAAAAGATCAGGTCATATTTGAGCTGTGGAGTATGGTACTCCCTCCAACCTCTCTGCTCTCTCTCCCTCTGGTTGCTGGTTATGGGATTCGAACCTGCATCTACAGTAACAGATTTGTATTTGTACAGCAAAAGTTGCTGTATTATCTTTTACAGCTAAAGTACTGTATAGTTACAGCACATATTGCTGTTCACGAACAACAACTTTTTACAGTGTAGCAGTAGTGGTCATGGAGGGCCGCACTTCTGTGACCCGGTTTTCACTGCCCCTGAGAGACCTTCAATATTAAATTACTAACCTACAAACTTTTAAACCTACAAAAATCATAGGGGCCTCATTTTTTTTCATAAAATGAAGGCGGTTAAAAATGACTATATTCATCCTGGGAGGGGGATATAGTTCAGATTGGTGTTGATTGAAATATCAGTTTGACTTCATCCATGTCAAAATTTAATGAAGGAATGGAGACCGTTTAAGACTGGTACCATAGGGATTCTGGTTATTGTATCACTAAGGACATATGTGAAATCCATGCCCAATGCTGCTTGGCGACACTTAAGGTTAAACTGTGATGTCAAATGGCATTTATAATTAGGCCAGAGGTCATCAGGCCCATGCAGAATCATAGGTCTGAAGGTCTAACTCAATGTCTGTAAATGTCTGTAAATCACATCAAGTCTGTGTGAAGATCACAGAATTGGCCCAACTTAACTATTGTTCCTATCCAGATTACATAGGAACTAGATGCAGTAGTTCAAAATAGTTGTGGAAACTGTCACAATATTCTATTGGGCGACACGAATTCCATGATATTTGAAGCAATTTTGAAAATGTATCCAGGTAGAGCCGCTATTAACAGAGGCTCTACTTGGTTGATTGGTCAGGACAGTTCAGTCAGGACAGTTCATATGTACTTGATGTCACCATACCAAATGGGACTGCATGTGATCAACCCCTTTTTTCAGGGAGGTAGCACCATTGCCTACAGTGGCGGATCCAGGATTGTCTAGAAGGGGGGGCCCAAACCCCAAGATGGCATGTCCCCCAGGAAAATTGTGATGGTATAGAGTTGAAATGGTTTTATCATGCATTTTAGGACAGAATATTTTCCTCTTTTTTTTTGGGGGGGGGGGGGGCCAAGGCCCGTCGGGCCACCCCCCTGTATCCGCCAATGGCCTATCCTAGAAAAAGCGTTCCAATCTACTTGATGGCAATACAGGTGTATTTATTCTACCAATTAAAATAGTATTGTAAATCGACTAGAACTTAACAGATACGATAGGAAATTAAACACATAGTCTTTCCCTTTCTCATGCATCCCCCTAGAAAGGCGATGAAATTTAAGTTAAAAAAGTAATAAAAAAAATGCAAATGGCAATAGTTATCGTAAGGCATTTTATAACAGAGAAATCAATTGTCCTATTAAGTGTGTTTAGCACTACGGGATATATAGGTCCAGGATCCCGGCCTCTGATTTCCCTAGCTACTGACACTATTAAGGTAGGGCAATCAGGGACCACATACCCGGGCCTATATGTGTATGCTATCCAAATGAAATGATAGACTTCTCAGTCATAAAACATTGTACAGTATCAGATGTCATACGAAAAGATGGTATAATTTCCTATCTGACCCATCTATAGTTGCCAGGCTGATAGGTAAGCCAAGAAAAACACTGTCCAATGCCTAATGGTCATATTCAGATATTGTATATTGATTGATGATTTCCAGCAATTTGATGAAAACCTGTTACCCCACCTACTCTCAGGGGGGACCCCCCCCCCCCTAAATGTTCTGTAATTGGGTTGTCTGTTCACCATAAATGACCACCATAAACCTCTGATAGTCTGAACTCTGAAAGTGTGAATATCATAAGAGGGTGAGCAGCACCTTAATGACCATTCAAATGGGCAGTTTCAATGGTGAAAGGTGATGGTATCTGATGGTAATGAGCTTACAACTAAAATTGAGGATTAGGACCTGCCAGCAGGGGGTTTCGCCAAATTCTACGGTCTTGACAATAATTCTTGGGGGTCAGAAGGTAGAACACGATCCTCTGTTTGTGGCCGCATGCTGACAGATAGGGAGAGTAATGACTTCTAAATTTTAAAGATAAAATTAAAATTCGACGTATTTACCCTATTTTTCAGACCATGTTGCCTGAAACAGAGCTTTATTCTTGGCCTTACCACCCCATTCATCACCAATATTCCCCCCAACCATTCAGTTAGACGTGGCCTTCCGCAGCTCGTCTGTACTCGTCCTTTAGACATTCATTACCCACTACCCGGACCCACCCCCTCACTCCTACCCTATAAAACACTGCTGGTGCCCAGCCCTCCTCTCCCATCACCACAGGCTTAAACTGTTCAGCAGCTTGGTTATCCTGGGAGTGGATAACAATATTATAGCACAAGGTATGACACAACTAGACGCCCATCACCTTTATTATACCTAGAACAACAAAGCATACTGATTCCCTATCTCTTAAGCCTAGAAGCCACGGACAGCATATCCGTTGCATAAAAGTGCCTGTACGCCATTGGGAAGCCCCAGCGTGGCGTACAGACCCCCAGCGTGGCGTACAGGCCACCAGCGTGGCGTACAAGTCACCAGCGTGGGGTACAAGTCACCAGGCAGCTCTGCCTCTTAGATTTAGGCTGCAATGTTAAAGGACCCATTTTCGGAAGCCATTCTAGAATAGTAATCCTGCGAATTAAACAATACATTTACCATGGATCGATAGGCAAAGACATGTAGTTTATCATACTTTAGACCATTTTTACCCAGAAGGTAATACATGCCCATGAATACTCCCGATATAAAAGTTACTTTTGGTATGTTCACCGAATTGTATGGAATACACAGTTTCTGCGACTCAATCTCTCCTACAAAGGGATATTTTCCCTGACAAATAAAGGTAGACTCTCATGGTAGGTATAATAAATCCAAAACATCACGCCATTTGCATACTCGTCATTTTATTCAACTTGTGGGTCCAGTGGGGCCCACCGTTGAATAAAATGACTCGTATGCAACTGCCGTGTCGTTTTGGGTTATTATACCCTAGATGGCCCTACTGTACAATGGGTTTGGTCATAGAGGGTGGCGCCATCTAGTTAGTAATATGTAAACAGCTTAGTCCGCCATCATCTTTAGACTTCAAATGGTGCCACCTGTCTCTGGCCAAATACATGGAACAGTAGTGCCATCTAAGGTATTAAGATAGTTGGCGTCTAGCTGTGTCATACCTTGTGCTATATATAGTTATCCACTCCCAGTATAACCAGGCTGATCAGTTTAAGCCCGTGCCCACCACACCCCGCTCAGGACTGTCCCCCACTGTCTGCCCCTGCCATTATTGATGGGGGTACCAGTGCCAATATGGTTGTCTGGTGTGGCCATTCTGTGCCCAACCCCTGTCTTGCATCCAGACCATGACTCCCCCCCCCCACCCACCACCAGCACCACTCCCAGCACCAAGGTGACCACAGGTACCAAGGGTAGGGTGACTCACATGTAAGCAACACCCAGACCTCAAGAGAGAGAGAGAGAGAGAGAGAGAGAGAGAGAGAGAGAGAGAGAGAGAGAGAGAGAGAGAGAGAGAGAGAGAGAGAGAGAGAGAGAGAGAGAGAGAGAGACAGAAGGAGAGAAAGAGATCTGACCTATGTAAGCACTGTCAGAAGTAGCCGGTCCCCTGCCTCTCCCTCCTGTATATCGCTAGGGATACCCCTTGTAGCGAAAGAATGCAAGAACCAGATGCCTTGACATTTGCATATTTCGCATATTTTCTAAGTGCATATCTCGTATAATTGGGCTTGGCTATAGATATGTTATCAGTCTTAAAAAGGGACAAAAAGAAAGGTTAAGAGGTATATCCCCTGATGTAACAATTCCAACTATAAAATCAAAACCTGAAATGCATTTGGCATAGCCTAAGTCTACACAAGGTATTAATTTAAGAATATGCAAATGTCAAGTCACCTGGTTCAGTTCGTCCCAACAAGCCAGAATGATATGCTAGTAACGTACACTGAAAAAATAAACTCATCCCCAGACTCGTCTAAGTGACTGTCATAAAATAAACGAGTTAAAAGTTGTGTAACATATCAGGTTACCATCCCACAAATAGAATCTGGAGCTGGCAAATATCGGGTTTTGGGCTGGCAGATACAAAGTGGGTCTTCTATCTCCAGCTAGAAGACCCGCTTCCTTGTCACTCAGACAAGTTTTTGACTCGTTTATTTTATGACCGTCACTTTGAAGAGTCTGGAGACAAGTTTATTTTTTGAGTGTATGACCCCCTGATGTCCAACAATGTCACAAGCAAGGCTGACTAGACCTACATAAAGATCGGAGTATAGTAGTTAAGTATAGGCCCACTTCCATGGCCCTGCCCGACCCCGGGATAAGGCCGTTCCGTTTTCATGACGTCTTTATGGATTAGTATTGGGGTTAACGGGCTTTAACTCCAGGGTAGGTCAGTGGGAGACCCCGTCGCCTGCGTCTTAGATATGTAAGATCTGATGTATTGTAGCTATCCAGATATAACCATTATCTCCATATAAGTCCTCCGTATCCGACACAGGTAAGAGGATATAAACCATGTTTCTCTCCTTTTATCTATAACAAGAAAACCTGAATCATCTGTTTGAACTCCACACCAAACTTTGACTAAAATCACCGGTCAATTACACTTAACTCTCAGGCGGCTGTTTAGGCAACATAGAAAGGATGCCTACCGGTGCTCATTGTGCTCCAGGCCTCACCTGCTGACCTGAACAAGCTGGTATAAATCTCATAAGGCCAAATTTAAAAAAAGGTTTGTTTCCGGTAACCCGACCGGGTCTAGCAAAACAGTGCCGGGTCTCCCTCTTTTTTTCATTTTCTCATTCTTTTTCCTACTTTCCGGTTTTTACGGTTTGTAAATCGGACAATTATTAAGGATTTTAGGGCAAAAACACTAAAACCAGGCCTAAAAATGAGATTTTGAAAAAAAAAAATTTTAAAAAAAAAAGAAATCCGACCGGCCGGGCATGCACTGTCAGATCATGTTACCGGAAACCAACCTTTTTTTTTATTTGGCCTAATTAACTAGGGAAACCAACATCACTCACACCTACATCATCACTCATCCTAACCAGAGAGCTCTCTATATCTCTATGTCCTAACACACATTGGTCTCCGCTAGATCGCCAGATCTTGGTAAAACTGTAGTCACTACAGATTTACTGTTCATCACTTCTGACTAAGTTCTAGAGCATGATATTTATATCATCAATGTAGCATCCAATGTGGTACACATATGTATTATATGTTAAACAGTAGTTGATGAAATGCTCAGTGACAAGTGGAACAGGTGGACTAACCCCCCCCCTTATGCTGATAACTGCAGCTGGTACCTCGCTGTTACCAGTAATCAGCATTTATTCAGGCCGGGTACCAGCTTTTCGCCGCCTGGTGGCAGATTATGTCACTAACAGGTGTGGCCGGAATATTAATGAATTAGTAGGGTCAGCAGTATCAACACTGACACCTTCCTGAGAGGACGTTGTACAACCTCAGCCTCATCATGAACCAATTCCTGGATCTTCCTCTCATGAGGATGTCAAGGGCACCACATGTATTTTCATATTGTACGTATCTATCTACTACTTATCTACTTTAAAAAATGGTTTATTGACAAAATGGCTTATCAATTGGTACGATCCCCCCAGAGAGGGTCATTAGCATGTAGCATTTGTTTCCACATCCAATGGCTGACGGACAATATCCAGGAACATTTTTTATAATAATATTCGCCAGCCTTTACCTATAACTTAGAATCTGCAGTACATGTATATATCAATATGTGACATGTACTGGAAAAAGGGACCTTATTGCACCCTGCACTAAGGGCCTTATCAGAGATGTTGTCACATATGTATCATAGTACCCTGCCCATATTATGTTTGCACTAGACCAGAGGCGTGGAACACACTACCTCATGTGCAGTAATTCCCAATGCTCTACCCAATATGATGCCATTTCCCTGGCACCTTCTTATCACCTGGGCCCTTTCTCAGCTGTAAATTTAATCATGGAAAGGTTACCCGCCAGAATGTAGATGAATATATTGTGTCTAGCTTGCGCTATAGCTTACACAGCAATGCTGGACCCTGCTTATGAGAGAGCAGCATAATACGATTGCAAAAGAGTCTGGTAGACTTTCCTCGGAAACTCTGCTGGGCTCTCCTTCAGGCCTCCAAGAGACAAGCATTACTGGAATCTGGGAGGAGAGTCCAGCAGTGCATGACACTGGTTGAAAAGCCTTTCCGTGGAAACAAAGTAATTTTGGAAACTTCTCTCTCTATGTAATTACAAGAGGAGTGGTCCCAAGCTTTAGGTTAGTTAATGGTTAACCTTAGTATATAATATACAGTTTACACCTGTGCAATTACCCTTAACAAGAAAATTAGGGACATGTTTGAGGGATATAAGTGTTAACTTTATACACAAACAGCATACAATCACGGCTCCAACCCTTGTTAGACTCTTACACTCTCAGAATGCTGGAATCACCGAGGAGAGTTCTCTCTTTTTTTCCGTGTGCAATTATGATGGGACCAGTCACATTTGTTATACGCAGTTCCTGCCCAGCATCGTTATCGTGAAGCAATTACTGCAGAAGATATACCGAACCAGTAGTGGCATAGTTGAGGCCGAATAGATGACACATCCCAATGCTACTCATCCCTACTTTAACATGCATATATAGATGTGCTATGCTCTTTCTTTTCATGTAGCCTAGAGTTAAAGGGCATAGCACATTAAAGCAACACGCGGTTCTCAATGGGTTAATGAAGATGAGGTGATACCAAGACCATTACTATGTGCGGGGACCGGTCTAGTGTAGGGAGATCCGGAACATCCCTCATCACCTACATTACGTTGCCATGGAGAAGATTGCCTCCGGCGTGGAGAACTATTTATTGCTCACTAGTATAATACATGGTTTTCCCACTGTAGAGATGGTGAGATGTATGATAGGTCCATCAATAGCTAGATTATCATGACGGCAATAGTAGGCCCTGGGATACTCTCTTCCTACAGATTACAATTGGCAAATGTGGACAGATATCTGGGGGGGGGGGGGAATGGCCAAGGTCCAGTATTTGTGATTCTATGGATGATGTGCAACATGACACTAGCCCTGGCGACTACGTCACTAGGGCTGCATTTAAACATCATTCCGACCCTACTGGGTTGATGTGTACACACCCGTACTGCATTCATGTACCATGAGTACAAATGAGATGGAACATCAACACACTTTACAGCCGTGAAATGGTTAAATAAGACATCATCTATAATACAGTGTAATTTGGTAAGGTGTCATATTTGATGATCTATCCTTATTTGCAGTTGTCGAATTCATGATTTCTATATCAAGTTTAGAGAGAAACACTGCAGGTGATAGGTTACACTCAACATGTAATCCAAAGTCAAGCTACCTTACTTTAGAGTGTTAAAACAGGATGCAAACTTCATAGTAATTTGTTACGTGGAGATAGGCAAGAGATAATGCTGGAGGGGGCAAGAGACAATGGGGAGGGGGGCAAGAGTAAATGGGGGGGGGGGGGCAGATGGAATAGTCTTAGCTAGTAAGACTACAAATAAGAAAAGGTCATACCACTGTTGCATACTGGGTAATGACGTCCCAGAGGCAATGACGCCAGCACCAACACCTGAAATAAGAACATGATATGTCTAGAATTACCTTCAACAAAAGAATTGGCTTTATTCTCATGCTGCATCATGACAAGTTGTCACACGAAGGTAGACTATTTCTTTGTTTGGCTCCATGTTGTTTGTGCATAAGTGGAGGGATGCAGGTAATCCCGTGCAGGCAACGAGCCTAAATAGCTTACACTCTACTATTCTTGGTGCAGAATTTAACAATACTGAGTACCGAAGATGATCACCGAATTGTTTCTCATAGGTCTACTGCAACTTGTCAGCATATGCATCACAGATTTCGGCACGTATCGTTTGCAGAAATGTATAGAGCATAAACAACTTAATAATCTGTCCTATTATGCCCAAAGTGTTCTAGCAGTTAATCCCTTAAGGGCCCCATAGTGATTTAATGGACGATGCATTTTTTTGTCGTCATGATGCGTGAATGCAGCCTTGGCATTAGAGTATATATGTTTATGTGTTGAGAAAACACTGTTGGCAGTTTTTTTTGTGCGGGAGTGCCATCTGTATAGATAACATAATATATAATAGCTTGTAAACTCCTTGTTGCTTGCAGCCTGGAAGCCAGGTCCGGGTGACAAGTCATTGTATGATGGACAGGATATGCCGTCCGCTGATCTGGCCGAGGAGTACGTGGGCAGTGAGCCCTTACCACTTCCACCGGACGTCACCAAATTACCCAAGATTCCTGGATACGAAAATGTCGGTTATTATGGAAATGGTAAGTTTTCTATTCACATTTAGTTTCCCCTCATATTCATGATTTTCGCCCCAAATAAAATTGTCATTTTCCGCCCCTGTATACAAGCCGGGAATCCAAAAATTCTGTTCTGCATGAGTGGATGCACTGTAAGAAGTAAGAAGTACTGTACACCTACAGCAAAGGTTGCTGGCAACTTTTGTTCCAGTAGATTTAGCTGTAGCTGTACAGCAACTGACTTGCTGTAAATTTACAGCAACTTCTACTGTAAATTTAAAGCAAATTCTACTGTACATCTACAGCAAAAGTTGCTGGCAACTTTTGTTCCAGTAGATTTTGCTGTACATGTACAGCAACTGGGTGCTGTAAAGTTACAGCAACTTCTACCGTAGGTTTCATATTGTTGTTCTTATCAACTTATATCAATCAATACGCATGCATGGAGAGTACTTTCCTGCATAATAGTTCAATCTCAGCTAGGATAATACACACTACACAATGTAATGGTTTAATCCTGCTTCAATACAGCTGAACCGTATGTGATACCACCTTTTCCCCAGTCCGGGCACTTAAGCATTTAACTTTTCCCACCAATGTGGTGTCTATTCTATACTTTTGCTGTTTTTTTGTATTATTCAACACAATTGTGCAAATATCAATACACTTTATGATAACTGCATTCAGTCTCTCTCATCCATTCTTATTCTATGATGTCCTGAGAGTTTGTGAGGCTTTATTTGACTTGGGAAAGGGTTGGGTGGAATAATTAATACAGTAATGGTCTACTGCTGCCACCTAGCGGCGGAAATCTACAGCACAATGTACTGTAAATGTACAGCAACATTGCCGGAGACCCAATTTACAGTACATAATGCTGTAATTATACAGCAAATAGTGCATTGTGCTGTTTAAATACAGTAACTTCTTACAGTGTGGATAAGAAACATATGAGAACACTATTGTCAGTGTGTAAGTTATGTACAACAGTACAATCCAGGCACCAATTATCGTGGCAAAATAATTGATAATGATGCTTGCTTTCTATGTGCGAAGACTATATCCTATACCTTCGCTGTACACTGATATTCCTAGGCTCCCTATACCCCCAATCTCTCAGTCACTATAGTACCTAACCTAGTTAGTCATTTTTTGGCTCCCTATACGACCAACCTAGGCAAAGTATTATTGTCAGGTTGGTCAGTACTGACCAACCCACCTTAGTCTTTTAATTTCCAGAGGGAGCCAAGTGGTGATCAAGGTATCTTACAGGTGGCACTAACTAGTGGTATACAAATACAACACACCAATTATGAACCTAGGTTAGCCACTACTGATTGACCCCCTCAGTCATTTTTGAATATAACTTTGCCATTGTGACTAACACACATATGACCAACCTAGGATAGTCTGTATTGACTAACCCTTTCAACCTATGGATTTTCAGTGTAGACAAAATACTCATTAGGTCAAAATAAGGCTTGTTTCAGGTCACCCGCCCGTGTCTACCTAAACAGGGCCGACTTTGAGGAAATTTTGGTATTCTTGCCCTCTTTTGGTCAATTACATAGCATGCAAAGAGGCTGGCTAGTACTTCCATGTTTAAAAAAAGATAAAGATTTAATAAATCCGACCTACCGACCCTCCATGTTCTTCCCGTGTTACCTGTAACAGCCCTCCTTTTTTTGGCCTTATATATATATACGTATTCATTTATATATTTTTTTAAGTGGGAGAATATTGCTCTTCAGTAGAATATGAGAAAAGAACATCTACACCCTGTTAATGGAAAGGGAGCGATGACAAGTGTTCATTTTTAAGTAAACTAGTCCAGTGGACAAGTCCTCAGCTAAATCTATAGGGTACCCAGCCCCTAGAGGAAAGATGTTCTTCCCAAAACAGTGGACAACCACAGTCTAAATTGGTAAAAAAGCACAGTGAGAACACATAATATAGCTGTTGCTGTAATGTGCCAATATCTATTCCCCAACCTATGACATTTCCATGACAACCATTTGGTCAGATGTCGCAGTATATCAGTTCAGGATGGCCGGAAGTTGCAGCTAGAGCGGAAGCGGGCTTTGACATTCAGCGCCTGCCGGGAAGCCTGACAAGTATGGATAAGTGGTGAGGGGGAGGGAGGGGAGACAGGAGAGAGCCGAGCAGCTGGGGTACTTAGATATTGGTATTTGATAGCCCAGCCTCAGGTGAAGACGGCCACTGGACGGTGTTACATAGACATGTGTCTGGGAGCAGACAGCCTATGGGGGTCACCTCTATATTATTATATGCTTATACCACACTTGGTAGTCAGAACAAAAGAAATTCCCTGACTATATGACGTACAAAAGGTGAGAAAATAGTAATCATAGTGTGTGGCATAAGTTAGTTAAACTACTCCAGACCCCTGTACTGAGGATAATGAGGAGATACACTGCGCTAGCGTTAGCATGATGCTTGAATGTATCCCTGGAAAGTCTCGTCAGTAGACTCGTCAGTATAGACTCGCATCACAACGACTAAAGACCACCGTGGGCTGTTTCACGAGGGGGACATACAATTAATTGTAGAATAAGTGTTTCTATTGGAGGTGTTAATTGTATATAACCACTAAGACCAACATTTGGTTGTATCAATTGTATACTGCTTATAAAAAGTGTTTCACACAGGTCTACAACCACGATGTTAAGTCAGGGTGTTTGGCCTACAATCTAGATACAACTAATGTATAAGTGTTTCACAATGCATATTAGCATTGAGCTCATACCATGCCCGCTAATATTTTTGCTTACATATTTTTTTCAGTTTTTTTTTCATGCAATATGTGTGTCATACTGCACACAAGAATCCCTGCAAATATTGGTTTATTCAGGATGAAAATAAACTGGTTATACACATTTAAACAACACTTATGTTGATCCTATGTGATCATCATACAAGGGGAGCATATTTTAGATTAATGCTACATGGTTATTAAGGATGACTTACTTTTAACAAATGTTAGTCTTAAGTTGGTGTTTCACAAGCCGCATTATCATCTTCAATTGTTTCTAAGTATATGACCATAGATACAATTGAAACTTGTGAAACACCGACATAAGATTAACATTGGGTGATGTCAAGTTGGTCTCAGAAACCATGTCAAATAAATTGTATATATTGTCCCCTTGTGAAACACCCCACTGTCAAGCCTAACGCTGCCATAATAGGTAAAGTGCGTTTTGTTGATGAAGGAAGTATGTTTCCTGGATGAAAGGAAGCTCTTATATCAGAAGACTGTTTAAATCTTAAATAATATCGAATATAATCATAAGGACCTTCAGCTAATGTTCACTATGGATGCGTGCGCAGGAATTACTAAAATTGTTTGACGCAAAGATTTGCATTTCTTTGCGAGCCTCCCATTAAACCATCTTTGTGGTTCTCCCAGCATCGCATTGTCACCAGGAGACATTCATTTAAAAAGTGATTTTTTTTAGCAGATAGCAAATTACGACATCACCCATCAATGTCACACGATTTCACCAGACGGCGAGGACGATTCCTTTTTGTCATTAGCTAAAGCCACATTAACTTTTTCCTGTTTGACGTCAAATTAAATGGATTTAACCAAATGTTGATAGATGGATTTCTAATAAAGGTGTAGTCTCTTAAAACCCTGTATTAAAACCCCTATTACTATATGAAGTCAGTAAAGCCGTTCAGGGTAAAGCTCCATTAGATATTGGACACTACAGTGGGCCAAATACAGTTGCGGGGGAAACCATTCTGAAAGCACTAACAACGCTTTCAGATAGTGGTGAGAATGAGATCTAACGGGAAGATTACCCATGTCAAGTAGCGGCTTCCCCCGTGTACTGGGTGCTCTTTATCTCAATCCTCATGTAAATAATGTCTGTGATCATGATGCCTGATCAATACATCACCCTAAACAAGGAGGGCCTCATGCCTGGTGTTGTTGACAGGGGGGGGAGGTTATAATATTAAGTATCGAGTCCACAGGAGCCGGGACCGTCTGGAAAATCGGAAATATTCCCTATGATAAATGTTTCCGAATTTTCATCCGGCCCCAGCCATGTCTTTATCCAGGAAGGAATCGGCTACAGTTGAATCAACTCTTAAAGCAGCATTTTAATTGATGCTTTAAGTTTCAGGCATGCATAGTGCTTTAATATGCTATGCCTTTTGTCGTCACGATGCATGAATACAGCCTCGGCGAGTATAATGTTTTGGGTTGCATACATCCATCATGTCGACCCTGTAGGTCGGCATGATGCATGCATTCATGCAACCTGACCACAGGACAGAAAACATTGAATCAGCAATGGTTTAAAGCTGATTTTGCCATTCATTGGGGATGGTATTTTTTCGTTAATGAAGAGGTCATCTTACCTCATCTTTCCCAAGCCAATTTGTTCATGCTGGAATCGATTATACTTCTGGGGGTCGATTCTTGATGGGTGAGATGTTGGTTCCATTGAGAATAAGCCCCTGATAAGACTTTATTAATTTATAAGTTTAAGTATATAGGTTTGTTTATTTTGGGACACTCATATCTTCACATGATTTTTGGAAACGAAATTATATTATTGTATGCTTCCTGAAGCCTAACAGAATTATATGTCACAATATATTTTCAATATGTCAATGTATCCAGATATCCTGTTCTCTTCAGATGAGTGCTTGCACACTAGTATGGTTGTCGTAGATATGATAATTGCTCCTGGTTCAATTAGATTCATTTTACAGTGCTTGTGCACGTCCAGGGTGGTATACTGGTTGGCAGTGAGTAGGGACAGAGCATTAATTTTGTTCCCAGGGTGAGATCATTTTGCTTTAATAGGCATCTGCACGATTAAAATGAGACCCTCGACAGGTAGGAGACTCAAAACCAAGTAAAGCCAATTCAGTTCTTTAAGCTTAGCAACAATTTTTCCATGTCGCAGGTAATAGTTTTCATGAAATACATGGTTAAATCATGGAATACCTGCTGATTGTATCTGATGGAATGTACGCTTAACGGGGTGTGAGGGAGGAGTGATGGTGGTGGTACTAGAAGAGGTGAATGGGCACCAGCAGAGGAGCAAAGAGAACACTTTCTCATGCACCTTTGAAGTGTTCTTCACCACTGAGTGGCGATCCCCTTGAAGATGTATGCCCATCTTTATTTGAAGCTTACCTGGCAAAACCTCCCCAATTACCTGGTGTGCCGGCCCTGTGTCCTGATGAGTGATGGTTGGTTCCACAAGCAAAAAGGATTTTATGGGTCTACATGGTTTGCTACAAACGTGAATTTCTCATGGACATGTTAACGTGGTTTGGCAGAGCCAGTACTGTGAATATGATACTGTGAATCCCCTATCGAGCAATGTGTATGTCTATGACTCATAGCATATAAATGATGTATAAAACTATGTGTATACATGTGTATGCACTAATATCTCTATTGGAAAATAATCATATTATTGTTCAAAATTAACTATTGAATTTGACATGCAAAGGAGAACACGTATACCAATAGCCTTTTCTATCAGCAGTTGAGAATTATTCTGGAACTCGATAAACCCTATATTCCCATGGCTTAGTTTCCTGTGCCTGTCAATGCAGGAATTCTCTCAGCTTTGCTCAACGTTAAAACCTTTTAAGGGCCACACAGTGCTTTAATGCATTGTGCCCCTTGGTGTCATGATGCATAGATGCAGCCCTGGCAAGTAACTTGCCTGAATTCAAGCATAATTCCTACCATATGAGGTTGATACACTCCGAATGCTCGGCATGATGCATGAATACATGCCAGGGTTGCATTCAAGGACCAAGGACATTGCCCACTAAAGCACCATGCAGCCCTTAAGGGGCTATAGTTGTTGGGCCAGGTCAGCTGGAGGACGAGTAATTGATTTCCTCCTGGGTGGTCCTCGACCTGTCACGATGGTGGGAGGCAGGTCATGTATGTAGGTGCCTGATCTATTTAAGCAGGAGCTGAGATGGAAAACATAGAAAAATAACTATTCGAATCTTATATAGCAGCTGGTTGGGTGGCTACAGACAACTAAATAACAGCATACACATCAAATTAAATCATAGGAAACATTAGAGGAATGAATATAGTGTTTCTTTTTACCAAATTATTTTCTTAGATTAAACTATTTAATGCACAGTAAAGATTCGACAGCATAGGACTTGATGTCTACAGTGTATCCTTCCATCAGTACACATCATATACAGGCAATGTTATCTCCCACGGCCCCAGACCCATGCAGGGATCTCTTCCTACCCTCCCATTTCATTATTAGATGGGAGAATCAAATGAGATAATTCGTGGGGTCTTTAGCCCACAAAACTGCATGTATCCCTTTATAATATAGGCTCACATCTGGGCCTTGCCCGTTCCCCAAATAGCTAGCAATAAAACACACCTTTTCATTGGAGAAGGCATTTTTATTGTTGGATGGGGGTTTTTGTGTTTGAACACTGCCTTTGCACAATAAGGACCTGCTGCAAGCATGTATCTCACAAACTAATGCTGAAGGATAAAGGCAATTTTGTGGCATAAGGGCCTACATCAGCTGTTAAGGGGCAGGAGAGGCCTTGAAAGGGCACCTGTCAGCACAATGCATTTGCTCTTACGGAGAGGCCACATCTACCGTGTGGACAGATGCCCCAGCTTAGATGTGGCTGACACTTGGTATCAAGATAACACTAATGCAACAAGCCCCAGAAAAATCTGCATGGGCAAGAAGCCAACTCTTTCACTGTGACTGCCGACAGGCAAAACCCCTTCTCTGGACCTACCCAATGTGTAGAGCACAATTCAGCTGATGGGTACACACATTCTATACACAGGTGACTGGATTGCAGTTCCCCATTCGTATGCCGCTATTACCTTATTTAGGCCTGTGCTGGCATTTATGGTTGTAAATGCCATGTTGACTTCATTAAACCTTTGACTAGTTTGAGTCTGGTATAGTGCTTGAATGCACCATGCTCGTTTGTGGTTATGACACCGAAATGCAGCACTTGCCCTGTCTAATGCATCATGCACACCCTTAGGGACTGATACACTGCTTAAAAGACTGCATGATGCATGAATCCAGCCTTGGCGATTGCACCCGCTTAGCAGCTGAACAGTCTTTTAACACTAATTTTGTTAAAGTTTCCATGAATCACATGGAGTGCCTGCTGACTATATCTGATGAACTGTAGGCTTCACAACTGCACAAGGTGGAGATGAGTCACAGTGGTGGTAGCATAAGAGATGAATGTGCGCCAGGAGAGGAGCAGAGAGAATACTGGCTCATAGACCTTTGAAGTGTTCTTCACTGCTGAGTGGTGATCCTCTTGAAGATGTATGCCCATCTTTATTTGAAGCTTACCTGGCAAACCCTCCCCAATTACCTGGTGTGGTGGCCCTGTGTCCTGATGAGTGATGGTTGGTTCCACAAGCAAAAATGATTTTATGGGTCTACATGGTTATCTACCATAGTAGATTTCCAGTGTTCATGTTCCCATGGTAGGCACAACCAATATTGTCCAATCCATATGCTGCAGTCCATCCCTTCATCGACCTATTACCATTTGTGTGCATGACTCATAGGGTATAAATAATAGAACATAAAGACCAGGTAAAATTATTGAATTATATACTTGTACATAATTATGTGTACTAAATTCTATATTGTACAATACCTCTATTTACATCCCAAATAGACTAATGAATCAGACAGCACAGAGAGAAGAAGTAGGATCACTGTAGCTCTCAAATGGGAGTCCAGCCCCGTTCACTGAGGTAACTCTCCCCACAACTCTAAAGTGATTCCGAATCATCAGGGAGTCTTAAAACAGAGTTATTATAGAGTCATTATAGAGTTATTTTAGAGTCCTGGTAATGTTAAGACTTTAGAGTCCTGGCGAGAGTTACCTCAGTGATCACGTCGGAAGTCACAGTGATTCTACTTCTTTTCTGTGTGAGCTGAAGGAAAGGAAAAGAAGCGCTGCGATAGACGTCCCCATCCGTAAATGAGAATCATTCTGCAAAGCTCTACTTATCAGGCCTAGTTTCCTGTGCGAGAGTTCTCTTGACTCTGCTTGATGGGATTCGTTTTTCTTTTTCATAACTTTAAGGGTAGCAGGGAGATTTAATGCATTACACCCTCTGTTGGCATGATGGGTGTTTGCAACTCTGGTGAGTAAATTGCCTGCATTTAAGCATCAAGACAACCATATGGGGTTAATACACTCGCTTGGTAGACAAGGGCATAGCCCATGAAAGCACCATGCAGCCCTTAGAGGGTTGTACATAGCTGTTGAACCAGGGCAACAGAAGGGTGAGTAATTGATTTCCTCCTGGGTGGACCTCGACCTGTCACGATGGTGGGAGGCAGGTCATGTATGTAGGCACCTGATCTATTTAAGCAGGAACTGGGATGGAAAACACAAATAAACAATCATTCAGATCTTAGCAGCTGGTTTGGTGGCTACTGACAACTAAATATTATCTAAATAGCAGCATGAGCATTAAATTAGATTGTAGGAAACATCAAATTCATTGGATGAATAAATATGACATTTCTTTAAATCAAACTGCTCCCTAAAATTTGATTGTTTGATATACCATGGATATACGCAGTAATGATAGGACAGTATCAGACTTCAAGTGGGTATATCCGATTTTCACCGAATTCAAAGTCCCCCATAAACATGTCCCAAATACCTTCCACCGCCTCAATTAGTTTTTCTTTTAGCGAGATGCCGTCCTTATCCCTTTAAGGACAGATGTCGTCAAAAGATGACCACAAAAAAACTGTTATTTCACGTCAAAATAACGTTTTAAAACATAAGATAACGTTATGCCATAGTAAGGAGCCTTAGAGATTTTATACAACGTTATATAACGTTACAATGTTGTATAACCTTTTTTGTTTACTGGGACATTTGTTGTCATGATGCACTAATGCAGCCCCCACGAGTAACTTGCCAGTGCTGCATTGGTGCATCATGCCGACCCTTCGGGAGTGTTTCAATCTCATAAGGTTGGCATGATGCATGAATGCAGCACTGGTGAGTTACTCGCCAGGCCTGCATTCTGACAAACAAGGGCATGATGCATGGAGGCATTATGCTGTCCTTAAAGGGTTAAAGAGTAAAGGACCCAACGCAAGCATGTATCTCACAAAATGAAATTTTTGTGAAGGATGAGGGCAATTTTGTTGGATAAGGCACAGCTGTCAAGGGGGAGGAGCAGCCAGGAAGGGGTACCTGTCAGAACAATGTATGGAAGATTATGGAAAGGCCATGTCTGCTGTGTGGACAGATGCCCCAGCTTAGATGTGGCTGACACTTGGTATCAAGATAACACTAATGCATCATACCCTCAACCATCTGTATGGACAAGAAGCATCATGCCTCAATGTAACTACCAATGGTAATGGCACTGAAGGGACGAGTACCTGGTAACAGCAGTTACCAGATATAATAGCTCATGCACTGTGTGTAGGGAACTAAAAGTGGTGATTACAGTGCATTTACATCTGGTACCATACTTTATCATGTAGGCCACTAACTATATGATGGGATTGTCTAGAACAGTAATCCCAGTAAACAAAAAACGTTACACAAGTTTTCAGAACGTCTCTCTATGGCTCCTCATCATGGCCAAACGTTGTAGAACTTAACTAACCGTTATAACGTTTTTCTGTTAGCTTGGATATTGAGGGCTTTTAGAATGAGGAGTACTATGGTAACTGTTTTGGTTTGCAAAAACAAGACTAACTTTGGTAACTACATGAGGACTACTATAGTGACTGTCTTTTGGATAGGGCAATGTATGCCCCGTATCATAGGAAAATCCCAACAAGGGCCCTTACCAGGCATGTATTCATGATATTGCTATGAGCTGATGGGAAATGTGATATATATCGAATCTTATCTTGTCTGATGTGTAGAGCACAGCGGACCTAGTGGATTATACACAGGTGACTGGTGATTGCCGTTCCCAAGAAACATGCGGATATCACTTCATTAGGCCTTATTAGTCCCTGTGCTGATATTATGGTCGGAAATGGCGCGTTGACATTATAAGCCCTTTGGATGTGGCATGGTGCTTTAATGCACTACACTGAAAAAGTAAACTTGTCTCCAGACTCGTCAAAGTGACTGTCATAAAATAAACAAGTCAAAAGTTGTCTAACATATCAGGATATATCAGGTTACCATCCCACAAATGGAGTCTGGAGCTGGCAAATGTCGGGTTTTGGGCTGGCACATGCCAAGCGGGTCTTCTATCTCCAGCTAGAAGACCCGCTTCCTTGTCACTTAGACAAGTTTTTGACTCGTTTGTTTTATGACCCTCACTTTGAAGAGTCTGGAGACAAGTTGATTTTTTGAGTGTATGCCCTTTTGTCGTCATGACACACTCCCAAAGGTTCAGCATGATACATTTAGACATGATGCAGTTATGCAGCCCCAGCAAGGTGACTCACCAGGGCTACATCCATGCATTACAACAGCAAAGGACATAGTAAATTAATGATAGGTTAACCTAAAAGGGTTGATTAGTATAATGCGCACATCATCAGAAGAGTTGCATTGAGTGTTAACGTGTTAATGATAGACAATACCATATGACTGACACACATTTTGTCTTGTATCTTTGTACCAGAATTCTAGGCTAATTCTATACTGATACTATATTGAATTAATTTCAGGATAAAATGATGCACATACTGTGCTCGACTGCTGAATGGTTAAAAACTAAATCCTATGCTCATTCTTTGACAAATCATATTGTACCATTGATATCATGTTTCTTTTATGTTGCAGGGGTACATTGGCGGAAAAAGTCCAAAGGTGAGGGCAATTTTATGTTTGTCTCAAGTTGGGGAGTCTAAGAGTATTGCGCAAGAGTCTTAAATAAACTCGTATTTATTTCACTATGTATCTGGTTACCGTTATGAATGAAAAGAGGGAAAGACTACTTAACTATTATGCTCACTCTAGATTTTAATCGACCTATCTATAAAATTATGAGGAAGAGATAGGAAGTATCACCACATAGAACCGGAAGAGCTATGTTGTTTTGATTAGAGGCTTTTAGAAAATGTAGAGAGTACATAACTTTGTTCAGCAGTGCCATAGTTTTATACATAATAATGTGTTATATTTTTTCCACTTGCATTCAGCACTGCACAAGCGCTTCTTAAATGACATAACAGGTATTAGATCTAGTGTCGTCATTATGTCATTTCAGTATATATATCTGGTGTGTATTGGCCAATCGTATAACTTGAAGGCTAGGATATCAAGAAAGAGCATGACCTTTTAGACTGGCCCATATAATTATTCGGCATGGTTAATTTTATATTTGTATATATCTCTGGATGATGTATATAGCAATCCCAGGAGTATATCATTCCGGTCGCTTCTGATTTCTCTTGAATAAGGCACCATTATACGTTATATATAGGCAAATTGAGGCATGGTGAGTAAGTAATCTCTTAGATGGCACTATCAGATGTCTGCAGTGATAAGTAGCACATAGGAATAGATAACATAGCGTGAAGAACAATTCTATAGGTTTTCGACAGTGACAACGTTATTCCAAATTTAAAAATCATCTGAACTTATCCAGCGATGCTGCCTATCAATGTTAATTTATATATGATAAAAGTAAATGAGTTATTCGGGGGAAAGGATGCCATATCTAAAGCGAGCTTTCCATGTCCTACTTACAGGCGCTATTGTAGTGATGGGTACCTCTGCCTGATAATGCATGATAATCTAGTAAAATATAAACGTGCTGGAGTTCAGCTTTGATTCCAACTCAACTCCTAAATGAAGCTACAGAGATAAGCACATGTTGTGGGATATCACACTGAGTTAACCCTTTAAGGACTGCATAGTGATTTAATGCATCATGTCCTTTTGTCGTCCTGATGCATGAATGCTGCTTTGGTGAGTAACTCACCAGGGCTACATTCAAGCATCATGCCGACCCTACAGAATCATACCAAAGGGTCGGCCGGCATGATGCATGAATGAATTCCTTGCAGATAAAGCATCATAAACGGCATGCCATATCAAAGCAGCACTATGCGGCCCTTAACTAGTTAATATCTTGTCCACAGCTTTTGATCTTGACCTCGTATATTTGTCTCCCCAAGGCCATGTGTGGTGCAGTCCCTGTCACTGGTGTCTGGCCCAGCTGAGTGCCAGAACTGAGGGAGCCGCCGCAGTCTCTCTGCAGCCCCAACCATGCCTTTATCCGGAGGGCGAGCCATTAGAGAAAAGTGAGTCGCAGCGTCCTCCTTTACACCCCAACTCTGTTGTCTCTGTCTTGTGCGCAACTCCTCGTCAGATATTGTCAACAAAAGCTGCACTCTCCCCCCTTCCTTCCTTAATTAGGGATTGTATATAGTTTTGTCATATTCGAGGGTCAGGTATCCATTAAATGTTTGATGTCGAAATGAAACATTTCCAAGCTTCTTTGAACTTTAATGCAAGTTACATTTGAGGATATAAAGATGAGACTCGGTAATTCCTACTCATATTCTAACAGGATGTGCATGGTCTCTCAGCCTTATTAAAGCATACTGTTCCATAGGATCTCAGCATATGAAGCTTATGATTATTATCAAAAGAAAACGAGTATACTTATTTAGATTCTATTATTTTGTAGGACATGTAAAGATGATTGGTTTCTATATTTCCAACGCGCCAGAGCCTCTGTGTATATGATTGGATATCTTAGAATGTTGATGACTGCACCTGGTAGATGTCCCTAAGTTGTTGTTCCCTTTCTGTTGTTGTACTCTTCTGGGTGTTTCTCGCACTGTGTTGTGCTTCTTGTCGTACAGTCTGTAGGGCATCATGCAGGGGCTAAGATGTATGTAATGCTCTTGTGACTTTATAGGCCTTCAGATTTGGTAGTAAACTTGAGTTTTGTACATTTCATTTTCCAGGGTTTGACCCATATACTCCATCTAATTCTACAATATCATTCAACACAACTTCCCCGGCTAACAGAAATACATTATTTTACGTCAAATAACGTTTTTTACATTATAATGAAAAATTAAATCAACCCAGCTTACAGTGAAACTACTCACAGATTTTATTTAGACACCCAACATCATCAAGCTACATAAATTACTTCGACAGTGCGCCCTCGGGAACCTGATAAAAAAAAGTCGTCCCAGTAAATATTACAGTCAAATATGCTCTGGTAGCAGACCCGCGTAAAACATTGGTTTCCAACACTTAATTTCCCCTCAAATTCGTCACTCATATCGTGTTTTATTTCAGTGTAATCCATGATTTAAAATGACTAAACTTCCGTTTATGGATAGTGTGTTAAAACTGATACTGACATTTACAGGAGATAGCCCTCTAAATCATAAACTCCACCGGTGCGATGGGCGACGGTGGGAGCTTTTTGCCATACATTCTATAGTTTAAAAGATTAACATTACTTACAAAATTGTACCAGTGGAAGTGCATTGTGCCCTTAGCCCAATGTGTCGGTACCGGTACACTACTACACTGCACGGCAAACCTCAGCTCCGTTGATGCCCGTGGATCCCATGCACTTGTCTCAAACTACCGTTGCCACTGGTAACAACATGTTATGGGTTAGTCTCGTGCTGGGCATCACTCCTAATAAAAAGCGTGGGTGTATCTACTATAAATCGTCATACCAGAGTGCCTTTGGTAGAGATCACAGCGCTTGCAAGATATTCAGTCTGCCCTTGTCATGAATAAATACATTGTATGGCTACGATGTGGACTACAAATAGTTCCGCTTATGGCCACCGTCCACTGGGTTTTAGTCGGCCGAAGTTAAATAGGAAAGTATCGGCTTAGTCGGCCAAAGTTCCCCAGTAGACGGTGGCTATTACACTTTATTACATATGAAATAGATCGCCCAATAATGAGAACCACGGAAAGAAACAATGAAATTAATCCCATCCCAAGTTACACCAGCCACAATAACTATTTCCTTAACTCTATTGTATGTATACATTCGATTTGTATAACCTGGTGTTTATAGCAAGTGTTAAGATAGATGTAAGCTGCTCTCTGTGTAAACTCATTTCAACCTTGGATCAACATTGGCAACTGGTGGATCAACGTTAATCAACCAGTTGGTAACGTTGAACTGACTGCTGGATACCTATATTAGTTTAGTAGTAATGCGTCATAGTTGTCTACAGTAGTATACTCTAAGTATTAATGTATGTGCATGTGTGTAGTATTTGGTTATGACAGTGGACATAACCAAGGAGGCAAAGTACATTATTCTACAGCAATATACGCTTCAAGCACTAGTCCTGCTGTCCAGGTGTGTATTAGCTTGTGTGCTTTGATGATTTCATATCTAAGCTTTAGTTGGGAAAGTCTAACTAAGTATTTAATGACTTCACTTATGATAGACATGTAGACCTATCTAGAAAACACACTTTGTATGTTAATGGTCTAACATCAACGGTAGCAAAATGTCCCCTAGTATTGATTACTGATGATATCATCTTTTGTGTTTGATTATATATTTCCAGCAAATGCTCCTCCTATCCCTCCCTCGTCCTATCCCGAAGCTCGCCGAGAGGCCCCGACTGCTGCCGAAGAAATCTACTCCAGGTAGGTGGCACTCATCTCAAAAAAGTCTGTTTGTACAAAGGACTCAAAGGCTCCTTGGTGTTCAACATCCTGGGTGTTTAGCATCATGAAAATCAGGTTTTGAGGGAAACATTTTTTATCTTGCTAATTTTTGATGAAAAATATGATAGAAAATATATGAGAAATATGATAGAAATTGACAAATACATTTGGTATCAAATTTGCTAATACTGCCAGTAATGCAGTAGTATAAAAATAACTTACATTTACCCAATTTGAAATATTCATGAATTTTTATCTAATAAAATCTTGGTCATGAAAAGCATCATCCCACACATTTTAGCCTGCGAGTATAAAAAAGAAAAAAAAGCCTCCCTTGTCATATTTCTCAGTCCTTGGTGATGGCATTGCATTTTAAAGCTCTGTGCCGTCCTTAAATGGTCCATATACTAACTCCTATACCAACTGGCGCTACATTGGTCAGACCTGAGACAATTGACTCACCCTGGGGACCTCTAGCTGGGGTGGTGTCCTTCAGTACACTTTCCTGAGTTGTTATTCTGATGGGACATGACACTTCCTTGTCAGCTAATTTGTCTGAAAGGCCAGTGCCCGCCTCCAGCTGCCATGGCAGAGTGGAGCGAGCCCTCTGACATTTAATTAGGATGCTCGATTACATCCAGTATGTCCCAGTGGAGATATGGAGATTGAATGGATATTGCATCAACAGTCAATAGTCCTATCCTATACCAAAGTGTCCGCAACTTTCAATATTGCAATGCTTTTGGGAATTGGTTGGAAATATATGAATTGGTCATGGGTCAACATTGACATGTCCGATTCCGAAGTAATTCGTAAGACAGATTGATCAACATTGGCAACATTGATCAGACAATTATCAAATGTGATACAGTAAGCATATTTAGTGTCATGTAGAGAGATTGATCTTATTCGGATGGCCTCTCCCGGTATTAGCAGGCATAGATATATTGATGACCTACTCTTTAGGTGTTATGTATTAGACAAAAAAGGTATCAATTCTCACACGATTTTGACATTTACCATTCTAATATTTATATATAGTGTTGCCAATTCAAGAGAGGATGTAAAAGGGTGACCTCGAGTTGAGTAGAGCATGGTGAGGGTGTCCCTTAACTAGTGACTCTGTACCTGGTAGTTTTTGGTCTGGGCAGCTGCTGGTGCTGGGTTTGTGAGTAGCTGGTTGGTGCTGACTGACAGGTACAAGCCATCCTCCAGGGTCTCACCACCTGCCACGCAATACACTGTTGGCCATCGGACCTGGCGGCTCCAAGTATATATACTACCGTAGTGGCTTGAATAAGCGCACCTGCGCTTATTCATTTCGATGCTACCATTTACCCTGCGCTTATACAAGACCTGCGCTTATTCAAGATACAAAAATGGCCTAAATTTTCATTTCAATACCCTCATTCACCCTGCGCTTATTCAAGACCTGCGCGTATTTGAGACCCCTGCGCTTATTCAAGACCCCTGCGCTTATTCAAGCCACTACGGTATATAGCAGGTTATAATCCAGATTATATCCTTCAAGATCCATTATAACTACACTACACAATACATAATAGATGTACTGCTAAGGACTGTATCATTAGGGATGTTGTTTATTGTAGTTATAATGGATCTTGAAGGGTACAATCATGGTTGTAGCTGTTTGCATAGTATATATAGTTATGTACAGCTGGAGCCGCCAGGCCCGATGGCCACTAGCCTCTTGCACCTGCCGCCACCACCTGCAGCGTCCCCTAGCGGCAAAACAAGTCAACACCTGGGGAATCCCCCATGTGAGAGTATGGTAACCTGCCTCTTTCTAAACACTCAGTCAGTTCTGTTCCTACTTTACCTTTGGGGGAGCGGAGGGGGGAGGAGGCGTCGCTGCCAGACTAATATGCCTTAGACTGAGATGGGACATTGGTTTATTTGCGTAGGACTGGACTAATTTGAATTCATGAATGAGAAGACCCATGGGCACTGGTATCTAATCTAATTTCATGTATGTATGTATGTATGTATGTATGTATGTATGTATGTATGTATGTATGTATGTATGTATGTATGTGTGCGGGTCGAGTGTCTCAGCTTGCACATGCACAATGTCCATGTTGGGTGACTAAACTACATACAATGTATAATTAAGGCCACTCAAAAAAAAAATTGTTTCTCATCACCAAGCAATGAAAAATATGACGAGGGCGTTTTTTATTTAATTTTTTATTTTTACTCGGGGCAATTTACATAGGGGAATTTGGACATTTCACGATCAATTTTCACATTTTAGTAATTTGGAGTTTATTGATCAGCAAAAGTTGTAACAATGCAAGTTACACATAGCTGATTGCATTGCTGACAGCATGAGCTTTAATTCGATACCAAATTTAGAAGGGAAACATGCAAATCCCTGAGCCCCTTAAGGGCCTTATAACAAGATTAATCAATTATTATGTTTCCCAAAATATATGCTTTGTCGGAGTCCTAATTTTTTATGTTTTAACCAATTCCAGATACCAAAACACAATAAAGTAAGGATTTTATTCGATCATTTCCATCTTAAAATTGGTATCCATGGTTACTTGGTGAAGGATTAATTGGTTTAAGGTACACAAAATTGAAAGAAATGAAAATTACGTAGGTATGATACAGATACACTGAAGGTATGAGTATAGGTCAAAAGTCGACTGGAGTGTAGGCAAGCACTGTTCAAATCATGGTCTATATCACAAGAGGAAAAAGTACGATCGAGGCATGGGTATCTTTGGTATTTCCTATTTTAGTTTAAGGAGTGGGAATGATGTTTTGTCCCACTCCTAAAACAATAATTGCATGCAGTTGACATTTCCACGTATGAGAATGGTCAAAATTGAGGCTATTGGCCAATTATGAGGCATTCTCGCCTAAGACCACCATAATGCAAGAGCATTGTATTTGTAATGTATACGCCTACCCAAAGTCAATCCTACGACTTCCTACCTCAAAACGGCAGTAGCCATAGCTTCCTTATATGCCTGTCTAGACGAGTCCAGTCTTGGAGGCTGTCAACAAAAAACGGTGCAGGTGCTTTATTTACCAAGGGACATGCAAGATATCTAATGAAGCAGGAAATGATTATTTTTCTGAGCTTTCTTTTTCATTGTCAATGGTATACGGTTACTACTGAAATGGTTGGCGGGTGGTATCGCTGGGGATGAATGTAGCACGGCGGTGTGGCATCCAATATATAAGGTTACTTATCATGACATATATAGTTCACGACGCCATCAGTGGAGTTGGGAGAAGCAGTAAGCCTATAGCCGGTAGTTGTACTTGCGTTGCATTTGTGCGCCGGCTGGTAGAGCCACTGACCTCCACATAGCAGTGCATAGGGTAGATTCACAATGAATCACCCTCAGACGGACAGTGAGATTTGAGGTCATTCATGTATAGTTACGACTTTTTGTGCTTTTTTCCGCTTTAAAAAAAATAACACTTAAACTTTACCATAGGCCTAATTCACAAATAAAGGACTTAAAATGCGTTGATAACCACAAAAATAGGTCTCCGTATTAAGGTATGTCTGACTTGAGGTGAATCTACCCTACCGCCATATGACGCCCCGTGCGAGGGTACACACACAGAAAAGTGAGAGTCATTGTCGCTAAAACTACCCTCACCTGAGGATCAGACACTGCCGGACTCTCAGGTGAGGGTAGTTTTAGCGACAATGACTCTCACTTTTCTGAGGGTGTAGCTTGTACAGCAATTAATTCCTCCTGTACATGGGATCCCTGACACTGGGAGGTTAAGTGTCAGGCACACCAGGGGGTAGTCAGGGCTATAGTTACACAGGCCACTGCTGACTGCGGTCATCAATACCAGCAGAGGAAGTTGACAATATCAGAGCTACACTGATATTCCTAGGCTCCCTATACGACCAATCTCTCAGTCACTAGTGCCTAATCTAGTTAGTCATTTTTTGGCTCCCTATACGACCAACCCAGATTAGTTATTATTATCAGGTTGGTCACCACTGACCAACCCACCTTAGTCTTTTTATTTACAGGGGGAGCCACTGAGTGGTCATCACAGGTGGCCCCAACTAGTGGTATACACATACAACACACCAATGATGAACCTAGGTTAGCCACTACTGACTGACCCCTTGGTCATTTTTGAATATAACTTTGCCATTGTGACTAACACCCATATGACCAACCTAGGCTAGTCTGTACCTATGGATTTCCAGTGAAGACAGGATAACTGGAGGTGTAGAAACCTAAGCTTACATGGGTCACAATTTTGAGGAATTAATTTTAGGAGGTGATCTGCAATGTCATATAGCAGACTTTGCTATCAAAGGCACTTTCTATGACGAAGAGTTGCTATGTTATGCCTTAGATACATCAGAATAATTGTTTCCAGTTACTTTAAAAAAAATGAAAGCTCAGGTCAACAGTTATCATTACATCATGCTGAGTTAACACTGACCTTTCAACGTGAAGCGCGGGATTCAAATTTCAATCAATCAGCTTGCCCCCGCCCCTCCCTCCTTGTCCCTGACATTCAGACTCCAATCTGACATGGATCTGTACAAAGTATAGTGAAGGACAGCCACACGCGTCTAGCAGTGGTTTGCTGACGTCTATTGACGCACTAACAAGACGCTAATGACGTATGACGTATCCTATAATCACTCCTTACTAGCACTTCTCATGTAAATTACTATAACGTGACACAGACGTGTCTTGTAGTTATGTATTAAATAATGGCGTGATATATTACGGGTAGCGCTAGACCAGAACGTCAAAAGATTTGGCTCCAGGTGAAAAAAAACTAACTATTGTACATTGAAAGCCAAATGAAAATGTCAAATTCAAAACTCAACCCAATCTGTCTCTTCTAAACGGTCAGCTATATCTTTTATCCCGCCTCAATTCTTACACTCACTTGCCCCCTTTCCTGGCCGTCCCCTAGGCCCCCATCTCTTCTCTTTTACCGCCTATACTACTTCCTCCTCCACGATACTCCCCCTCCTGCAACACGTCCTTGCCGTTCGTCTGATGTTCCATCCCCAGATCCACTTCCTGTGGTCATTACCAGCCAGCTCTAATGGCGTCTAACCCTTTAAGGGATGCATGGTGGTTTAAAGTCCATGTCTCCTTGATCATCATCATGCATGAATGCAGCGCTACTTGCCAGTGTCGTAATTAAGCATCATGCTGACCCTGCGGAGGTTGTTATACAGGGTCGGCACGATGCATGTATTCACGAGTACACTCACCAGTGCTGCGTTCATGCATTATGCCGACCAAGGGCATGTCACATTAAAGCACTGTGCAGTTTTTAAAGGGTTAAATGGCGTCTAATGACGTATCCATTACACTACAGCCACATCCGAGCACCCTCAGACCTGACCACGTGATCAGCCAGGCGGCAAATGGGAATAATCCTCGTCGCTGATTGGTCGGCTGGCTGGCAGTACTGGGCTTGGTCCCGGCACATATCTGATAAAGTTGTAGGGTCCCATGATCGACACACGCCCGGGCTCTGAGCTATTGATGTCCGTATAGGGGGGCCGCGTCGTGGGAGCAGCTCAAGTTCAGCGTCAGATCACAGAGCTGCTCCCATCCCCTACATAAAAGACTAACTGTTCCTTTCTGTCCCTCATATCTGAAAAGAAAATCAGTTATGCTGGGTACTAGAAGACTTTCTCGTCGACAAGAAGAGGGGGTATTCTGCTCTATAGACCCATCCATCAAAAAAGGGTTAACTTTTCATAATAAACCTGTGTTTATGTTGGTCCTCATGACAATATCTGCAAACATCTCATATGGGAACATCCACAGGGAGATATTTTAAATAGTGTGAATTAGAATGGAGGACCTGATTTTGAGCTTATATTGATGAATTTGTCAGTCACGTTTTAGAAATGTTCAAAAATGTTATCGACAACTTTTCTGAAAACTCACACCTTTTTGCTGCATAGGTCTATATAGTGTCCCGCCCCTATTACCCCAGGAGCAGCTCGGGGAGGGTTTACTGGGGGTGTGGGTGAGTGGTTACAGACTGAGCTGCTCCCACTCTGAGGGAGTCTTTGTGTTCTGTGTTTACTCACACCTCACTGCACATGTCAGTCAAACAGGCTAGACATGGACACCCTCCGACTGAAGATATCGACTCTCCTGCCTTTCTGTGTAAACCAAGAGAACAAACTGCTGTGCTACTTTGCCATTTACTAGTCGCTACATAAAACCCATTTGCAAAGTGTGGAACTGTAAGTTTGTCGGTGGGCAAGTACAAAGTGTACACTTTCTTGTTGATATGTTCTCACCGGGGTCAAATCATAATTTATCAGCATTCTAGTTTAAGACTATACTACATGGATTTCTCGATTATGTACCCTTTTTTTACTATAATGAAAAGCGCCCCACGTCTGTGAGTTTTATGGTTAAATAAATACATTAAACTACAACTACATATTAAACTACAAAGTACAAAGTAGTATATGGACATTTCAATTTGTAGATGAATAGGTGCAAAGTAGTATATGGACATTTCAATTTGTAGAGGAATAGGTGCAAAGTAGTATATGGAAATGTAAATTTGTAGATGGCCACCACAAAGTAGTATGTGGAAATGTTAGCTTGTACAGTACAAAGCATTACATAAATGTCAGTTTGTAGATGCAAAAGTGAAAAGAAGTATGGGGACATTTCAGTTTGTATATGGAAAAATGCAAAGTAGTAGGCCTACATGAAGATGTATGTCAGTTTGTAGTTTGGTAGTGAAAAGTAGTACATGTATATGGAAATGTTAGTTTGTAGATGGGCAGTGCAAAGTAGTATATGGAAATGTTAGTTTGTAGATGGGCAGTACAACGTAGTATATGGAAATGTCAGTTTGCAGATGGGCAGTACAAAGTAGTATATGGCAATGTCAGTTTGTAGATGGGCAGTACAACGTAGTGTATGGAAATGTTCGTTTGTACAGTATAAAGCAGTACGTAACGGGGACATTTCAGTTTGTAGATGGAAAAATGCATAGTAGCACATTAAGATATATATGTCAATTTGTAGATGGGTAGTGCAAAGTAGTATATATGGAAATGTTAGTTTGTAGATGGTCACCACAAAGTAGTATATGGCAATGTCAGTTTGTAGATGGGCAGTACAACGTAGTATATGGAAATGTTCGTTTGTAGATGGGCAGTAGTACATAATGTCAGTTTGTAGATGCAAAAGTGCGAAGTAGTATGTGGAAATGTCAGTTTATAGATGGAGAAGTGCAAAGTATTATACAGAAATTTCAGTTTGTACATGGGCAGTGTAAAGTGGTGGCTATGTGGACATTTTAAGGAATTTGTGCGACCTGAGAAGTGGTTTACTGATAGGATCCTGCAGGGACATGACACAGCACTAATACTGTACCTGAACATCAAACTCTGACGGGGTTTTCACCTCACATAGAGCTGTACCCCTTACCCCTGTCCGTCACGCCCTCTGCTGGGTAATCAGGGTTTTATGGGCATGTGCAGAGTGGTGTTGGACTGCTGGTGGTTGGCAGGTGTTGACTACTGTGACAATACATGCACTGAGAGGCCGGGTACAGGCCTAGGTCGGGGTGGGAACCGGGCCGGAAGCTGAAAAGGCCCATGGCTGTTTAGCAGATAATCGTGTGAAATCGTCCACCAGAAATATGGCGCTTGATTCTGGGAAGAGTATTGTTAAAATACTTTTATGCCTCTAGGCGTAAAGATAATTTTTATAGTTAGCTGAATGTCTCCATGGGCAATAGTAGGCTTATATACATATGTAGTTGGTCTAGCTCTACTAGTGTGAATGCATGAGAACAAAAACCAGACAAGGTAAAATTAGACTTTAATATACAGTGACTTTATTGAATAGAAAATGCTCAGATATTATTTACTGGTATAACGCTCAGTCATACAGTGATCAGAACAGGATCTCAAATAATACAGGGAAATAACACTACATCATAGAGTTAAACCCGCAGTGCAGGGTGGTGTTACCTCAGCAGTCCAAAACCTGACTGCCTTCTTTGGGGAAGCAGTCTACCTTATATACAGGACGGCGGGGGTCACCTGACCACACAGGCAGAACCACCTGGTGTATATGAGTATTACGTAACATGTTATGAAAGCATTACCGAGATGTGGCCGTAGGTAGTACCTGTAACTACCGTATACAACAGAACTATGATAACGACGGTATATGAAACGGACCGTCGGTACTCATTAAGTAATAAAACATGTTATGAATACAATAATAAAACCCGTGTCATTTTACATCATAACAACATACAATAGATATACCAGCGCAGCTGCCCGTTACACATATATTAGTGTTTTGTTATAAGAGTGATCACCCGTTTTGTTAGATACCGGATAGTACGTGGTAAACATAGGGAGAGGTCACCATTCCCCTTCCTGAGAATGCCCAAGTCCCCTGTTGTTACCCGTGGTGTTTATATAAGACAGGTGCTTATTCAAGATTTTATTTTGGGAAAATGACACTTGTACCCAGGCGCTTGTTCGGGGCTCTTGTCATATCCGGAGATGTATTGCGACGGTATGCTACGAACGTGTTAGAATACAGCAAGGCTAGATCATGACACAGACAGAGCTGCATGCTAACGTGTCCAAGCCGACAGTTTCTTCACACGCAGTACATGGGCAGCCAAAGGTACCCGCGAGTGAAGAAACAGCAGGCGCAAACACTTTTAAGTGAATACTCATTCATGTAATATATGATTAATCCTATTTGAAAAGGACATCTAAAGATTGGCTTAATAGCTATTTTGATGACCTCACCATGGAGAACGGAGCCATCAAGAATGAGATTCAGGTTCTTCACATGGGTGTGGAGAACGGCACTCTAGTACTTAAGCATTGTAACTTTGTTTCTCCACGTGAAATAAGTTGTATTTCTACTTGCAGTGTATCTAACATTACGGAGGACCAGGCCCGGGAAGCGTTGCTCAACTTCGTGGCCCAACACTGTTGCTACGGCAAAAATGCTGCTCAGAATATGCAAATTAATAAACTCACTCCTTCCAGTGCCCTACATGTAAGTATGGACTATCAGATATATAGGCTGCTACGTGGAAGTAGATTTTACTATGAAAATAGAAATAGATTTTTCCACCATATATGATCTAGAAGTGCTAATCATCATTTGATTTGTAAGTATGGGCTACATTTGAAGAGTTTGTGTGCAAAAATTGAAGCATATATATATATATATATATATGTTGTTTTTGTAAAGATACACCTGGGGCAATAAACACATTTTGGTAACAGAGTGTATCCTTTACAGGTCCTACACCCTCAGAAAAGTGAGAGTCATTGTCGCTAAAACTACCCTCACCTGAGAGTCAGGCAGTTTTAGCGACAATGACTCTCACTTTTCTGTGGGTGTAACATAGTAAATCTTGGGAAATCTAACTTCAAATTTTTGTCCCTTTTTCAAAAACACCGTTAATGCCGTTTTGTTTTGAATATAAAAAGGTGATATTAAATGTATAATAAAAGAATAAAAGATACACTTGGAATACAAAGATACTGAAAACAATTGGATAACCATCACTTCCTCTTTCAGTATACGCTTGAAACGTTCACAGAAACTCGGACATCGTCGTGGGAACAGGACCCATATAAAGGTAGGTCGACTTGTCATCTGGGTATGTTCAACCCTTTCAGACCGACGTAGTGCCTTAATGTGGTATGTACTCTTTATGACCTTTATGATATCAAATAGCTTTGATGATGGTCCTGAGGAAACCTCTATATGATATCAAATAGCTTCCCTGGAATTTACATTTTATGCCGATACAGCTACTACCACTCCCATGAAATTAAATGAAACAAGATGTTCGACTGACTTTATGTAACTATGGAGCCTTACCAGTAGTAATTGTCTACCTAGTGGGCGTCTAAAAGACGCAATAGGTGGATGGTCTTTAATACTCATCTGTGTGATTCAAAAAGGGCTGTACATACTTGAGCTTTGACATGAAAATTGGCTTAGCTTAATCCCGCTATAAACCCCTTTCAATGCCAGCTGTCTGGAATAGGCTTACAACACGTGAGCAGTGAGGGGCAGCTCATGAAGGGCTAAGTGGTGGATCTAGGGACCACGTCACAGCCAGCCTATTGCTTAACCCTGAGCAAATCAACACGCGAACCCGAGAGGCCTACAGCCTGCAGGCAATCTGTGAATAGAGCAGCCCTATCTTGAGTTGCTCATTAAACCCTTTAAGGCCCACATACCGCTTTAACGAGCTATTTCATGTATCATCATAATGAGGCAATTTGACAGCACTGCATTCGTGCGTCATGCCCTTCTGGAATGTATCAACTCAATACTGCCATAGGGTTGGCATGATGCATGAATGCGACACTGGCTGAGTTACTCGCCAGGGGTGCATTCATGCATTATGACGACAAAGGGCATATTATATTGCAGCACTATGCGGACCTTAAAAGTGCCAACGCTGGAAATAGAGAGGAGTGTTTAGAAACGAGCGAGGAAATCAAGTTACAAACTGAGACGCCATGAAATCAAGGTGGGCTTGGGCTATTGATCTGAGGCCATTTTCGTCCGTGGGAATCTATTTTTAGGTGCAGGGAGAGTGTGTGGGCGTGGGTGTAGAATGAGGGGGGCGTGTTAGAGGGAGGGGGAGGCACTGGGGGAGGGGGATGGAACCTGATGACCGATAGGCTGTTTACTGGGTGCTAAATGGCTGGGCAGGAGGTAGTACATCTAGTGGTAACGGGTGAGGGGTCTTATAGATGCCCTCAATCAGGATGGGGGTAGTCTAGATAACTGCGTCTACCCCCTCTAGACAGGAAGCAGGACAGCTCTACCCCCCCCCCCACACACACACACACACCACCAACATGAGAATTGGTTACAAATCACATCTAATTATGCAATAAAAGTCCAATATGTTTTTGGTTTTTTTAACATGGAATCCTCTGCAATTGCATTATCATCAATCCTAGAGACCATTGCCTTATTACAATTAATCGAACCAGATATACCTATTATGCAATGGTTGGCAGGAAAGGAAAAGGGAAGGGTTGGATAAGTAGTGAATATTGCAATTGAAACATTGATCTACTCTTTTCGAAATCTTCGAAAGTGGGAATGGTTACACGTCTATCATTAAGATCTACCGGTATGTTATTTTTATGAGACACTTTGTTAAACTGCTTGTATTCTTCTTTGATAGCTTACTAGAACTGGGCCATCATGTAGCCTTGTCTCCCTGGCAGATACTACCAGATGGCAATCAGTTTTGGGCATAGTGTAAAACTATAAAAAGTGTTGGCATGAATGGCAATTTGCTCTTGCCTTCTGGCTTCCAAAAATTAATTTGACCATCTTTTATCTATAAATTTTGTCTTTTGTTGTTCTAGAGGGTGAGTAGAGAAAATTTAAAAAATCGATTTTGGAGTTTGGTCGGTACGGTTTTATTTCTATTATGTATACTTAAGTATTCCCCCATATTCCATGTTGATAAGCGATTTGGACTTGTGTATCCTCAGGGAATGACTATATGGCATAAAACATCTCAGTCTGTCAAATATGTAGAGCTTAACAGCTGAATTATTTCTTTTGATTTTGTTTGTTTGTTTGGAGCTAGGTTGCTAAGGTTTGATTTTAATTATGCACAAGTATTCCTCTATATTCCATGTTAAGAAGCAATGTGTACCAGTGTATTTTATAAGGGCATGTCTTTATGACATAAAACGTATCATTTTGACAAATATGTAGAGCTTAACAGCTGACTTACCTCACTTTTGATTTATTTGTTTGTCTAATCTTAGCTGTTGGTCAAGCTGAACTCCGAGATAATTATAACTATCTACAAAATCTAATTCTTTGTTATTTCATTTTCAAGTTAGGTGTTATATGGTTGCAAAGGCTTGTAATTCATTTGTTAATTGATTGACACTTTACACCACCTGGCAGCAGCGCGGGCCTAAATAATCCTGGACCTTCCTATAGGCTGAGATAAGATCTTTTTCAGCAGCATAGAGGACTGTATTATCAACGTAGGAACTTCAGAAACCATCTATGTTCTTGACATATATTAAGAAGAGAAGGTGTCCCAACTGGGACCCTTGGGGTACTCCACAGTAAGAAAGCTTCACCAGATATAATGCCATTAAATTTTGCGACTGTTTATTGAGATCCGAGATGTAAATGGTCTTTATTCCCGGCTAAAATTTCCTTTGGGCCCATTGTCCATCAGCAGGTTCTGAGTACTACCGACCTGTAGAGTGTCATATTGGCAGGTATAGAGTCACAACAACCACATTACGCAGCATGTAGGGTAGAGCGCCCATGAGATGACTAGCTGGTCTGTTGGTACCTTGACTATAGACTGGTACATATTAGGAGCCCTGTGGACAATATACCCTATGACGAGTGACCCTGAGGACGATCCACCTACTGTCTAATAGCCCTGTGGAGGATTTGGCCCATGATTAATGGCACCCTGGTTGAGAAATGCTCATGGTACCAACAGACCAGCTAGTCTTCTCATGGGCGCTCTACCATACTACCAGTGATTTGGTGTGGCTCTATACAGGTGGACTGCAGACGGGACGTTCTACCGACCGGGAGCACCTCCAAATCGGCTAATGGAAAATGGCACTTACAGAACATTTAGCATCAAGTCTACTGGGCTTCCCCCTGTCTCTGTGCGGGGGAGGTGGTATGCAGATTAGCCTCTTGTCACGTGTAAGGTGACTATAGTCAGCAGGTGCCGGGGTGGACTTAATGATGTTCTGCAGGGACGGCATGAATCAGTCTGGTTCCTACTGCTACACTGAAAATCCATAGATTGAAAGGGTTAGTCAGTGCAGACTATCCTAGGTTCGTCATATGGGTGTTAGTCATAATGGCAAAGTTATATTCAAAAATGACTGAGGGGTCAGTCAGTAGTGGCTAACCTAGGTTCATCACTGGTGTGTTGTATTTGTATACCACCTGTAAGATACGATGATCACTACTCAGTGGCTCCCCCTGGAAATTAAAAGACTAAGGTGGGTTGGTCAGTACTGACCAACCCGACAACAATTACTTACCTAGGTTAGTCGTATAGGGAGCCAAAAGATGACTAACTAAGTTAGGCACTAGTGACTGAGAGATTGGTCGTATAGGGAGTCTACGAATATCAGTGTACCTTTTCCACGCCCAGACAGACGCTCTTAGTCACCCGCTAGCACTTTGAAAGGGAGCATCCAGCGTTAATGCGCTATGCCCGTTGCCATCATAATGTTTGAATGCAACCCTGGTGAGATACTCTCCAGGGATGCATTGATGCATCATAACGACAACGGATGTGAACACATTAAAGCATTGGTTATAATATCTACCATATGCTGCAGCAATAACTACTATTCGTTAACAGGGCCTGGCCCCACTGTCTGTCAGTATAAATAAAGGAACAATCAATCAATCATTATGCAGCCTTTAAAAGACGAGCAGGTAATAATATCACACTCCCATTCCACCCCGCCATGCGTTGCAGTCCCTCGCCTGTTGCGTTTTTCAACATCATCTGCATTATGCATTTAAATATTAGCCGGTCGTAAAAGGGTTAATGGTTAAGAAGGATGGTGAGTTCCGACGGGTATCCAGTTCCAGCAGCAGGGAAGGGAATAAGTAAAGGACAAGGCCAGGTTAACCTCATTCACCCCGATGCTCTCCATGGGGGGTATGGGATGTCATGCTATGTTAGGACGCATCATCTCTGAGCCTCAACCTGTCAACCCGGTGGCCCCTGTCGGTGTCTTCCCCTAAACCTGTTCTATCATAGAAGCAATGCCACCAATACACTATAACTATAGTATCGTACCTCTCTCATGATGCATTTTGCAAAAAGTCTCTTCTAAGATCAACTGGAAATATGTTTGCATCTTAATGTTTATTTTACAGGTAGGGCCTATCTAAGTTGGGTCTAAACCCTGGTAACGTGCCCTTTTTGATCAGTAAAGCTAAGAGCTGAGAAAATGGATGACTACTATCTCAAAAAAGGGCCTTCAAAATTGGTCTTCAAAATAGTCAATGCTATCTGAACATAAAACAACTCTTCAATATCCAGATCTTATGATTTACCCTGCTTCTGACTTTTTCGGGAAAGATAAGTTACTGTCCAACGTTATCACTAAATATGTCTAATTAACTACCACCTTTAACTCCTTCCGTTTACCAATTACCCACCTTATACTCTAACCATACGTATATGGCATTCACTTGGTCTTTCTTGCATTTATTGTCAACTGGTTAACCTCACAATATTCAACTCATAACAATATTATTATCTAGGTCATGTTGTTTCTGTAAAATAGTGTATTCATATTAACTATTGATTATTTCAGGCCAGTCTGTGGATGGACCGTCAAACGGCAAGGCGCCGGCTCCCTGGTCCATCCCCATTGTTCCTGCCAAAACTTTCCAAACAGAGGTGCAAGAGCTAGAGGTGCCTCACACTGCCACTGTATTGGTAAGTAACAAGAAATGTGTCCTTTGGGCCACTCAAAAAAGTAGTTCCTCATTACCATTACTGAGGAATATGACGAGGGAGGATTTGTTTTATTTTACTTATGGCCTAAATTGTATAGGATTACATATGCATTTTATGACCAAAATTCACATTTTAGTAGTTAAAAAAATAGGGAACATGTAAGTTATTTCTATCCCATGGCATTACTTGCAGTACTAGCTTTAATTTGATATCAGATATGCCAATATTTATCCATTCTTATTATGTTTTTCATCAAAAAGTAGCTAACACGTTTTTTATGAATGTCCTCTAAACCTGATTTCTTTGATGCTCGCGGTGATGAGAAACCTTTTTTTTGAGTGACCTTATTGTATTACATGTGTATTTGCAAGTTGAAGTACACATGTCTTGTTTGATGATCAGCGACGATGAAAATGAAAGAATTGTAACATGCCCAAAAAAACTTCTAGTAATTAAGTTAGGTTTGTTCTAAAAAATGTTGGGGGAAGAAAAACATGGAGGGATATCAGGGGTCTATATTCCTAGCTGGACCCCTTGAGCATGGACAGAGACTTCGAGAGTCCAGCATTGCCAGACATTGTAAGGAGAGTCTGGACAGCATCCTAGACTCCTTTGCAATCTCAGAATATTGGACTCTATGAACATTGCCTGACAGGGGAAGGTGAGTAGGTTTTGAGACGTTGCTAGCGTCAGTTTCACCATACATATTTCTCTTCTCTGTGTCGCGATGCAATTCGCTATAAAGTCCGAGAGATGAAAAGAAAGTTCACTAGGTAAAGGCTGTTTTTTTTTCAGGGAGGAGGAGCGATGAAAGCAGTTTGTATCCAATTCATTAAACTTCTTGAGATACTTTAGCTTCTACAGGATCGCCTTGGGCCTTCGCCAATTGGCATAACTACTACTAAAGCCCCGGTATTACCATGGGGGGATCCCACACACAAATCAGTCTAACTGTCCCAGAGATATAAGAAGGTCTTAAATGTTGAGGTAATAGGCTTAGAAGGTATGGTGCATAATCAGCCTGAACATTTGATATTTCACCAATATCTATAAAGCTCTCTGGGCGACTCAAGTGACATTCTGCTAATCGTATAGGGACAGCTAGCTCCCTGACCAATCTAAGGGCTGTGGGGAGACTTGTGACTAGCTTGCACGCTGGGATTTTAAGATGGGAAAGAAGTTCGGGAATAGATGAAGTTGTTATGCTAAGAGCATTGCCCGCTGTCAAAGGGTATTCCGTAATAACCACACGACGGTAAAACAATCTAATTGATTAGACACACCTCCTTTGCAAATAAAAAAATATCACAAAATAATAACCATGAATTCCTTTAGTTGGTTTAGTTTGTATCGCCTGCAAAAGCTCCTACAAATTACCCCAGTGCAGTTTTGGTATCTTACTTTTTAGTTAATACCGGAGGATTTGGCGAAGCCGCCAAAGAGAATTTTAATTGCTAAAACTGCAGGGAGTTAGGAGAATGGACATCCCTCAGAGGCGGGGGGGGGGGGGGAGCTCAGAGGGGTGGGGGGGGGAAGCCCCCTGAAATGTTGTGTAGTCAGATTTATGACCACCGCAAACCTCTGATGTCTGAGATTGTTGATGTTAGGGAGTGCTCATTTTTTAACAACAGGGGGGGGGGTAAGATTTCGCGTGGAGCGCACGAAAAAATTTCACCCCCCCCTAAAGGGGTCAAAATTTTTAACCTCCCCCCCCCCGCCGGCAGGCCGAAAATCGCGCGCGTTCGCACCCCTTTGTAGCATAGTAACGCGCGGGCTTTTTCCCTCAAAACAGGATGAATTCTTTTGACCCCCCCCCCCGTCAAGGTGTCCAAATTTCTTACCCCCCCCGTCAAGGGGTCCAAATTTTTTACCCCCCCCCCCAATCCACCACCCCCCCTGTTGTTAAAAAATGAGCACTCCCTTATAAGAGGGTGAGCTGCTCCTAAATGTCCATTGAAATGGGTTGTTCAAATGATGTTGGGGTGATGGTCTGAAGGACAGGTTTCTCCACGCGTGGCACCACGAGTGGAGAAACCAGGAGCTCCAACTGATTAGAGAGCTCTGTGTTTAGTTCATGTAATGAACAACAGATTGGTTTCATAGCTATTTATGACGTCACAGTGGAGAACAGGGCCGTGGAGAATGGGATCCAGTTTCTCCATGGGGGTGTGGAGAAGGACTCTTAAGCATAGTAAAGTTGTTTCTCCACATGAAATTAATAGACAGAAGTCAACGATGATCTGTCTTTATGGCAGGTTTCTCCACGAGTGGTACCTTGGATCATAATTATTACACAAGGCGGAGCCAAGTGTGATATGATCCAAGGTACCACAAGTGGAGAAACCAGGAATTCAGACGGATCAGATTGGATCTCTGTGTTCATTCTTCTTGTAATTATCGATAAATTATATGTAATTATTGATAAATTATATCTAAAAACCATATTTCAACATTTGTTTCATAGCTATTTAGGGACATCGTCATGATAATCATGAAGAAACATGGAGAATGAGCATCAGTTTCTCCATGGGTGTGTGGAGAACGGCTCATTTAGTACTAACCCAGTAAACAAAAAACGTTATACAACATTTCATGACGTTATATAACGTTTCTCTAAGGCTCCTTACTATGGCATAACCTAATATAAATTTTTAAACGTTATTTTGACGTAAAATAACGTTTTTTGTTCGCTGGGAAAGCTAGTAAATTTGTGTCTCTACATGAAATAAATTCACTATTCTCATGTAACGGTGCAGCCTTGTCATGGATGCCAGTCGCAGGGCTGGAACCGGTGCTACGGCTGTCTGGGCCGGGGGTCCAAGCGGTGTAACTCGTGTCACGGGTCGGGACGGGAATGGAAGACGGACGCCCACGGACACCGCCATGTAGAGTCCTGTTGGCATTGTAACGGTACCGGCAGGAAAAGGTACTTGTATTTTAGTAGTTTTATTTTTACTGAGAAGTTGGAGTCACACAAAACCAGACGAGTTTAAATAAGGTTGAAAGTTTATTACAAATTATTAAAACAGTTACATAAGGTTCAATGCGCAATATGTAGGATGATCGACGTTTCGAGTCATTAATCACTCTTCATCGGGATTTCTATTGAATCTTTTCTGTGATTAGTCTACATGAATACCAGTAGGTTGTAATGCGAATAACAGATTAGAATCTTACTATGATGCTCAAAACAAGCTAACAGTGTCATGTTCATGATTAAATTGAAGCATTTCTTTGATGAATATGCATAATTGTATTGTAATCAGAACCACAGAATTAGATCACGATATTGCTAACAAACATTGAAAACTGAAGGGCTGTAAAGTAGGTCATTCCCAGACTCCACATGTGCGATTGTAGGCCTATGCTTCAAACTAGATAGTATAAACAGCATCGCAGAATCACTTACAAAATCGCATTAATGGACTTTGACACTGAACTGGAACTATTAGATGGACATCCAGGTTAACGTACCTATGTCCTGTGTGGATCTGTTCTTGTCTGCAACCCTTGTAGTTACATTGCGGTCCTCTTTAATAATCCAACATTAAAAGGCTGCTCTGATTCAGTGTACTATGTGGAAAATATCGACCAAACAGAACATATCAACACCCAAGATAATATCACCTTTCACATGCATCAATCTGGCTCTCCAATGATTTAGTTCTCCTTTATCTGGGCAATCACCTTTTTCATGTTTAACACTTTGGTGATGTGATGCACTTGTTTATCTCGTGTATAACTTTTATTATTCTGTATTTGCAGGTGTCAAGCCTGTTTAGGTGACGGCCGGGTAGTATGTAGAACCTGCCAGGGCTATCGAAGAAATAAATGCTATATAAAACTCTACATTCATTTGTAAGTATCATTCCAGTTTGTTGTCTCAATATGTAGTTGTAATATACTGTTTAGTCTACATTTGCCTGCAAGTTATGTGATCAAGAATATATTGTTGATCGAAATGACATGAAAATGTACTTAATGTTTGTTCAATTGTAATGAACTATAATTAATTCCATATTACACTTAAAGCCAATTAAAGCCTCAAGCAAGAAACTCGGCTTTTTGGAGCATTATGCCCAAACTTCACTAGTGTCATTTTGTAGGCGATAAGGACATTTTAACCAAGAATTAGTAAACAACAATCACACCATAGCACATGGAGTCGCATATCAAGTAGTCCAGTTATGGCAATATTGGACTATTTGAGAGCCGGTCTGTTAATAAATGTGATCAACAATAACCCCCGTTATTTCAGTTCCACACACGTGGTCGACCACGTGGTGGAGAAGTTGGACATCCGAGAGAGCCTCGTCAAGAGTGTCAGCGGCATTGTCATATTTGAGCAAACAGCCCAAAGGGTAAGTATGGTAGTCTATAGCTTATAATTATAAACCTGGATCACCAGTTTCTTCCCTTGAAAGTCACATTATCGGTAGGCTCTCCTGCACTGCATGCCAAACCGTGTCAATTTGATGCTATCGAATTGCTCTCCCTGCGCTCATAATCTGCTCGTTATTAAACCGGATATTCTAAGAATAGGTTCAATTGAATATGTGCTTGCAGTATAGACTCCCCAGTGGTACTTCTGAGCCGATCCTTAGGATGTGTGTTATTTCAAGGAATCTGCATGTTGACTGAAAATCATAATACTGCTTATAGACGTTAAGTGAACATTCAGAGATGAGTAATATGTCCATATAAGGCCCAGATCTCTCACAATATTGCCTACTGGCATTATGGAAATAATAAAGCAATTTAATTGCTGGGACCCAGTAAATTGATGTCAATCTCACACTTTGTTTTGGGAACAGTGTGCATGGAACGTGCACCGTGTGTGAGGTTTAGTCTTTGATGACAAAGAGAAAGTTTCCCATGGTGTCTGATACTTGTCTCGGCTTAGCACACTCTTCTGCGACTCGTGATCAGCCTTGACTGTCATAATTATCCTGAGTAAAGGGCTCTGGGTGTAGTATAACTACTACATACAGAATATGTTGTATGACAATTTCCTATCCACAGAACACCAGAGAGTTCCATAATAGAACAGGCTTTGCACATCATCAAAAGGGGTGGAACTAACTTGCTGGGGAGCTATGTCAGTTGATTTTGGTACATTGTCTTCGGTACATGAAGACTTGTTTGGCATTGTATTCTGACAGTGTATAACAGTGGCCACTGACCTTAACCTTACTTGTTGCAGGTGTGGCCCATATCTTACTACCCTGACCAAGAACTTTGTAATGCTTCACAACGACTAGTCAATGATACTTTACAACGGTATAGGAACTCCCGGATCCTCATGCAGGTAGGCCAGCCGTTTCAGCAACCCTTACATTGGGTAGTTATCGCAGTTTGTGCTGTGCAGAATATATACCTTTGTAATCAAGAAGCATGGATGCAGCCCTGGCGAGTCTATTCTCCAGGACTGCATTCATACATCATTCCGACCCTTTGGGAGTGTATTAACTCCTTTGGGTCAGTATGATGTATTCATGCAGCACTGACAAGTTACTCACCAGGGATGCATTCATGCACCATTAGGCCAAAAAAAAGGTTTGTTTCAGGTAACATGGCAAGAAAATGTAGGGTCGATAGGTCGGATTTGTTTTGTTTTTTTTAACATGAAAGTACTAGGCCACCTTTCCGAAGACCCTAAATTTGACCAAAAAAAGGCAAAGATACAAAAATTTCCTCAAAATTGCATAAAAGAACGTAGGGTCGGCCCTGTTTTGATAGGGTCGGTCGGGTTACCTGAAACAAGCCTCATTTTTTTGGCCTTATGATGACAAAAGGACATGGTGCATTAAAGATGGTGTGTCAGCTAAATGTTTAGAGATATTTTAGTTTTATCATATCACTATTGTATATCCTATCCCATACGTCTTCCCTAACTTTTAAAATTATTGGCAGTGTCTTAGTCTATAAGATAAGAACATGCAGTGCAATATCTTTTACTGTAGTTCGACACTAAAACTCCCTATATGTTGATACTGCATGGCTCAGTACATTCTCTGTCAGATTAGTTCCCCAAATACTCTTCTGGGGGAGTGCCTGAGTCAGTGAGGTAAATCAGGTACATTGTTATCAATCTCAAATTATGTGTTAATAGACAAATATGTTGCACTGGTTATCAGCTAAAATGATAATGGAACCCATGGCATTGAAGTGATATCCATTTTGAAGAAAAGGTTTGGGAAGTCTATTAGCTGATATACCATCTTTGAAGACCACCTCCGGAGGTTTTGAATAATATGAGAAAACCAGAATATACCACTGTAGACATACTGTTTTGAATAATCCTTTAGTATATGTGACATAAATATGTGAATAAAGTGGTGTTTTTAGCAAAAATAGTAAATCCCTCCAAATACTGAATTGGTCAATGTGTGCTTTCCTCACTTTGCACAAGGGGGCACTGCTGTACATGGTCTGCTGTGAGAGGCCGTTGCTAAGTACATGTGTGAGAGGGAGTGTGTGTGTATGTGGGGGGGGGTGTAGTTGTACCCACATCCCCCCCCCCCCCACCTGCTTGCAGGGAAACTAACAACTGTTAACTACCCAATGGATTGCCCGTTGTTACACTCTGTATTGAAGTATGGTGAGTGATCAGGGCTGGCAGTGCTCAGTGATTGGGTGGGGGGGGGGGGGGGGAGGGAACGCCAGTGGGAGGTAAGTGCCTCAGGCAGACTGACCACTTCAGGGGCCCAGGGGGCCCACTCCCACAGTTTTGGCTAGCATGTGTGACCATGATTCCAAGGGAAAGGGTACTTTCTGGGGCCCTTTATAGATAGGGATTAGGAGGGGTTTCTCATAAAATTAGTGCTAGTTTGTTGATTCACCTCTTGTAATAAGAATACCAGGTTTGAAGTGATATTTGCACATGCATGTAGTTTCTATAGAAAATATATGGGGTGGCCTCCCCATTGGGTTGGTTGTCACCCAATATGAGATCACATCGGGTATTTGGGCTGTAGTTCATGTGCTTCTCACTGGGGACAGCACAATCACTGATATTTAGGATATGAGGTCTCGTGGATTGGTCCCCAACTAAACCAGGTAATAAATGAATAAATATAGCTCTACAGGAGTTACCTTTAGATATGAAGTCAGTTAACATACCTAGGTACCTGATTACAATAGCGAAATTGCCAATTAAAAACCTCCGGATGTGGTCTTCAAGCGGTTAAGGTGCCTTGCATAGAAAGATGTAGCATGTCTGTGATAGATAGCCTTTAGGTATGATTCATTTTCACGGATTTAATATGTTTATGTAAAAGCTTTGTGTCTGGATGTGTTTAATCAAAACTTAGTAGTAACATTGGTCTTTATAAACAGGTTACATTATACAATGTTTTTCTACTGCTTACAGAGACAAACGCTGAAGGCTGTGCCTATTTCCGAGTGTGGATATACATTCAAAGTAAAGGAGAGGAAATTCTGGGTGTACGGGAACGAGAGAGTTATACATGCAACGGACTACCCACAGCAATACTGCTGGGGATGCGCCATCTTGTGAGAAATAACAAGGCATTACGCCAATCCAGCAGGGCATCCTGAGAGTGATATGTACATTTAAATGTATACCAGGTGCCATTGCGCTAAACCTGTAGAGACGATACATACATACATAGTACACGCCTGTGTCATACCTTGTGGGAGTAGCATAATTATATGGATATCAATGGTGATATTATCCTGATTGTTGATATAATATATCCCGTTTGGTCGAAATTTTCTACACTGTCTGTACATAGCACACTGAATCAGAGCAGCCTTTTAGTATGACTGCCAATGTTGGATTAAGTGGACCATAATGTTTAACGACACGGATTCCAGACAAGACCGGATCCGCACAGGACATACGTCAACATACCCAGAAGTTCATCCAATAGTGTCATTTAACTGCCAACTTCGGCTGATTCATTGTTAGCTCACATATTTCCTATATAACTTTGGTCAGGCCAAAAAAAATGGTTTGTTTCAGGTCACCCGACCGACCCTATCTAAACATGGCCGACCCTACGTTTTTTTATGCAATTTTGAAGAAATTTTATATTTTTATACTTTTTTGGGGTCAATTTTAGGTTTACAAAATTTTGGAAAAAAATCTCTCCATTTTTACACTTTTTTGGGTCAATTTTAGAGGGGAATTAGAAAAAAAAAAGAGTTTAAAAAATCCGACCTACCAACCCTAGAGTTTCTTCCCGTGTTTCCTGAAACAAAACCTTTTTTTATTTGGCCTCATTTAGATCCCAGTAGACGGTGGCCATATGCGACTGAGAACTGGTATGTCCGCATGGAATATACCATATGTCTACGGGTGATTGCCTTGGTTAGGTTATAGGTACTTGTCCTTTGACATGCTGCACATGGGGAGGTGATATGGGAGGTGGTGGACCTCATTGCTGAACTTAACAGAACAAGTTAACAGTCACAATCTGAACATACATACATGTCTCTGACCCATCTCAGGCCACACAATGAGATAAATAGTACCACGACTGACTACCGAGTAGTTGGGCCACTCAAAAAAAAATCTGGTTTCTCATCACCACGCGCATCATAAAAATCATGATATGAGGAAAACCTTTTTTTTATTTTGTACAATTTTAATGAAGAAATGTGTTAAATATTGAAAAATATTGTCATATTTGGTACCATATTAAAGCTTATACTGTCAGTAATGCAGTGGCCTGGGAATATCTTACATTTTCCAACTTCTGTAAATTCAATGAACACTTAAATACTAAAGTGTGAAATTTGTTCGCAAAAAGTCTACACTTTCCTATACATTTTGGCCCGTCAGTAAAAAATGAATAAAATAAAAAAAAAACGCCCTCGTCATATTTTTCAGCGCTTGGTGATGAGAAACCAGATTTATTTTTTGACCTTTTAGCAAACCAGTAGCTGTGACTCTATCAAACACTATCACGGCTAATCTATCGACAAATCTTGGTTGTAATATTTTTGTGCTTTATATAAATCCAAGGAAGACTGTCAGTGTCGTACAGATCGGTTCCTTATTAAAAGCAATATCCGGCTACTGACAATCGCTATTCTTGGAGTAACGCTATTACATATGTGTCATATGTTGCAGTCACCATGACAGATATAGAGCAATGTGAGCTATTCTTAGAGAAAGCCTTGAGAGAGCTGTCTTAGATACTATGCGTTAATTACACATGTATAATAGAATATGCTAATATGGTGCGCCTTGGTAGACTTATGCTAGTTATCATTGTTCCACAAGTATATATATGATATATGAACGACTACCATTACATATTTGAGAGGCGATGTACAGGCACTTTTGTATTGGGGGTTGATGTGTTTCCATAATGGATACACTTGTTGACAAGGAGGAAAATATAGGTTTCATTTGTATTCAAATGTAGACCCACAGTAGGGTGCCTTAGAAGTGTGCCAATTAATTTGGTCCGGAGAAATATGAGGATTTGAATAAAATAAACGACTATTGCCTAGGGAGTTACCTTTAGTTTTAACAATTGGGGGATTGGGAATGTGGAAAATATTTGTCTTTAAGGATTATCACTCCTTTATTCACACGCATATGGAAGGTTGATCCCAAATGTAAAACGTCCTATTATTGTCACAATATTCTGAGAGTAAGTAAACCCATATAAACGTCTCTGTCGTTCCGTTGCAATTATGTTGATGTTCACAACAACAATAAGGTTCGTTTGATATTACTTGGTAGGGTCTGTACATGTACTCATATCTTTGTTGCTGCATAATATCCTGTAAAATAGCAATCGTGTGTTACAAGTGTTTATGTTTGGTTCATTATATTATTTATAAGTTTAAATATGGGTGTAGTCGGTATGCGTTTTACAAACGTGGTTTCGTATCGACTGTCGAGAATCCCAGTTGAATAATTACTGTTATAATGTTATAATTATTTACTTAACCAATGTGCATGGACATCCTTATAGGGGAGGGCTACTGTTGAACTATCGGTTCCATTTTGTACACAATCCTATCTCCATAATTATGTTCTCCAATTTGTAGTTTGAGACTTGGTGTAGCAAAATATTGACATGTGCTGTGGACATTTTGTTCTTATATTAGAGACATAAAGTCCTGCGATTCATATTGTTACAGATTGTGCCTGTGTTTATTATTATATGAAATATAGTTATTGTTGCCACCATTTGAAGAACAGATTGATAAAGACAGTTTGACGACTATAATGAATGGCCAAATACCGATGCTGTGATAAAGGTTTATTTAAATGGTTAAATCCTATAACCATTATGTAAATCGTAGTGCTAATTTTCACTTGACAACCGAGATATCGGTATTTGCTTGGTGGGTACGTGAATGGTACTGGTATGAAGATGATTATGGTATAATACTGTCAAAAGTTCCCTCCTGTAAATATATGCCTATTACTATTGTTACGTATCACGTTAATCAGTAGTTATACCTGTTTTTCCTATTGTTTGTCAGTTTTTAGGTGTATGAAAACGACCTGGTTGTGGCAAGATGGAATCATTTATACCGCCAAATCAAATTGTCAGCTCTGTTATCAGTTATCCATGTCTATCTGACGCCTATAGCAAGTGGTCTGTTCAACTCTCATTTCAAAGAGTTCAAAGAATTGTTGAGTGTTGAGTTTTTTTAGAATTGATATCGAATATAGATAAGTTAGGCTACTGAACAGAATATCACATTCCTTTGGCATTCTCCCTATCCAACTGAATGGCAGTCCGGTGTTATGTTATATAGCGTCGGGCATGTATCTTGAACAACATAATGAGAATATCACTTTCCGGTGGCATTATCCAAATTTGTGAGGCCTGTGTTTTATCAAATGGATTGGCATACCCTGTAATAGGACATCTCCTTTCCCATAACGTTGGGAAGTATTTGGTTCTTCCCGTGCCACATGTGCGTTGTCGACTTTAGCTTATAAGTTCAGCCAATCTTGCCTCAGTAGAAAGTAATATTAGGGTTTTGTTATTAGCTTATCCGGAGAGATATGAGGATAGCTTATCAGGACAAAGAAGTCCAGGACTAATTGTAACATTAATAAAATAACTGAGAGAGGTTATGTTTGTTAAAGCAGAGAACGGCAAAAGTAGAGTAGATCATACACATAATGCATCACATGAGATCAAATCTGTCTCAGTGTTGTGTGACTCAACCAAATTAACCTTGTCAATGGTAAGAGCCAAAGAGGGCCAGAACCAAAGCTGTCCTATACTCACGATGTACAGACCCTTGTGGTCTAATGGGCATTCTTCTGAACAAGTGTGCCTGATTACTACCCTTTTATCAATATGGTCTGCATAGGGTGGAAATTATAGTGAGAAGGCCATTTAGGAATAGAATTACAGGGCTTATAGTTAACTCTATGATTGGATTATGAGGCATTTTACTCAGTGATACTGAATTCACAACTAGATCTCAAGGGATGCATGTATTTTCATTTGGGTAAAAGTATTTCTACTTTGGATTTATTTTGTAATAGGCCATAGGCCTACATAAAGCCTATATATAATGGGTTGTATCATATATGCCATGGCCGCGTTCTCTGGAGCCTACTTCTGTTGTGGTTTACCTGTTAGTTTGATTTAGTAAGTCTTGGTGTGGTATCTAATTATCTCCTTATGTTATCAAACACGGCCTCTGTTGTTTGTACGTTAACCAAACTATTATTGTCATTGTCACATATATCACTGAAAGGTTCCGTTTTAAGGAATTATTTATGTACCGGTATCTGCGATTACGTTGTGATTTGAAAATGCTCCGACCAGAAATATGGGACTGGCTGATTGATTTTGCATTATATGGCTAAAGTATAGGGGTGGTGTTTATGCATGCCCACAGAGAATGATTATAAGGAGAATAAAAAATAAAATGGTTCAAAGAACTGTCAATAGTGTTATGTGTTACAGTGTGTATCATATTGTTGTAGAGTACTGTGGGGTATTACTGGCACCCTAAGGAGTTTTTCCCCCTGGTGCGATTTCTGTGAGATTTTTTGAGAGTTTCACTTTTCCCATACATCGAGCATGGACTTTGTCACATTTTCCATCAGTTATAGGCAAAATAATATATGTTGTCATATCAATATTTATGTACATGTATTTATAATTTAGGATTTTGTTGGTATTACTGGCATGGCTGGGGGTATTACTGGCACCCTCATGCTTTCCTTACAAAAAGCCATAGTTTTACAAAAATATGAACCGACCATGTTGGGGGCACACAACTATGTGTCATTCATGAAGGAATTAAAGTCAGAGACATCCTGACATGCCACACTTACATGTCATTGATATACACCCAAACACAGACCTGGACCTCACACAATTGCAGTCAAATTATTTGTGAAAGTTGTTTTGGATACTCAAAGAATCCTAATTACTAAGGAAACAGTTTTGCTCTTAAACCAAACATATACATCTACCATGCAGTGTCAAAGAAAGAATCAATAACTGATTATTATTATGTTCATCTTAACTAGAAAGGATGACAGCAAGACAGGTGCCAGTTATACCCACAACTGTACAAATCTGTTGGTATTACTGGCACCCCTGCCATCCTGGGGGCATTGGGACCAGGTTCAAAAATGATTATTCTAGCAGACAGAGGCCATAAATTGGCCATGGAATTCTGCTTAAGGTTTACGAAAACTCATATAGATGAAGCTGCGAATCTAGATCCAATTCCTCTTACACCTTGGCAAAAGCTATAAATTCACCAATCTTGACCTTAATGACTCAATGATCATAATTTTATAGTGAATTATCCCAATCACAAAGTTTTATTTCCAAATTTCTTGTCTTTTAGGGCAAGAGGATAGGCTCCAAAATATCTTGAATTATCATCTGATAGCCTTAGACGATTTGCCTAGCAAGAAATAGACACAACACTGCCAGGGTGCCAGTAATACCCCCCCCCCTGCCAGTAATACCCCACGGTACTCTATGCTTCAAAACTTACATTCGATTGGTCATTATCAGTGACCGGCTCGCCATGAATATGACCTTAGTTGTCGAAATGGCGTTAAACATTCATTACTCACTCACTCACTCAGTGACCGGTTTAATATGTAGATAACAACTTTTCTCGAGATTAGAATGATCCTGGCATTTAAGTCAGTACATTGGAAAATAAGATTAGATAATTCCTACTTAGATTGCATCCCAATACTGTAACAAAATTATAATTATATTATACTATCAAAAGAAGGTGATTATCAAATGTTAACAACCGAGATATCGGTATTTGCTTGGTGGGTACGTGGATGGTACTGATATGAAGATGATTATGGTATAATACTGTCAAAAGTCCCTCCTGTAAATAAATGTGGTGATTACAGTGTATTTACATCTGGTACCATCCACGTACCCACCAAGCAAATACCGATATCTCGGTTGTTAGACAGACCCTCAACCATCTGTATGGCCAAGAAGCATCATGCCTCAATGTAGCTACCAATGATAATGGCACTGCAGGTACAGATGCCATGGTAACAGCAGTTACCAGACAGCTCATAAGGGATCCCCACTGTAGGTATAGGGAATTAAAAGTGGTGATTACAGTGTATTTACATCTGGTACCATACTTTATCATGTAGCCCACTAACTATATGATGGGATTGTCTAGAACAGTGATCCCACTAAACAAAAAACGTTACACAAGTTTTCAGAACGTCTCTCTATGGCTCCTCATCATGGCCAAATGTTGTAGAACTTAACTAACCGTTATTTTGACATTGAATAACGTTTTTCTGTTAGCTCGGATATTGAGGGCTTTTAGAATGAGGAGTACTACGGTAACTGTTTTGGTTTGCAAAAACAAGACTTACTTTGGTAACTACATGAGGACTACTATAGTAACTGTTCTTTTGGATAGGGCAATGTATGCCCTGTATCATAGGAAGATCCCCAGTAAGTGCCCTAACCAGGCATGATAGCAATATGAAAATAGTGCTATATATCATATCTTAGCCTGCCTGATGTGTAGAGCACAGCGGACCTAGTGGATTACACACAGGTGACTGGTGATTGCCGTTCCCCAGGAACATGCGGATATCACTTGATTAGGCCTTATTACTCCCTGTGCTGACATTATGGTCGGAAATGGCGCGTTGACATTATTAGCCCTTTAGATGTGGCATGGTGCTTTAATGCACCATGCCCTTTTGTCGTCATGACACACTCCCAAAGGTTCAACACGATACACTAAGACATGATGCAGTTATGCAGCCCCAGCAAGGTGACTCACCAGGGCTACATCCATGCATTACAACAGCAAAGGACATAGTAAATTAATGATAGGTTAACCTAAAAGGGTTACTCAGTATAATGCGCACATCATCAGAAGAGTTGAATTGAGTGTTGACGTGTTGATAGACAATACCATATGACTGACACACATTTTGTCCTGTATCTTTGTACCAGAATCAGATTTCTAGGCTAATTCTATATTGGTATTATATTGAATTCATTTCAGGATAAAATTATGCACATACTGTGCTCGACTGCTGAATGGTTAGAAACTAAATCCTATGCTCATTCTTTGACAAATCATATTGTACCATTGATAACATGTTTCTTTTATGTTGCAGGGGTACATTGGCGGAAAAAGTCCAAAGGTGAGGGCAATTTTATGTTTGTCTCAAGTTGGGGAGTCTAAGAGTATTGCGCAAGAGTCTTAAATAAACTCGTATTTATTTCACTATGTATCTGGTTACCGTTATGAATGAAAAGAGGGAAAGACTACTTAACTATTATGCTCACTCTAGATTTTAATCGACCTATCTATAAAATTATGAGGAAGAGATAGGAAGTATCACCACATAGAACCGGAAGAGCTATGTTGTTTTGATTAGAGGCTTTTAGAAAATGTAGAGAGTACATAACTTTGTTCAGCAGTGCCATAGTTTTATACATAATAATGTGTTATATTTTTTCCACTTGCATTCAGCACTGCACAAGCGCTTCTTAAATGACATAACAGGTATTAGATCTAGTGTCGTCATTATGTCATTTCAGTATATCTGGTGTGTATTGGCCAATCGTATAACTTGAAGGCTAGGATATCAAGAGAAAGCATGACCTCTTAGACTGGCCCAATAATTATTCGGCATGGTTAATTTGATATTTGTAAATATCTACGGATGATGTATATAGCAATCCCAGGAGTATATCATTCCGGTCGCTTCTGATTTCTCTTGAATAAGGCACCATTATACTTTATATCTAGGCAAATTGAGGCATGGTGAGTAAGTAATTTCTTAGATAGCACTATCAGATGTCTGCAGTGATAAGTAGCACATAGGAATAGATAACATAGCGTGAAGAACAATTCTATAGGTTTTCGACAGTGACAACGTTTTTCCAAATCAAAAATTCATCTGAACTTATCCAGCGATGCTGCCTATCAATGTAAATTTATATATGATAAAAGTAAATGAGTTATTCGGGGGAAAGAATGCCATATCTTAAGCGACCTTTCCATGTCCTACTTGCTGGCGCTATTGTAGTGATGGGTACCTCTGCCTGATAATGCATGATAATCTAGTAAAATATATACGTGCTGAAGTTCAGCTTTGATTCCAGCTAAACTCCTAAAGGAAGCTACAGAGATAAGCACATGTTGTGGGATATCACACTGAGTTAACCCTTTAAGGACAGCATAGCGATTTAATGCATCATGTCCTTCTGTCGTCTTGATGCATGAATGCTGCTCTGGTGAGTAACTCACCAGGGCTGCATTCAAGCATCATGCCGACCCTACAGAATCATACCAAAGGGTCGGCCGGCATGATGCATGAATGAATTCCTTGCAGATTAAGCATCATAAACGGCATGCCATATTAAAGCACTATGCGGCCCTTAACGAGTTAATATCTTGTCCACAGCTTTTGATCTTGACCTCCTCTATTTGTCTCCCCAAGGCCATGTGTGGTGCAGTCCCTGTCACTGGTGTCTGGCCCAGCTGAGTGCCAGAACTGAGGGAGCAGCCGCAGTCTCCCTACAGCCCCAACCATGCCTTTATCCGGAGGGCGAGCCATTAGAGAAAAGTGAGTCGCAGCGTCCTCCTGTACACCCCAACTCTGTTGTCTCTGTCTTGTGCGCAACTCCTCGTCAGATATTGTCAACAAAAGCTGCACTCTCCCCCCTTCCTTCCTTAATTAGGGATTGTATATAGTTTTGTCATATTCGAGGGTTAGGTATCCATTAAATGTTTGATGTCGAAATGAAACATTTCCAAGCTTCTTTGAACTATAATGCAAGTTACATTTGAGGATATAAAGATGAGACTCGGTAATTCCTACTCATATTCTAACAGGATGTGCATGTTCTCTCAGCCTTATTGAAGCATACAGTTCCATAGGATCTCAGCATATGAAGCTTATGATTATTATCAAAAGAAAACGAGTATACTTATTTAGATTCTATTATTTTGTAGGACATGTAAAGATAATTGGTTTCTATATTTCCAACACGCCAGAGCCTCTGTGTATATGATTGGATATCTTAGAATGTTGATTACTGCACCTGGTAGATGTTCCTAAATTGTTGTTCCCTTTCCGTTGTTGTATTTTTCTGGGTGTTTCTCGCACTGTGTTGTGCTTCTTGTCGTACAGCCTTTAGGGCATCATTCAGGGCCTAACATGTGTGTAATGCTCTTGTGACTTTATAGGCCTTCAGATTTGGTAGTAAACTTGAGTTTTGTACATTTCATTTTCCATGGTTTGACCCATATACTCCATCTAATTCTACATTAACATTCAACACAACTTTAATACTAAGCTTTACTGCAATTCAGCAAACGTACAACATGGTATACATATAGCTTACAGTGAAACTACTCAGACACATTATATAGACACCAAACATCATCAAGCTCCTTAAATGACTTTGGCAGTGCGCCCGAACCTGATAAAAAAAGAAGTCGTCCCAGTGAAAAAACAGTCAAATATGCTGTTGTAGTAGACCCGCGTAAAATCCTGATTTCATGCATTTAATTTCCCCTCAAATTCGTCATTTATATCGTGTTTTATTTCCGTGTAATCCATGATTTAAAATGACTAAACTTCCGTTTGTGGATAGTGTGTTAAAACTGATACTGAAATTTACAGGAGATAGCCCTCTAAATCATAAACTCCACCGGTGCGATGGGCAATGGTGGGAGCTTTGTGTCATACATTCTAGTTGAAAATATTTGCATCACCTACAAAATTGTACCAGTGCAAGTGCATTGTGTCCTTGACCCAATGTGTCGGCACTGATACACTACTACACTGTGCGGCAAACCTCAGCTCCGTTGATGGCCGTGGATCCCACGCACTTGTCTCAAACTACCGTTGCCACTGGTAACAACATTTTATGGGTAAGTCTCGTGCTGGGCATCACTCGTAATAAAAAGCGTGGGTGTATCTACTATCAATCGTCATACCAGAGTGCCTTTGGTAGAGATCACAGCGCTTGCAAGATATTCAGTCTGCCCTTGTCATGAATAAATACATTGTATGGCTACGATGTGGACTACAAATAGTTCCGCTTATGGCCACCGTCCACTGGGTTTTAGTCGGCCGAAGTTAAAGATGGTGTATCAGCTAAAATTTCGTGACTTTTTAATCATGCCATGTTACTATTGCATATCCAATCCTATACATATTCCCTACATTTTAAAACAATTGGCAGAGTCTAAATCCATAAGATTAACACATGTAGGGCAATCATTTTTGCTGTAGGTCGACACTAAAACTCCCTATGTTGTGGTACTGCATGGCTCAATGCTTTCTCTACCAGGCTAGTTTTCCCTGTACTCACCTGGGGGAGTGACTGAGTCAGTGAGGCGAATAGGCTTTATTGTTAATTATCTCAAATCATATATTTATAGACAAATATCTTGCAAATATTGAGTACTGTGTATTAGCCTAAATGATAATGGAACCCATGGCATCCCTTTTAAGGAAAAAGTTTGGGAAGTGTTTTAGCTGATATACCATCTTTAAATAGGAAAGTATCGGCTTAGTCGGCCAAAGTTCCCCAGTGGATGGTGGCTATTACACTTAATTACATATGAAATAGATCACGCAATAAGGAGAACCACGGAAAGAAACAATGAAATTAATCCCATCCCAAGTTACACCAGCCACAATAACTATTTCCTTTACTCTATTGTATGTATTCATTAAATTAGTATAACCTGGTGTTTATAGCAAGTGTTAAGATAGATGTAAGCTGCTCTCTGTGTAAACTTATTTCAACCTTGGATCAACATTGGCAACTGGTGGATCAACGTTAATCAACCAGTTGGTAACGTTGAACTGACTGCTGGATACCTATATTAGTTTAGTAGTAATGCGTCATAGTTGTCTACAGTAGTATACTCTAAGTATTAATGTATGTGCATGTGTGTAGTGTTTGGTTATGACAGTGGACATAACCAAGGAGGCAAAGTACATTATTCTACAGCAATATAAGCTTCAAGCACTAGTCCTGCTGTCCAGGTGTGTATTAGCTTGTGTGCTTTGATGATTTCATATCTAAGCTTTAGTTGGGAAAGTCTAACAAAGTATTTAATGACTTCACTTATAATAGACATGTAGACCTATCTAGAAAACACACATTGTATGTTAATGGTCTAACACCAACGGTAGCAAAATGTCCCTTAGTATTGATTACTGATGATATCATCTTTTGTGTTTGATTATATATTTCCAGCAAATGCTCCTCCTATCCCTCCCTCGTCCTATCCCGAAGCTCGCCGAGAGGCCCCGACTGCTGCCGAAGAAATTTACTCCAGGTAGGTGGCACTCATCTCAAAAAAGTCTGTTTGTACAAAGGACTCAAAGGCTCCTGTGTGTTTAACATCCTGGGTGTTTAGCATCATTAAAATCAGGTTTTGAGGGAAACTTTTTTTATTTTGCTAATTGTTGATGAAAAATATGTGATAGAAATGGAGAAATATATTTGGTATCAAATTAGCTAATTCTGCCAGTAATGCAGTCGTATAAAAATAACATACATTTCCCCAATTTGAAATATCCATGAATTTTTATCTAATAAAATCTTGGTCATGAAAAGCATATAACGGTATCATCCCACACATTTTAGCCTGCGAGTATAAAAAAGAAAAAAAAGCCTCCCTTGTCATATTTCTCAGTCCTTGGTGATGGCATTGCATTTTAAAGCTCTGTACCGTCCTTAAATGGTCCATATACTAGCTCCTACCAACTGGCGCTACATTGGTCAGACTTGAGACAATTGACTCACACTGGGGACCCCTAGCTGGGGTGGTGTCCTTCAGTACACTTTCCTGAGTTGTTATTCTAATGGGACATGACACTTCCTTGTCAGCTAATTTGTCTGAAAGGCCAGTGCCCGCCTCCAGCAGCCATGGCAGAGTGAAGCGAGCCCTCTGACATTTAATTAGGAAGCTCGATTATATCTAGTATGTCCCAGTGGGGATATGGAGATTGAATGGATATTGCATCAACAGTCAATAGTCCTATCCTATACCACAGTGTCCGCACCTTTCAATATTGCAATGCTTTTGGGAATTGGTTGGAAATATATGAATTGGTCATGGGTCAACATTGACATGTCCGATTCCGAAGTAATTCGTAAGACAGATTGATCAACATTGGCAACATTGATCAGACAATTATCAAAATTGATACAGTAAGCATGTTTAGTGTCATGTAGAGAGATTGATCTTATTCAGATAGCCTCTCCCGGTATTAGCAGGCATAGATACATTGATGACCGACTCTTTAGGTGTTATGTATTAGACAAAAGAAGGTATCAATTCTCACACGATTTTGACATTTACCACCTTAATATTTAGCCAATATAGTGTTGCCAATTTAAGAGAGGATGTAAAAGGGTGACCTCGAGTTGAGTAGAGCATGGTGAGGGTGTCCCTTAACAAGTGACTCTGTACCTGGTAGTTTTTGGCCTCTGCAGCTGCTGGTGCTGGGTTTGTGAGTAGCTGGTTGGTGCTGACTGACGGGTACAAGCCGTCCTCCATGGTCTCACCACCCGCCGCGCAATACGCTGTTGGCCACTGGACCTGGCGACTCCAAGTATATATACTATATAGCAGGTTATAATCCAGATTATATCCTTCAAGATCCATCATAACTACAATACACAATACATAATAGATGTACTGCTAAGGACTGTATCATTAGGGATGTTGTTTATTGTAGTTATAATGGATCTTGAAGGATACAATCATGGTTGTAGCCATTTGCATAGTATAAATATAGTTATGTACAGCTGGAGCCGCCAGATCCGATGGCCACTAGCCTCTTGCACCTGGCGCCACCACCTGCAGCGTCCCCTAGCGGCAAAACAAGTCAACACCTGGGGAATCCCCATGTGAAAGTATGGTAACCTGCCTCTTTCTAAACACTCAGTCAGTTCTGTTCCTACTTTACCTTTGGGGGGGGGGGGGCGGAGGCGTCGCTGCCAGACTAATATGCATTAGACTGAGATGGGACATTGGTTTATTTGCGTAGGACTGAACTAATTTGAATTCATGAATGAGAAGACCCACGGGCACTGATATCTAATTTAATTATGTATGTATGTATGTATGTATGTATGTATATGTGTACGGGTCGAGTGTCTCAGCTTGTACATGCATAATGTCCATGTTGGGTGACTTAACTACATACAATGTATAATTAATCAGAGCATTTTGCCATGTTTATGTGCAGAAGAGGCGAAATAGTTTTAGAAGGGAAACCTGCAAAAACCCTGAGCCCCTTATGGGCCTTATCTTACAACAAGATTAATCAAAAATATTTGCTCTGTCGGAGTCCTAATCTTTTATGTTTTAACCAATTCCAGATACCAAAACACAATAAAGTAAGGATTTTATTCGATCATTTCCATCTTAAAATTGGTATCCATGGTTACTTGGTGAAGGATTAATTGGCTTAAGGTACACACAATTGAAAGAAATGAAAATTACGTAGGTATGATACAGATACACTGAAGGTATGAGTATAGGTCAAAAGTCTGTAATTCTCTTACATCGAGTCGACTGGAGTGTAGGCAAGCACTGTTCAAATCATGACCTATATCACAAAAGGAAAAAGTACGATCGAGGCCTGGTATCTTTGGTATATCCTATTTTAGTTTAAGGAGTGGGAATGATGTTTTGTCCCACTCCTAAAACAATAATTGCATGCAGTTGACATTTCCACGTATGAGAATGGTCAAAATTGAGGCTATTGGCCAATTATGAGGCATTCTCGCCTAAGACCATCATAATGCAAGAGCATTGTAATTGTAATGTATATGCCTACCCAGAGTCAATCCTACGACTTTCTACCTCAACACGGAAGTAGCCATAGCCTCCTTACATGCCTGTCTAGACGAGTCCAGTCTTGGAGGCTGTCAACAAAAAACGGTGAAGGTGTTTTATTTACCAAGGGACATGCAAGATATCTAATGAAGCAGGAAATGACTATTTTTCTGAGCTTTCTTTTTCATTGTCAATGGTATACGGTTACTACTGAAATGGTTGGCGGGTGGTATTGCTGGAGATGAATATAGCACGGCGGTGTGGCATCCAATATATAAGGTTACTTATCATGACATATTAACCCAAAACTCCACGGTAATGTGTCTGGACCGTTGTATGCCTTGAGTGTATGCCTAGTTGTATGGCCTCGAGTGCGTAGCACGAGAGGGCCATACGACTAGGCATACACGAAAGTCATACAATGGTCCAGACACATTACCGTGTGGTTTTGGCTTTATTATACCTAGCCAAATGGCTTAAAATTATCTAAAATATATCATAGAACTAGTTCTCTGATCCCTGGAGATTTTGGGAAAAGCAGGTTTATTGTGGGAAGTTTAAATGCTGAATGACATGATGACTGGGACTGTCACGGCAGTCTAGTGGGCGTATGGCTGTATGCCCACGGCTAGTCCCAGCCGTGGGCATATGGCCCATATGCCCACACGTGGGCATATGGCATTTTTACTCCACACCGTGGCCATACAGACTCCTAGGCTTAATGAATGTGATTATCATATGCTAGGTATAATAATATATAGTTCACGGCGCCATCAGTGGAGATGGGAGAAGCAGTAAGCCTATAGCCGGTAGTTCTACTTGCGCTGCATTTGTGCGCCGGCTGGTAGAGCCACTGACGTCCACATAGCAGTGCATAGGGTAGATTTACAATGAATCACCCTCAGACGGACAGTGAGATTTGAGGTTATTCATGTATAGTTACGACTTTTTGTGCTTTTTTTCCTCTTTAAAAAAATATCACTTAAACATTACCATAGGCCTAATTCACAAATAAAGGACTTAAAATGCGTTGATAACCACAAAAATAGGTCTCCGTGTTAAGGTATATGTCTGACTTGAGGTGAATCTACCCTACCGCCATATGACGCCCCGTGCGAGGGTAGCTTGTACAGCAATTAATTCCTCCTGTACATCGGCTCCCTGACACTGTGAGGTTAAGTTTCAGGCACACCTGGAGGTAGTTAGGGTTAGTTACCCAGTGGGATGTTTCACAAGGGGAAATATCACCCAATGTTAATCTTATATTGGTGTTTCACAAGCTTCAATTGTATCTATGGTCATATACTTAGATACAATTGAAGAAAATAATGCGGCTTGTGAAACACCAACTTAAGACTAACATTCGGTAAAAGTAAGTCAACCTTAATAACCATGTAGCATTAACCTTAAATATGCCCCCCTTGTATGATGATCACATAGGATGAACATAAGTGTTGTTTAAATGTGTATAACCAGTTTATTTCATCCTGAATAAACAGATATTTGCAGGGATTCTTGTGTGTAATATGACAATTATATTGCATGAAAAAAACTTGAAAGAAATATGTAAAGAAAATATCAGCGGGCATGGTATGAGCTCCACGCTAATATGCATTGTGAAACACTTACACATTAGTTGTATCTAGATTGTAGGCCAAAAACCCTGCCTTAGCATCTTGGTTGTAGACCTTTGTGAAAAACTTTTTATAAGCAGTATACAATTGATACAACCAAATGTCAGTCTTAGTGGTTATATACAATTAACACCTCCTGTAGAAACACTTAATCTGCAATTAATTGTATGTCCCACTTGTGAAACACCCCACAGGGTTAGTTACCCAGGCCACTGCTGACTGCGGTCATCAATACCAGCAGAGGAAGTTGACAATATCAGAGCTAGACAGGATACATGGAGGTGTAGAAACCTAAGCTTACATGGGTTACAATTTTGAGGCATTAATTGTAGGAGGTGATCTGCAATATCATATAGCAGATTTTGCTTGTCTGATATTAAAGGCACTTTCTATGACGAAAAGTTGTTATATTATGCCTTAGATACATCAGAATAATTGTTTTCAGTTACTTTAAAAAAAAGAAAGCTCAGGTCAACAGCTATCATAACATCATGCTGAGATAACACTGACCTTTCAATGTGTAGCGCGGAATTCAAATTTCAATCAATCAGCTTGCCCCCGCCCCTCCCCCCTTGTCCCTGACATTCAAACTCCAATCTGACATGAATCTGTATAAAGTAGTGAAGGACAGCCACACGCGTCTAGCAGTGGTTTGCTGACGTCTATTGACGCACTAACAAGACGCTAATGACGTATGACGTATCCTATAATCACTCCCTACTAGCATTTCTCATGTAAATTACTATTGCGTGGCACAGACGTGTTCTCGTAGTGACGTAATAATGACATGATATACACGAGTAGTGCTAGACCAGTACGTGAAAAGATTTGGCTCCAGGGGGAAAAAACAACTATTGTACATTGAAAGCCAAATGTCAAATTCAAAACTCAACCCAATCTGTCTCTTCTTAGGCCAAAAAAAAAAAAGGTGTGTTTCAGGCAACCCGACCCTAGATTCAAAAAAGGGCCGACCCTAGCATTTTTTCCCAATTTTGGAGATTTTTTTTTATATTTTTTTTTTATTGCTTATTCTTCTCAATTTTTACAAATTCTTTCAAGAAAAACAAGCCCCCAGTGACCTCAGAGGCCTGAATAATTGATAAACTTCAGAAAATGGCTTTTTAACAGGAATATGCAATAACTTCTTGATATTCCTAGTCAATAGAGGAATTATTGAATCATTCTGGTGAGTCGCGAGTCGATTTGTCGATTCGCGACTCATTCCTGGTTCTCTCTATGTTAAAAAAAAAAATTTAAAAAATAAAAAAATCAGACCTACCTACCCTAGAAATTCTGACCATGTTGCCTGAAACACACCTTTTTTTTTTGGCCTAAACGGTCAGCTTTATCTTTCAACCCTCCTCAATTCTTACTCCCACTTGCCCCCCTTTCCTGGCCGTCCCCTAGGCCCCCATCTTTTCTCTTTTACAGCCTATACTACTTCCTCCTCCACGATACTCCCCCCTCCTGCAACACGTCCTTGTCGTACGTCTGATGTTCCATCCCCAGATCCACTTCCTGTGGTCATTACCAGCCAGCTCTAATGGCGTCTAACCCTTTAAGGGATGCATGGTGGTTTAAAGTCCATGTCTCCTTGATCATCATTATGCATGAATGCAGCGCTACTTGCCAGTGTCGTAATCAAGCATCATGCTGACCCTGCGGAGGTTGTTATACAGGGTCGGCACGATGCATGTATTCACGAGTACACTCACCAGTGCTGCGTTCATGCATTATGCCGATCAAGGGCATGTCACATTAAAGCACTGTGCAGTTCTTATAGGGTTAAATGGCGTCTAATGACGTATCCATTACACTACAGCCACGTCCGGGCACCCTCAGACCTGACCACGTGATCAGCCAGGCGGCAAATGGGAACAATCCTCGTCGCTGATTGGTCGGCTGGCTGGCAGTAGTACTGGGCTTGGTCCCGGCACATATCTGATAAAGTTGTAGGGTCCCATGATCGACACAAGCCCGGGCTCTGAGCTATTGATGTCTGTATAGGGGGGCCGCGTGGTGGGAGCAGCTCAAGTTCAGCGTCAGATCACAGAGCTGCTCCCATCCCCCACATAAAAGACTAACTGTTCCTTTCTGTCCCTCATATCTGAAAAGAAAATCAGTTATGCTTGGTACTAGAAGACTTTCTCATCGACAAGAAGAGGAGGTATTCTGCTCTATAGATCCATCTATCAAAAATGGGTTACTTTTTCATAATAAACTTGTGTTTATGTTGGTTTTAGCCGAATCTTCATGACATTATCTGTAATGGCTTCGTTTGCAAACATCTCATATGGGAACATTCACTGGAAGATCTTTTAAATAGTGTGAATTAGAATGGAGGACCTGATTTTGAGCTTACATTGATGAATTTGTCAGTCACGTTTTAGAAATGTTCAAAAATGTTATCGACACAACTTTTCTGAGAAGTCACACCTTTTTGCTGCATTGGTCTATAGTGTCCTGCCCCTATTACCCCAGGAGCAGCTCGGGGTGGGTTTACTGGGGGTGTGGGTGAGTGGTTACAGACTGAGCTGCTCCCACTCTGAGGGAGTCTTTGTGTTCTGTGTTTACCCACACCTCACTGCACATGTCAGTCAAACAGGCTAGACATGGACACCCTCCGACTGAAGATATCGACCCTCCTGCCTTTCTGTGTAAACCAAGAGAACAAACTGCTGTGCTACTTTGCCATTTATTAGTCGCTACATAAAATCCATTTGCAAAGTGTGGAACTGTAAGTTTGTCGGTGGGCAAGTACAAAGTGTACACTTTCTTGTTGAAATGTTCTCACCAAAGTACAAAGTAGTATATGGACATTTCAATTTGCAGATGAATAGGTGCAAAGTAGTATATGGACATTTCAATTTGTAGATGAATAGGTGCAAAGTAGTATATGGAAATGTAAATTTGTAGATGGCCACCACAAAGTAGTATGTGGAAATGTTAGCTTGTACAGTACAAAGCATTACATAAATGTCAGTTTGTAGATGCAAAAGTGAAAAAAAGTATGGGGACATTTCAGTTTGTATATGGAAAAATGCAAAGTAGTAGGCCTACATGAAGATGTATGTCAGTTTGTAGATGGGCAGTGAAAAGTAATATAAGTGATGGAAAACCTCCAAGGAGGTTTTCTAGCTTATACTCCATCCTGGATGAGCTACCTAATAGCAAGGTGTACTTTTGATGGTAATTTCGAGTGTATTTTTGTAAAATCGGTTTTAATATTCGTCAGGGATTCGAACCTGCTACAGCAAATATTTCATACATCAAATAGAATAATATGACCTGCACAATGCCCTATGCTATAGCCAGCTCTGTGGCCAAATGGATACCAGCGTAGGCATTGAAGTTCTGGTCAGCTGAGTTCGCCTCCCTCTTAGGCCATACCAACTTTTCATTGTTTTTAAACTCTCCCAAAATACTCTTCAGATCATTTCTGAACTAATAGTATGAATTGTAACATATGGTCCCGTGCATAATTCAGTTGTTTTGGGCATTTGTAAATAAAAAGTAATACTGATCTATTAATAAAAAGGTATTGTAGAGATGGATACAGGTATGACCACTTGCAGACCAGCCTCTGTGGCGCAGTAGGATCAGTGAAGAACCCGCACTCTGGGGTCGTGAGTTCGCCCCTCACACAGACCGTCTCTGTTTTGTTTTGCATATACTGCTATGTGGGAGAGCTCAACACGTCATTAGGGACCTTTAGCAACCATGTAAAAGCTCAGTGAATGCAGACGCACCAGTGCTGAAGGCATAGGATACGTCTGGGTTAAATGAACATATAGGTGAATCAGCAAAATGTTATTTATCTACAGCGTCAATCTATAAGACAAATAAATAAAATCTTGTTCTTAAAAAAAAAAGATTATTATGAGCTTTTACATGGTTGCTAAAGGTCCCTACTACACAGCTCCGTGGCCCTATTTTATAGTACAATCACAGTTATCACAATCATACTATTAGTAAAACCCTAAAAAGTAATACATGCACTATGCCATGTAACACTAGGCGTCCCCAGTAGCCTAATGGTTAGAGCGATGGTCTTCAAATGGCATTGTTTATCTATGCCTGGGTTCGACTCCCACTAAGACCAGGGTTTTAAGAAGGAATGAACCTACAAAACCTCCTCCGGAGGTTATTTGAAAAAACCTCCGCTCAGGGGCTCCAAAACCTCCGCTCAGGGACTCCAAAACCTCCGCTCAGGGTGTGTAAAATCTCCTTGTAAGAGAATATGAAAATAAACTTACAGTGAGATCAAAAGGTCGGACACATGAGCGGAGTATAAGTATGTCGAAATGTTAGTTTGCAGATGGGCAGTACAAAGTAGTATATGGAAAAGTTAGCTTGTACAGTATAAAGCAGTACATAATGTCAGTTTGTGGATGCAAGACTGAAAAGAAGTAATGGGGACATTTCAGTTTGTAAATGGAAAAATGCATAGTAGCACATTAAGATATATATGTCAATTTGTAGATGGGTAGTGCAAAGTAGTATATGGAAATGTTAGTTTGTAGATGGCCACCACAAAGTAGTATATGGAAATGTCAGTTTGTAGATGGGCAGTACAACGTAGTATATGGAAATGTGCGTTTGTAGATGGGCAGTAGTACATAATGTCAGTTTGTAGATGCAAAAGTGCGAAGTAGTATGTGGAAAAGTCAGTTTTTAGATGGAGAAGTGCAAAGTTTTATACAGAAATTTCAGTTTGTAGATAGGCAGTGTAAAGTGGTGGCTTTATGTGGAAATCTCAAGGAATATGTGTGAACTGAGAAGTGGTTTACTGGCCGGCTCCTGCAGGGACATGACACAGCACTAATACTGTACCTAAATACCAAACTTACGGGATTTTCACCTCACATAGAGCTGTACCCACCTACCCCTGTCCGTCACGCCCTCTGCTGGGTAATCAGGGTTTTATGGGCATGCGCAGAGTGGTGTTGGACTGCTGGTGGTTGGCAGGTGTTGACTACTGTGACAATACATGCACTGAGAGGCCGGGTACAGGCCTAGGTTGGGGTGGGAACCGGGCCGGAAGCTTAAAAGGCCCATGGCTGTTTAGCAGATAATCTCGTGAAATCGTCCACCAGAAATATGGCGTTTGATTCTGGGAAGAGTATTGTTAAAATACTGTTATGCCTCTAGGCGTAAAGATAATTTCTATAGTTAGCAAATGTCTCTGAATGTCTATATATTACATATATTAGTGTTTTGTTATGAGAGTGATCATCTGTTTTGTTAGATACCGGATAAAACGTGGTAAACATAGGGAGAGGTTACCATTTCCCTTCCTGAGAATGCCCAAGTCCCCTGTTGTTACCCGTGGTGTTTATATAAGACAGGCGCTTATTCAAGATTCTATTTTGGGAAAATGTACCCCGGCGCTTGTTCGGGGCTCTTGTCATCTCCGGAGCTGTATTGCGACGGTATGCTACGAACGTGTTAAAATACAGCAAGGCTAGATCATGACACAGACAGAGCTGCATGCTAACGTGTCCAAGCCGACAGTTTCTTCACACGCAGTACACTGAAAAAGTAAACTTGTCTCTAGACTTGTCGAAGTGACTGTCATAAAATAAACGAGTCAAAAGTTGTCTAACATATCAGGTTACCATCCCACAAATAGAATCTGGAGCTGGCAAATGTCGGGTTTTGGGCTGGCACACACCAAGTGGGTCTTCTATCTCCAGCTAGAAGACCCGCTTCCTTGTCACTTAGACAAGTTTTTGACTCGTTTATTTTATGACCGTCACTTTGAAGAGTCTCGAGACAAGTTTATTTTTTGAGTGTACATGGGCAGCCAAAGGTACCGCGAGTGAAGAAACAGAAGGCGCAAACACTTTTAAGTGAATAATCATTCATGTAATAAATGATTAATCCTATTTGAAAAGGACATCTAAAGATTGGCTTAATAGCCATTTTGATGACCTCACCATGGAGAACGGAGCCATCAAGAATGAGATCCAGGTTCTTCACATGGGTGTGGAGAAGGGCACTCTAGTACTTAAGCATTGCAACTTTGTTTCTCCACGTGAAACAAGTTGTATTTCTACTTGCAGTGTATCTAACATTACGGAGGACCAGGCCCGGGAAGCGTTGCTCAACTTCGTGGCCCAACACTGTTGCTACGGCAAAAATGCTGCTCAGAATATGCAAATTAATAAACTCACTCCTTCCAGTGCCCTACATGTAAGTATGGAATATCAGATCTAGGCAACTAAGCATCCTATGTTATGTATAAACATCATTTGATTTGTAAGTATGGGCTACATTTGAAGAGTGTGTGTGCAAAACAGCATAAATCCATTCGAGAATTGAAGCATATATATTTGTTGTTTTTGTAAAGATACACCTGGGGCAATAAACACATTTTGGTAACCGAGTGTATCCTTTACAGGACCTAATATAGTAAATCTTGGGAAATCTAACTTCAAATTGTTGTCCCTTTTTCAAAAACACCGTTAATGCCGCTTCGTTTTGAATATAAAAAGGTGATATTAAATGTATAAAAGAATAAAAGATACACTTGGAATACAAAGATACTGAAAACAATTGGATAACCATCACTTCCTCTTTCAGTATACGCTTGAAACGTTCACAGAAACTCGGACATCGTCGTGGGAACAGGACCCATATAAAGGTAGGTCGACTTGTCATCTGGGTATGTTCAACCCTTTCAGACCGACATAGTGCCTTAATGTGATATGTACTCTTTATGACCTTTATGATATCAAATAGCTTTGATGATGGTCCTGAGGTAACCTCTATATGATATCAAATAGCTTCCCCGGAATCTACATTTGATGCCGATACAGCTGCTACCACTCCCATGAAATTAAATGAAACAAGATGTTTGACTGACTTTATATAACTATGGAGCCTTACCGGTAGTAATTGTCTTCCTAGTGGGCGTTAAAACGACGCAATAGGTGGATGGTCTTTACCTCATCTGTGTGATTTCAAAAAGGGCTGTACATACTTGAGCTTTGACATGAAAATTGGCTTAGTTTAATCCCGCTATAAACCCCTTTCAATGCCAGCTGTCTGGAATAGGCTTATAACACGTGAGCAGTGAGGAGCAGCTCGTGAAGGCCTAAGTGCTGGACCTAGAGACCACGTCACAGCCAGCCTATTGCTTAACCCTGAGCAAATCAACACGCTAACCCGAGAGGCCTACAGCCTGCAGGCAATCTGTGAATAGAGCAGCCCCATCTTGAGTTGCTCAGTTAACCCTTTATGCCCCACATACCGCATTAACGAGCTATGCCATTTGTCATCATGATGAGGCAATTTGACAGCACTGCATTCGTGCGTCATGCCCTTCTGGAATGTATCAACTCCATACTGTTGTAGGGGCATGATATTACATATTAATCTCATACACGGTATTTCCGGGTAACGTCTGTTTACTCGGCTTCTCCACCTGGAGCTAGTGCACACAGTTCCCGGGAGAGGGCGCAGGTCCTCTTCAGGTGACCGTGTGCCGCTCTCAGGTGGGCGGCCGACCCACCCACCTGGCCACGTGACCTAAGAGCCGGTGTTATATAAGACCCATGTGTTTACCTGGAACGGCAGTCAGTGCAGGCCCGACTGACGAGAGACTTCACATGTCCAACCGTGCGGACAGAGTTGTATGCTAAGAGTTGTATACTGACCGTTTCCTCTATTTATAGAGAAACCTGATCTACCTGTGTGTATTCATTCTACACTGATCGTTCCCTAGTAAAGGAACTAGAGTTGTTATTCTTGTGAATAAAGATAGATATATTCTCGCACCTGGAAACTGCCGTGATCGTTGTTCTTTAACCTAGAGTTAATTACGAACCACCACACTGGTGCCGTGACCAGTAGCAGTAAAGGTAGCAGAACAAGCTAGTTGTTCGAGAATATGTTCGGGTTATACTGAACAGGAAGTCCTTGAGTGGACAGACAGTCCTTTAGTGGACGGACAATGGCTACCGGCGGTAGCCTGGGCGGCTCTGGCCCAGAGCTGAGTGAAGGGGAGTTGGAATCAACTCGCCTGGAGGTGCCAGGGATGGACCCTGGGGAGGGCTTGAAGCCAGGACAGAAGAAGAGGAAATTGCAGGATCTTTCCTGGGTAGAACCCTATGTAGGGGATGAGAGATTCCAAAGGGAATATGACGAGCGTTTGGCTCGGGAAGAGGATGACCTCTACTGGGAAAATGTCCGATTGGACAAACAGTCAATGGAAGATCAGTATGCTGCATTGACTGAGGAATTGACTTCCCTGGTAAAAGAAAGGGACGAGATCCTCTCTGAGAATCAGAGGGTAAAAGGAACTCTGATAGAAGAGAGAGAACGGTTGATAGAGGACAACCAGTATATGAAAAAGAAGGTTGCTCAGGAATCGCATGAATACCAAAAGATTCAGGCAAAGATTGCTGAGAACCAGAAGGAGAATGAACATTCCGAATCTCTTAAAGAGAGGTATGAGAGAGAGTTGAAAAAATACTCTAGAGAATGGTATACCTTGAAGAAGGGGACAGAAGCGCTAGAGAAGGGCAGAGATCAGTTAGTCAAGGATAACGAATCCACCAGGATACAAATCCTGGAAGAAACGGAAGAGTTAGAGAGGAAACGGAAAGCTGAGGTGGAAGCTGTCTGTTCCCTTGAAGCTAGGAAAACTCTCCTGCGGGGTGAATTGTCGAAGGCAATGGAACAGCAGGGGGAGGAACAAATTCCAGCTGGCAGGCCGGAAACTGTTCCGGATAGTACTCCTACTACTAGTAAGGGGGAAGCATTACCTCAATTCGATCCATTTATTAATGATAATGGATTGAGGAATGTGGAAGACTCTGTGTATAAGAACAGAGAGAAAGATTCAAGGAGAGTGAATGTTACCGGGCGCTCTCTTGGATGGGAACCAGTTAATCATGCCAGTATTGGTCCGGTTAACAGGGAAATGTCTCCAGAGGAGGAAGTGTCTCGACATTATAAAAATAAATTTCGAGATGAAGTGGTGAATCATAGTTATGGCTCATTGAACCCCTTTGCGGGAGATGACCCGGCTCTGTATGAGAATCCGGGGGGTTATGATAGCAAGGGTAATTATAGGTATTGCCCAGATGCAACTTATTCGTACCCACCTCCGGCCACGGAAACACACTCGGGAGTCCATAAAGATCCTGAGATTAGGCCGGGGGATAGGATGAATAAGGGGACCCAACCGGGAACAAAGGGAAGATCAAACCCGGTGCATAAAAACACAACGGGATTGTCAGGCTATCAAGGCCCACGCTTTGATGAGGGTTCAGAATCTGAATCAGATAAATCATCTGACGATGTACCCAAGAGAAAGGTTCCTTTGAACCGGCGAGTCACAATGACCCCGGCGGAGCACCGATTACATAATCGAGACCCCGCCATAGGTAATTTGGGACTAGATTGCTCTAGCCGAGGTCAAGACGGTACAGACCTACTGGCTTGGAGTAGACGCATGTCGGGTCAATTAGTGCATTCTAATTATGCCGCTAAAAGAACTGCACGTGTGACTAAGCCTTACAGGGGGGTACGACCCTGGAAGGAAGAATATCAATCACTTCTAGATGATTGTAAGTACAATTGCTGGAACAAGGAGGAATCCTTGGGAGCTTTTGTGATATGGTTGAGTGACGGCCCGGGTAAGATAGTGGTTGAAGAATGGAGGGACACTTACGGGCCAGAAGCTACATACGACCAGTTGGAAGTATTAGCTTGTTATACTTTTGGGAAAATGGTGACAGTAGATCACTGGACTCTGTTTCAGAGAAGAACGCAGAAACCAAAGGAATCTGCTAAAATTTTTGGGCTAGAATTGCAGCGATTATTGCGGCAGGCTAGGCCAGAATGGAGTAGGGATGCTGAATATTACATAGAATCCCTATTTGTAAGATTTATTAGTGGATTGAGTGATCCTGAACATGCCAAAGTTTGTGGTAGAGCTTGGGAAGCTGGGTCTTCCTTAGCAGATTTGTTCATGGCGATTGATCAACATGACAAAAAGAAGATACTGTTGGCTGGTATGATACCCGCTAATAGGGGGCAGCGCGTCTCTGGAATTGAACATTCCTTAGATGGAGACGATTCTTCCGCGGAAGAATCTGAAGGGGAGGAGAGAGTAGACGCCCTTAAATTCAAGGGTCGACAGAAATCTAACTCAACCCCAGCTTCCGGGAAACTTCCTAGTAACAAAAGTTATTCGGAAACCACCCGGAAACCCGACATTCGGGAGCCTCAGACTGTACCCAGTCAGAAAACCCAGACCCCGGAGACGACCACTCCGGATAAAACAAATGCGTCAGGAAACTCATTAAATACCTTAATGGAGTCCATGATTAAACGCATGAACGAGGTGTTTGATAATCAAACCAGGCGCCGCCCTAGGGTCGATCGTAACACTGTCCAGTGTTACAGATGTCAAGTCAAAGGGCACTTTGCATCTGAATGCAAAGCCGAGAAACCTGTTTTAAGAAGTGAGGTTTCGGGAAATTAGAGGGGGTTACCGGGGATGGCAGGACGGTAACCCCTGAGGAAATATGTCAGATTATCACCGACGTTGGCGGTGAAGATTCATTAGCAGTGAATGCGTCCAGCAAGAAGGGAGATGGGACCGTACATCCCGGAAACCATGAGGCTGGGGAGACTGGTACAACAGGCGCCCAGGGGTGCGCGTATGGGAAACCTAGTGCCAGTTTAGAGGAGTCAATAACCAAAGAGTTGGTTAAGGTTGGAGGAACCAGGCTTCCCCCGGGCCATCCTTGTCTGGAACACCTGAAAGGATGTGGATTCGACCTGGGCACTGATAGTGACCTTCACCGGTTTACTAGGAATCCCTCAGTAACTGATGGGAAGAGGTGGTACGTTTCCTGTTCTGTACAAGGAAAGACTGGGGAGTTTCTTATGGATACTGGAGCTAGCCACTCCATGGTCTCTAAGAGATTCATCAGCTTATTGCCGAATATGTGTGAGAACCTCACAATGAGGGTAAACGCATGTACGGCCGATGGTACCAGAATGAGGACATTTGGACGGACTTTTCTGATAATCTCTGTGGCCGGGAAAGAATTTGTTTGGGCCCCGACCATAGCTGAGATTGAAGATGATGGTATTCTTGGTTTGGATTTTGCGGCGCTTTTCGGTGCGACTTTGAATCCGAAAAGTGGGAAGTTGAAAATTGAATACCCGTATGATATGACCATACTCTGTAAGTTGAGAGTGATAAGTAGTGTCGCTAGTGTGGCACAGACTGTGAAGATTCCCCCGGGAATGACCTGTGACGTGTTAGTCAGTTCAGGGAGGCTAATCCAGAAAGGATTAGCGGTAATCGAGCCGGATATGGCTGTATTATCCCGGAAGGGATTGGAATCTGCGGATACCCTAGTAGGGAATTCCAGATGGACAGTGACACCCATTTCCAACCCCGGAAACTCCACAGTATATCTTGAGAAAGGCACTGAAGTTGGGAAAGTGATACTTGCGGAGGCAGTCACCGGTAGCCACCAAGACCTGAGGTTAGAAGAAGGAGGGGAAGAGGAATTGCATGAAGAGTTAACTAAGTTGTTAACAGGATCGTCCATAACGGATGAGAATGATCAGGAAGCCCTAAAAGCTATGCTGAAGAGATGCAGGCAAGCTTTTGCAGCCCCAGGGGAACCCCTGGGGAGAACCAATAAGGTATTGCATGAAATTAAAACCGGGGATAACCCCGCTTTTAAGATTCCTTATAGGAGATTACCCCTCAAGAAGAAGATTGTAGCTGAGGAAGAGATAGCGAAAATGCTGAAGGATAATGTTATTGTTCCCAGCATGAGCCCTTGGTCCTCCCCTGTGTGTATGGTAACCAAGAAGGACGGTAGCATACGGTTCTGTATTGATTACCGGAAACTGAATGGGTTGACTAAGAAGAACTCCTATCCTCTTCCTAGGATAGATGAGACGATTGATTCCCTGGGAGGGAATGAATGGTTTTGTACCCTGGATTTACAGTCCGGGTATTGGCAAGTAGGCATGAAGCCTGAAGATATGGAGAAAACCGCGTTTTCTAGCCATATTGGGTTGTTTGAATATAAGGTAATGCCGTTCGGGTTATGTAACGCGCCGGCCACCTTTGAAGCCATGATGGAGACGCTGTTAAGTGATTTATTATGGCGGAAATGTCTAGTTTACCTAGATGACGTAATTGTGTTTGGAAAGACCTTTGCGGATTGTTTAAGTAATTTAGAGGAAGTCTTAAACCGAATCATGTCTAACGGTCTCAAATTGAAACCAAAGAAATGCAATCTGTTTAAGAAGGATATTAACTACCTAGGGCGGATTATTTCCACCGAGGGGGTTAAGGCGGATCCGGAAAAGATCAGGAGTGTAACTGAATGGGAAGTCCCCAGGGGTCCTAAAGATGTGCGATCCTTTCTAGGATTCTGCTCATACTATAGGGATTTCCTGCCGGGGTATTCCCGGGTAGCCTATCCGATCCAGTGTTTGTCACACTGGACACCCGGAAGTAGGAAGGAGGAGTTCCCATGGGGGAGGGAACAGGACACAGCTTTCTTAGCAATAAAAAAGTTGTTTGTAGAGACCCCGGTGTTAAAGTATCCTACCCCGGATGGTCACTTTGTATTGGATACCGATGCTAGCAATGAGAGTATTGGGGCCGCCCTCAGTCAAGTCCAAGGCGGAGTGGAGGTTCCCATTGCCTTTGCTAGTAATACTATGAGTAAGACCCAGCGTAATTACTGTACCACTAAAAGGGAATTGTTGGCTGTGATAGTATATACTAAAAAGTTCAAACATTTCCTTTGGGGGTCCGATTTTACGCTAAGAACAGATCATTCCTCTTTGAGATGGTTATTGAATTTCAAAGATGCGGAAGGAATGATTGGACGTTGGCTAGCACACCTTTCCGAGTTCGGTTTGGAGCAAAGTCAGATCCAGCATAGAGCTGGGGTAAAGCATGTAAATGCTGATGCACTTTCCCGACGTCCTATCAGGAAGTGCGAAAACACCAACTGTGATGACTGTGGTCAGCATGAAGCTGTCATAGCCGGAGCAAGGATTCCCTTTGAGATCAAGGGAACTGGGGTTCTGGAGTGGTCCATGGGAACCATCCGGAAATTCCAGGAAAAGGATCCTAACCTTAGCCGGTTGTTGGTATTGTTACCTAGGAAGATACGGCCCCCGCGGCCTGAGATTTCCCTGGAGAATCGGGAAATGAGACGACTAATAGCTCAATGGGCAGAGCTAGAGGTCCAGAGCGGAATCATCTACCGGTGGAAGATTAATTCATCCGGTAGGAGAGTCCGGCAAGTGGTAATACCTTCCGGTATGAGGAGGGATGTTATGTATTATTGCCATGGACACCTGACCAGTGGACATTTCGGAAAAAAGCGTTCCCTGGAACGTCTGAAAAGGAGATATTACTGGCCAGGGATGAGTAGTGATCTATTAAGATGGATTGCTACTTGCCCGGATTGTTGTAAAAATAAACCTGGGCCTGGGATGGGTAAAATGCCTTTGTCCCAGGAGTTGTTTGGTGTAAGATTTGCGCGAGTCGCCATAGACATTATCAGTGGGTTTAAAACTACCCCTGATGGTAATACTTGTATGATGGTCGTCACTGACTATTATACTAAGTATACGAGAGTGTTTCCATTAGCGGATCACAAAGCAGCAACCTGTGCAAAAGCTTTTGTTACAGGTTGGGTATTGCATCTTGGGGTTCCCCTAATGATGCATAGTGACCAAGGTCGGGAATTTGAATCTGATCTTTGGCAGGAAATGTGTCACCGACTGGCGATTTGTAAGACGAGAACAAATCCCTATCGACCACAAAGTGATGGAATGGTTGAGAGATTCAATCGTACATTGATTCAGGTTTTGAAATCCCTGGTGAATGATAGAATGGATGACTGGGATGAGCAGTGTGATTATGTATGCCATGCATATAATAGCACTGTCCATTCTAGTACTTCCTGTTCCCCGAATCTATTAGTTTTCGGGGAAGATTTGATAATGCCCGCGGATCTGGTATTCGGGGTGGTTGGAATGAACCCGGAAACCCCCTGCCATGTGATGTTTGTGGAGTCATTAAGAGATCAATTCAAATATGCTTATGAATTGGTGAGAACTGAACTGCAGAAGAATGCTACCTGGCAGAAGACCGGCTATGATCTAGGCCTTAAGCCGCGACGATTCAAAGTTGGTGATCAAGTAGTAAGATTACATGAGCCGTTATCGACTCTGAAACTTGCTAGTAATTGGGACGGCCCCTTTGTGGTTACCCGCATAGTAAGTGACAGTACTGTAGTGATACGTTCATTACAAGGAAAGATGTATAAATCTAATGTAGCTCGACTAAGAGAGTGGAAGGGGAGAGATTTGTCCCTGGACTCGTATGAGTTGGAAGTTGATACTTTGATAGAGGAAAGTGAACAGCGGAAATTAGTGAAGGAACCTCCCCGGAAACGCGGGAGGCCGCGGAAGGAGGTTTCCCGGAAACTAATGGTGCAGAAGTCCGTCATCCCAAAAAGATCCGGGAAGAAGGCGGCTAATAAAGTCTCGCTGGCTGAAGGGAAAAGGACCCGGAAGAGTGTGGTTAAGGCTAAATCCATTCTGGAAAAAGCGTGTCCTAGAACCAGGTCTAATGTTATGCCTAAAAACATAAGACGCAGTCCCCGGTTACTAGCCAGGGACGGTATAACCTAAGCCGGTACACAACGAGTGTGGTGTCCTGTAATCTTGTTAAATATTTAAATGTTGTAATCAGTTATGTGTGGAAGTAAGTACGGTCGGAATGATCGTGATAGTCCCCCTGTCAAGGATCCCATGGGTGATGGACGGATAATCCGGTGAATGTGCTTTATTATGCCATTCATATATATTTCATTGATACTCTCGACGAGTTGACAGAGCGTAAGGATTAACACGTGGAATAAGGGTACCTGTTTACAATTAAAACGCGCGGTGACCTGGTTCCAAGGAACTGGGTCACGGGACGCGCGGGGGCGCGCCTTATATAAGGTCCGCGGAGCGGCGGGAATCGCCAGTTGGGGTTGAGAGGCGGTCCAGAGCAGACGTGAGAGCTCAGACACGACCATTGTCGCTGTGGGGAGGTGGATCCCCTATAAATCCATCAACAAACACTTTTCTTGAGTGTGAAACAAAAACATGTCCTCCGAGACAGACCACCAACAGGTGGACCCTCTTCAAGAGGGCGACTCCGCTAGCGGAGGAAATGAGGTTGTTAATCAACCTGACCTCGTGGACCAGGAATCTCTGGATTTCCTGGAACAAGGGGAGATAATGGACGTCGACGCTGACTCTCAGTCACCGCTTCGCCCTGCTAATGTCGCCGCCAATTACTTGGAAGGTCTAGACATTGAGGCCATCAGCCCTGCTGACGGTCGCGCTGATACCGGTGAAGCTGAGTATCAGGATCAGGGTCTATTGTACCATGGGAAACCGCCGGCGGACGTTGAAAAACCCCGCCCGGCCGTACCAACCCTGGGAGGCTTCATGTCCAATTACGATGGACGTGAAGTAGAACTGCACGAGGACGTGCTAAGGCTCACGGCGGAGGGAGCTCCCCGCCGGATTGACCCGCTCACGAGCCAGGCCATATTGCTCTTCCTGTTAGTGGAGGAGCAGGAGGAGATGCCCCCGGACTGGTTTGTGTACTGGGAGGCACTCCAGAAAGGACTACGCGTATGCTACTGCTTACGACGAGCTGTCTTCGATTTGCATATCGCGGACATAGACCGGTTAATGCCCGCACTCCCAATTCTGTCTTTGGACCCGAATTGTGGAGTTGCCGGGATGTTGTTGACTGGTGTCAACAGATACCGGGCACGAATCGGGAAACTCCGAGAGCCGAAAACCCGGAAGGAGTACGAGATTGCTGCCGCTAATACGCAGGGGGTAGTTTCGTATGTCCTGGATGTAGCCACTATTGAAGACTACATGGATTCTCACAACGTCAAACGAGATATTGCCATATCTTGTTTGGTTGATGAGGCGGTTCGTACAGTACGAACCAGATCTTCCAGTGCGGAGGAGAAGGCGCGAATAAAAGCGCTGAAAGCCACACCTAGGGGGCGCGGCAGTAAAGGTGAGAGGGGGGCCTCAAACCGGTCAAGCTCGGCCGACAGCAACCAGTCGGACGAGTTTGTCCAGGAGAGAGGACGTCAGGCTCGCCGGAACGAGAAGGCAAGATTAGCTAACTTGCCGGACTCTGTATTAGCAGAGGGATTACCGGAACAACCTTCCGGAGGACAGCCCGTTATTCCCGGGGCTGAGGAGGTAACGGATGAGGCGATGGACATAAACGAAGCCAATACTCCGGAACCCTCCAACACCAACACCACCACCACCACCCCGGCCCTTGTGGCAGATATGACCGCCGCCGCGGGAGCAGCGGCCGCCGTGGCGGCTGCGCTGGTATTTAATCCAGCACGTCTCAGCCCTCTCCGTAGTCCGGCTCATTCGGATCCGGAAGAGGGAGAGGTTCCGGCTAACGCTGAGGAACCAGGAAATGCCCCAGAGGACCCCATCCCGCCTAATGACGTGATGAGGCGAGTCTGGCAGAACGCGAACAATAAGTTCCGCGTGTTTATTCCCAATTCATGGGAACAGTGTCCGATTGGTCCTACCAATTTCGGATGTCCACTTGCGACCAACTGTAAAGGTCAAAGTGACGATGAGGATTGGATCCGGAATACCCCCCGGGACCGTCCTCCGTCTGCTTTTTATCAGCAGTGGCTAGATCAACTCAGGATCCTGCCGGACACTTACTACAGTAAGGAGCAGAAGGAAAAACTTCTTTTTGCGATTAACCGCTGGTATAGCCAGCGGGAAAGGAATTGGTGCCCATTCGCTACATGTGTAAACACGATTGGCACGGACAGAACCGTGTTTGTAACAAAGCAACGGTTTCTGCGTCACCTCTGTGAAAATCACATGCACCACTGTGTGGTGTACCACTGTGATATCACAGTAGGTAGGGAATCCCAGCTGTGTAACGGGTGTTTAGAACCCCGGAGAGGTGAGCTTATGCGCCACATGAAGGATTGCCATAACATGGGAATCAGTGCAGCTCGCAATCGTGTGAATGCGCTACATGACGCCGTATGTGACCAGTACAAGTCACTCACGGAGGAACAAAAGGCTAAGATCCGGCCGGCAACTCCCTTCTACTGCGAGGTCGCAGATGGGAAGTTCAAAGCCAGGATTGCCAGAGTGGACGGACGACATAAGTTCGCCATGAATGACGAGGAGTATACGGTGTTATGCACTACCCGTACTTCCCGCAGAGGTGGCGGTAGTTTCCGTCAGCCGGAAACCCGGGGTAGTTCCCGGGGGAAGAGCCGGTCCGCCCGCGACCGCTCTCGATCTCCTGCGGTCTCACCTGGACCAAAACGGAGACATGCCGGATCCAATTTAGAGGATCTCGATAATTCCTACTATGGGATTTATCATGCCCCGGAAGGTCGCGACTATTATCGCGAGTATCCAGACCCGCTGTTTACAGACCGGAAAGATCGGAAACGTGATTCCGGTGGTCAAGCGGCGGCGACTAACATGGATTACCGTTCCAGACGTCTGAGCAGTTCAGACAGTGCCACCAGTCAACCTGACTGTGGAGGTGCCCGGCCTAAAGAACCGGCTACCAGAACAAAGGCTTCCCTGCCTTTGACGTACCATCTGGGGACAACTGCAAAGCTAACCCCCAGGGACGTCCGGTCGCCCACTACCCCAACTCGGGACATGCAGGGCTTGACCGTGAAAACGGAACCAAAATCACTAATCTCAGTGGTGACGCCTCGGGGCATAACTGTCCCGAAGGCTGCAGCGGTTGCGAAAGCGCCGCAAGCGGATGTTAAACCCGTGATTCCTGTAACCCAGGAGCCGGTTGTCATCCAGCCAGTCGCGGGCACCTCCCGCACTGAAACTACCGGTGGCGTAAAGTTAAAATACGTCCCGATAGTCAACTACTTCTCTAGGGAAGAGAAGGCGAGCTGCGAAGTGGGACAGAGAATTGTAACAGAATTCCAGGAGTCCCAACGCGAGCTGGCGGTGGAATATAACACCAAGATGTTAGGCCTGTTCACGCATGGCCTAAAGATTGCCCATCGGGAGGAGAAAGCATTGGTCGCTGTCGGCAATGCTGACTACTTGGCTAAAAAGTCAAGGGAAGCTGCTTCAGGCCAAAAGACCGCTGAGGCCGCCGCAGGGTTCGTTCAGCAAGAGAACGAGAAGTTAACCAAACGGTTACAGGACATGAACGTAAAATTTTACGGGGTGTTCGGCGTGACTATCGATACCTGGGATGGCACCACTGAGCACGCGCTTGCTTTAATGAGGGCAAGAGATGAACCTTTAGGTTAAAAAGACTTATAAAAGGTTCAGAGTCTATTTCTAATTCTTTTAGGAATAGAAGAGGGAAATATAATAGTTTCCGGATAGATTAATTGTTGTTTCATTTAATCTGACGTCATAAATTGTTTATGACGGGGTATCCCTTTTTGAGGGGAGGGGCATCTTTTTAGAGGCATATGGATCAACACGGGGGGAACCTTCCGTGGAAGCTCTGGACTTACCTAACTACTCAACTCTCAACTATAGCCTACCGATGGGGAATCAGGACTCCATCGGGAAGCTACCAACCTAACGTCCCTAAAACTAACTTTTGGGATACGTTACCATGATGTGTTCCTGATACTATTATGCTGAGTTATAAACTGTTCCCGTCCAAAGGATTACGTGTCAAACAGACAATGCTCGTGGTTCCAGATCTACTTATATATTTCATGAACATTCCTGGAGCTAGGATTACGTGTTAAACGGACAGTACTCGTGGTTTCCAGCCGGATTATAGTTTTATATGTCATGAACTTTACTGGAGCGAGGACGGGATACTTATCGAGCTGTATACATATGAACTTACCTTCGGGTGATATTTATCCAAGAAACAGTATTAAGAAGAGGAGAGCACCTCACTCATTCGTCTATTAGAAGCGGAGAGCACCTTGACCACAACTAGATCACCAGTAAGCTATATTTAATTGTAAGGGTTTCCGGGTACACTGCCAGGTTACTCATTAAAACGTTTTTAATATATAAAATATATCATTATTATGTGATACATATCACCTCAGGTGTTCCAATAAGGTATTCTCATATTTACCTTATGAATCAGGTTTCATAATATGCTACATATGAAGATTGTATGATCTGATAAGCTAGGAAACGTGGCTACCCGTAATGTTTATATGAAGTCGTTAAGACTATGTGTATATACTAAATATACCGCCAGGTATTGTCGTGTGTGTTGACTCTGTTGTATGTTGCGAGAGATATTAATACTCCGGTTATATAATCGGATTACCCGGCTTAAAACAAAGGCTGTGGTTACTGTTATTCATTGTGTGAATGTTTTCATTAAATCACAAATCAATGTAAGACGCTGGTGGTTGTGAGTCCTTATCAGGACTGGTTTTTTAATAACTTTTCTGTTCAACTTAAATATATACACACCCCACGCGCATTTTTTTAAAACCGAGTAAGGAAACTTCATAAGGAAGTCATATCGAAATGTGTCAAGCCGTTCGATTGTATGTATGATATTATATTCACATGTCATTTATAAACATCCATTATGGTTGCTATTACAGTGTAATGCCATATTTATATTGAGTTTTATGATCTCGCTTGTGTAGTATGTCGTAATAATATGTTTACGCCCCTAGTTACTGTATAGACAATAACTATAAAGTCGTTGTTCTAAAAGGTTTTCTATGTACTAAGAAAACAGTATATATATTCGTTACCACCTAGTTTTGTCTAGGGGGGGTAGTGTAGGGGCATGATATTACATATTAATCTCATACACGGTATTTCCGGGTAACGTCTGTTTACTCGGCTTCTCCACCTGGAGCTAGTGCACACAGTTCCCGGGAGAGGGCGCAGGTCCTCTTCAGGTGACCGTGTGCCGCTCTCAGGTGGGCGGCCGACCCACCCACCTGGCCACGTGACCTAAGAGCCGGTGTTATATAAGACCCATGTGTTTACCTGGAACGGCAGTCAGTGCAGGCCCGACTGACGAGAGACTTCACATGTCCAACCGTGCGGACAGAGTTGTATGCTAAGAGTTGTATACTGACCGTTTCCTCTATTTATAGAGAAACCTGATCTACCTGTGTGTATTCATTCTACACTGATCGTTCCCTAGTAAAGGAACTAGAGTTGTTATTCTTGTGAATAAAGATAGATATATTCTCGCACCTGGAAACTGCCGTGATCGTTGTTCTTTAACCTAGAGTTAATTACGAACCACCACACTGTCATAGGGTTGGCATGATGCATGAATGCAGCACTGGCTGAGTTACTCGCCAGGGGTGCATTCATGCATTATGACGACAAAGGGCATATCATATTGCAGCACTATGCGGACCTTAAAAGTGCCAACGCTGGAAATAGAGAGGAGTGTTTAGAAACGAGCGAGGAAATCAAGTTACAAACTGAGACGCCATGAAATCAAGGTGGGCTTGGGCTATTGATCTGAGGCCATTTTCGTCCGTGGAAATCTATTTTTAGGTGCAGTGAGAGTGTGTGGGCGTGGGTGTAGAATGAGGGGGCCGTGTTAGAGGGAGAGGGAGGTACTGGGGGAGGGGGATGGAACCTGATGACCGATAGGTTGTTTGCTGGGTGCTAAATGGCTGGGCAGGAGGTAGTACATCTAGTGGTAACGGGTGAGGGGTCTTATAGACGCCCTCAATCAGGATGGGGGTAGTCTAGATAACTGCGTCTACCCCCTCTAGACAGGAAGGCAGGACAGCTCTACCCCCCCCCTACCCACCCACCCACCACCAACATGAGAATTGGTTACAAATCACATCTAATTATCCAATAAAAGTCCAATATGTTTTTTTGTTTTTTTTAACATGGAATCCTCTACAATTGCATTATCATCAATCCTAGAGACCATTGCCTTATTACAATTAATCGAATCAGATACCTATTATGCAATGGTTGACAGGAAAGGAAAAGAGAAGGGTTGGATAGGTAGTGAATATTGCAATTGAAACATTGATCTACTATTTTCGAAATCTTCTGAAGTGGGAATTATGGTTACACGTCTATCATTAAGACCTACCGGTATGTCATTTTTATGAGACACTTTGTTAAACTGCTTGTATTCTTCTATGATAGCTTACTAGAACTGGGCCATCATATAGCCTTGTCTCCCTGGCAGAGACTACCAGATGGCAATCAGTTTTGGGCATAGTATAAAACTATAAGGAGTGTAGGCAAGAATGGCAATTTGCTCTTGCCTTCTGGCTTCCAAAAAAATAATTTGACCATCTTTTATCTATAAATTTTGATTTTTGTTGTTCTAGAGGGTGAGTAGAGAAAATTTTAAAAATCGATTTTGGAGTTTGGTCGGTACGGTTTGATTTCTATCATGTATACTTAAGTATTCCCCCATATTCCATGTTAATAAGCGATTGGACTTGTATATCCTAAGGGCATGTCTATATGGCATAAAACGTCTCAGTCTGTCAAATATGTAGAGCTTAACAGCTGAATTATTTCTTTTGATTTTTTTGTTTGTTTGGAGCTAGGTTGGTAAGGTTTGATTTTAATTATGCACAAGTTTTCCTCTATATTCCATGTTAAGAAGCAATGTGTACCAGTGTATTTTATAAGGGCATGTCTTTATGACATAAAACGTATCATTCTGACAAATATGTAGAGCTTAACAGCTGACTTACTTCTCTTTTGATTTATTTGTTTGTCTAATCTTAGCTGTTGGTCAAGCTGAACTCCGAGATAATTATAACTATCTACAAAATATAATTCTTTGTTATTCCATTTTCAAGTTAGGTGTTACATAGTTGCAAAGGCTTGTAATTCATTTGTTAATTGACTGGCACTTTACACCACCTGGCAGCAGCGCGGGTCTAAATCATCCTGGACCTTCCTATAGGCTGAGATTAGATTTTTTCAGCAGCATGGAGGGCTGTATTATCAACGTAGGAACTTCAGAAACCATCTATGTTCTTGACATATATTAAGAAGAGAAGGTGTCCCAAGTGGGACCCTTGGGGTACTCCACAGTAAGAAAGCTTCACCAGATATAATGCCATTTGTGACTGTTTATTGAGATCCGAGATGTAAATGATCTTTATTCCCGGCTAAAATTTCCTTTGGGCCCATTGTCCATCAGCCGGTTTTGAGTACTACCGACCTGTAGAGTGTCATATTGGCAGGTATAGAGCCACAACAACCACATTGCGCAGCATGTAGGGTAGAGCGCCCATGAGATGACAAGCTGGTCTGTTGGTACCTTGCGTAGACTGGTACATATCAGGAGCTCTGTGGACAATATACGAGTGACCCTGAGGAGGATCAACCCACTGTCTAATAGCCCTGTGGAAGATTGGCCCCATGATCAATGGCACCCTGATTGAGAAATGCGGGTCTACTCATGGTACCAACATACCAGCTAGTCTTCTCATGGGCGCTCTACCCTACTACTTGGTGTGGCTCTATACAGGTGGACTGCAGACGGGACGTTCTACCGATCGGTAGCACCTCCAAATCGGCTAATGAAAATGGCACTTACAGAACATTCAGCATCAAGTCTACTGGGTTTCCCCCTCTCTCTGTGCGGGGGAGGTAGTGTGCAGATTAGCCTCTTGTCACGTGTAAGGTGACTATAGTCAGCAGGTGCCGGGGTGGACTTAATGACGTTCTGCAGGGGCGGCATGAATCAGTCTGGTTCCCACTGCTACACTGAAAACCCATAGATTGACAGGGTTAGTCAGTACAGACTATCCTAGGTTCGTCATATGGGTGTTAGTCATAATGGCAAAGTTGTATTCAAAAATGACTGAGGGGTCAGTCAGTAGTGGCTAACCTAGGTTCATCATTGGTGTGTTGTATTTGTATACCACCTTTAAGATACGATGATCACTACTCAGTGGCTCCCCCTGGAAATTAAAAGACTGAGACGGGTTGATCAGTACTGACCAACCTGACAACAATAACTTACCTAGGTTAGTCGTATAGGGAGCCAAAAAATGACTAACCAAGTTAGGCACTAGTGACTGAGAGATTGGTCGTATAGGGAGTCTAGGAATATCAGTGTACTTGCTATCCCCCATAGTCCCTCCTTTTCCACGCCCAGACAGACCACCCGCTAGAACTTTGAAAGGGAGCATACGGCGTTAATGCGCTATGCCCGTTGTCATCATAATGTTTGAATGCAACCCTGGTGAGATACTCGCCAGGGATGCATTGATGCATCATAACGACAACGGATGTGAACACATTAACGCATTGGCTATATATAATATCTACCATAGACTGTCAGTATAAATAAAGGAACAATCAATCAATCAATCATTATGCAGCCTTAAAAGACGAGCAGGTAATAACATCCTCTCCGCCATGCATTGCAGTCCCTCGCCAGTTGCGTTTTTCAACATCATCTGCATTATGCATTAAAACATATTAAGCCGGTCATAAAAGGGTCAATGGTTAAGAAAGATGGGGAGTTCCGACGGGTATCCAGTTCCAGCAGCAGGGGCTGGGAATAAGTAAAGGACAAGGCCAGGTTAACCTCATTCACCACGATGCTCTCCATGGGGGTATGGGATGTCATGTTCCGTTAGGACGCATCATCTCTGAGCCTCAACCTGTCAACTCGGTGGCCCCTGTAGGTGTCTTCCCCTACCCCTGTTCTATCATAGAAGCAATGCCACCAATGCACTATAACTATAGTATCGTACATCTCTCATGATGCATTTTGCAAAAAGTCTCTTATAAGATCAACTGGAAATATGTTTGCATCTTAATGTTTATTTTTACAGGTATCTAAGTTGGGTCTAAATCCTGGTAACGTGCCCTTTTTGATCAGTAAAGCTAAGAGCTCAGAGAATGGATGACTACTATCTTAAAAAAGGCATGCTCTTCAAAATAGTCAATGATGTCTGAACATAAAAAAACTCCCCAATATCCAGATCTTATGATTTACCCTGCTTCTGACCTTTTCGGGAAAAGATAAGTTAGGGAGCGTTCATTATTTATGCCAGGGGGGGGGGGGGGGTGTGCAAATCAGGGGGGGGGGGTCATTTTTTTAGGGGTATTCGGAGGGGGGGGTCTTTTTTTTCAACCTATTCTTAGGGGGGGTCTTTTTTTTTCAACCTATTCTGAGGGGGGGTCTTTTTTTTTAGGGGTATTTATTTGGGAGGGGGTATTTTTTGACACAACGTGACGTGAATTTCACGACACATGTCGCGAATTGGGGTCATAAAGACGGTAGAACTTTGCTAAATTTCTTGCCTACCAATCGACACATGAATGATTCACTACTTTTCTTTTCCTAGAGCAACAATAATTAACTGGAGAAAGAGCATTAATTCAACACGAGAAGAGTACAGAATGTAGGGGGTCTAAACAGAAAAGCTATCAGTGTGCAGTTAGATGAATGCTATTGTGGCACCGAAATATGACAGTACTGTATCCGAAATAGTTTGTGTTAATTGGACTTTAGCCTTGTCCATCACGTTTTGGCTCCATATGCAAGGGTGAACTTGCCTACATTTTTAGACCCTGCCTTTCTTCCCAATAGAGGAGCAGATGCATAGTATGCAAGATGCAGATCTACCTCATATAATGTTGATACATTGTAGCTTAGGTCCACTCCACCAGTCAAAGGCGTGATTACACTAGTCATGATACACACTTTTCCTTGGTATCTTGTACCAGACCCTGCTAAATGAGCCACAGCGTTCTGATTGCAGAGCTCTCAATATTTTCAGAATACCTTCACCATCTCCCTGATAGCTGCCTGCTTCTCACAGATTCTAGGACTTATAAAATCAGCAGACTCATAGAGTAGACATGATCATCCCACTATAAATCGGTGTACTTAATGCCTTGAAATGTAGCAAATAGCCACCAGATCCACAGAGTTTTCTGCTGCGGATGCCACTCCTTCTGTTGCCAATTTCTAAATCTCCCTCTAAGTTCATCTTTGGCTTCAACAGAAATCAGGCACTGAATAATCATATTGCTACTCATCGCTACTTGGCCTCATCAGAATTTTTAGAGCTCTATATTTGGTTCTGGTCAAGTTGCTTCCGATGCTCTGCAGGGTTATCAGTGAGTTATTCATCACTATTTTAAAGCTTTTATTTTTTTTGTAGTCAATGCATTCCCATGGCTTGGTTATACTGACCACACACTAAAATATTGAAGGCAGGTACCTTATGGCATTTCCTCAAATAAAGGTTATCAACTATGGTGCACGTAACATCCATGCATACCATTGATGGCTTAAGCGATTGTAATTGATCCATGCCGTTATATAACAAGTCCCTCAGAACACATAAATTTCAATGTAAAATTACAAAATTTCCCAGGATCATATGGTAGACTTCAGACCACTCTGAATACACTAATATAAAGGTCAAATTCCCAAATTTTCCTGGGGCTTATGGCCCCAAAACAACCATTTGTTTCTCCCTCTAACCAACACTCATCAGCTGGCTTTGGGAGCTGGGCCCCCCAACTTTATCCACCTTCCGCGGCCCCTGAGCTGGGCCATTTCATGGTACTTCTACCAAACAGTATTAGCAGGACTTGTAGGTGGGGACCAAAATAATCACACCAATTTTTAGCAAAAATATCAAACGTGCCACGGAAACAGAAAAATGCGCGCTCTCCACATAAATATATTCACCATATTGTTATGCCCTATAACCACTTCCTCAAATAATGGTTAAGCACATGCTATAATAGGTTATAGTATAGGACTATGTGGACTTTGTATGTTGTTGATGCCATTATTAAGTATTTATAAACGTCTATGGTGAGGGGGGGGGTCATTTTTTTTCAACCTATTCGGAGGGGGGGCGTCTTTTTTTTTGACCTGTTCGGAGGGGGGGGGTCTTTTTTTTTTAACCTATTCAGAGGGGGGGGTCTTTTTTTTTTGACGTATTCGTTTTGCCAAACGCCCACCCCCCCCCCCCTGCCATAAATAATGAACGCTCCCTTACTGTCCAACGTTATCACTAAATATGTCTAATTAACTACCACCTTTAACTCCTTCCGTTTACCAATTACCCACCTTATACTCTAACCATACGTATATGGCATTAACTTTGTCTTTCTTGCGTTTATTGTCAACTGGTTAACCTCACAATATTCAACTCATAACAATATTATTATCTAGGTCATGTTGTTTCTGTAAAGTAGTGTATTCATATTAACTATTGATTATTTCAGGCCAGTCTGTGGATGGACCGTCAAACGGCAAGGCGCCGGCTCCCTGGTCCATCCCCATTGTTCCTGCCAAAACTTTCCAAACAGAGGTGCAAGAGCTAGAGGTGCCTCACACTGCCACTGTATTGGTAAGTAACAGGAAATGTGTCTTTTGGGCCACTCAAAAAAAAGTGGTTTCTCATTACCATTACTGAGGAATATGACGAGGGAGGATTTGTTTTATTTTACATATGGCCTAAATTGTATAGGATTATATATGCATTTTATGACCAAAATTCACATTTTAGTAGTTAAAATTCATTTCGTTTTAAAAATAGGGAATATGTAAGTTATTTCTATCCCATTCCTTGCAGTACTAGCTTTAATTTGATATCAGATATGCCAATATTCATCCATTCTTATTATGTTTCTCATCAAAAAGTAGCCAACACGTTTTTTTATGAAAGTCCTCTAAACCTGATTTCTTTTATGCTCGCGGTGATAAGAAACCCCTTTTTTGAGTGGCCTTATTGTATTGCATGTGTATTTGCAAGTTGAAGTATACATGTCTTGTTTGATGATCAGCGACGATGAAAATGAAAGAATTGTAACATGCCAAAAAAAACTTCTAGTAATTAAGTTAGGTTTGTTCTAAAAAATGTTGGGGGAAGAAAAACATGGAGGGATATCAGTGATCTATATTCCTAGCTGGACTCCTTGAGCATGGAAAGAGAGACTTCGAGAGTCCAGCATTGTCAGACCTTGGAAGGAGAGTCTGGACAGCATTCCTAGACTCCTTTGCAATCTCAGAATATTGGACTCTATAAACATTGCCTGACAGGGGAAGGTGAGTAGGTTTTGAGACGTTGCTAGCGTCAGTTTCACCATACACATTTCTCTTCTCTGTGTCGCTATGCAATTCACTATAAGGTCCGAGAGATGAAAAGAAAGTTCACTAGGAAAAGGCTGTTTTTTTTTAGGGAGGAGGAGCGATGAAAGCAGTTTGTATCCAATTCATTAAAGTTCTTGAGATACTGTAGCTTCTACAGGATCGCCTTGGGCCTTCGCCAATTGGCATAATTACTACTAAAGCCCCGGTATTACCATGGGGGGATCCCACACACAAATCAGTCTAACTGTCCCAGAGATATAAGAAGGTCTTAAATGTTGAGGTAATAGGCTTGGAAGGTATGGTGCATAATCAGCCTGAACATTTGATATTTCACCAATACCTATAAAGCTCTCTGGGCGACTCAAGTGACATTCTGCTAATCGTATAGGGACAACTAGCTCCCTGACCAATCTAAGGGCTGTGGGGAGACTTGTGACTAGCTTGCACGCTGGGATTTTATGATGGGAAAGAAGTTCAGGAATAGATAAAGTTGCTATGCTAAGAGCATTGCCCGCTAGCAAAGGGTATTCCGTAATAGCCACACGAGGTTAAACCAATCTCATTGATTAGACACACCTCCTTTGCAAATAAAAAAATATTACAAAATGATAACCATGAATTCCTTTAGTTAGTTTAGTTTGCATCGCCTGCAAAAGCTCCTACAAATTGCACCAGTGCAGTTTTGGTATCTTACTTTATAGTTGATACCGGAGGATTTGGCGAAGCCGCCAGAGAGAATTTTAATTGGTAAAACTGCAGGGAGTTAGGAGAATGGACATCCCTCAGAGGCGGGGGGGGGGAGCTCAGAGGGGTGGGGGGAAGCCCCCTGAAATGTTGTGTAGTCAGATTTATGACCACTGCAAACCTCTGATGTCTGGGATTGTTGATGTTATAAGAGGGTGAGCTGCTCCTAGATGTCCATTGAAATGGGCTGTTCAATTGGTGTGAGGTGATGGTACAGGTACAGGTTTTTCCACGAGTGGCACCACGAGTGGAGAAACCAGGAGCTCAAACTGATTAGAGAGCTCTGTGTTTAATTCATGTAATGAACAAAAGATTGGTTTCATAGCTATTTTATGACGTCACAGTGGAGAACAGGGCCGTGGAGAATGGGATCCAGTTTCTCCATGGGGGTGTGGAGAAGGACTCTTTTGGTACTTAAGCATAGTAAAGTTGTTTCTCCACATGGAAATAATAGACAGAGGTCAACAATGATCTGTCTGTATGGCAGGTTTCTCCACGAGTGGTACCTTGGATCATAATTATTACACAAGGCGGAGCCAAGTGTGATATGATCCAAGGTACCACAAGTGGAATAACCAGGAATTCAGACTGATTAGAGTGGATCTCTGTGTTTTTTCTTCTTGTAATTATCGTTAAATTATATGTAATTATTGATAAATTATATCTAAAAGCAATATTTCAACATTGGTTTCATAGCTATTTAGTGACATCGTCATGATCATCATGAAGAAACATGGAGAATGAGCATCAGTTTCTCCATGGGGGTGTGGAGAACGACTCTTTTAGTACTAACGCATAGTAAAGCTGTGTCTCTACATGAAATAAATTCACTATTCTCATGTCACGGTGCAGCCTTGTCATGGATGCCAGTCGCAGGGCTGGAACCGGTGCTACGGCTGTCTGGGCCGGGGGTCCAAGCGGTGTAACTCGTGTCACGGGTCGGGACGGGAATGGAAGACGGACGCCCACGGACACCGCCATGTAGAGTCCTGTTGGCATTGTAACGGTACCGGCAGGAAAAGGTGAGTACTTGTATTTTTGTAGTTTTATTTTTTATCAAATATTTTCTGTGGTTAGTCTATATAAATATGTAAATCAAAATAACAGATTAGGATTTTACTATGGTGCTCAAAACAAGCTCACAGTGTTAACAATTTCATCTTCCTTAGTAAATTGAATCGTTGCTGTGATGAGTATACATAATTGAATTGTAATCAGAATTAGATCACGATATTGCTTATAAAATTTGAAAACTGGAGAGCTGTAAAGTTGGTTATGCCAAGACTCCACATGTTGGATTTTGTATGCGATGGTGCAGCTTTAAACTAGATGGTATAAACAGAATTGCAGCATCGCCTACAAAATCACGCTTACGGACTTTAACACTGAACTGAAACTATCAGATGAACACCCGGGTCTTGTGTGTTTCCGGTCTTCTCTGGAATCCTTGTAGTTAAGATGTTATGGTCCACTTAATCTAACATTGGCAGTCATACTAAAAGGCTGCTCTGATTCAGTGTGCTATGTACAGACAGTGTAGAAAATTTCGACCAAAACGGGATATATATCAATACTACCATTCACATGCATTAATACGGCTCTCCAGTGATTTAGTTCTCTTTTTATCTGAGCAATCACCTTTTTCATGTTTGACACTTTGGTGATGTGATGCACTTGTTTATCTTGTATATAACTTCAATTATTCTGTATTTGCAGGTGTCAAGCCTGTTTAGGTGACGGCCGGGTAGTATGTAGAACCTGCCAGGGCTATCGAAGAAATAAATGCTATATAAAACTCTACATTCATTTGTAAGTATCATTCCAGTTTGTTGTCTCAATAATGTAGTTCTAATATACTATCTAGTCTACATTTGCCTGCAAGTTATGTGATCAAGAATATATTGTTGATCGAAATGACATGAACATGTACTTAATGTTTGGTCAATGGTAATGAACTGTAATTAATTCCATATTACACTTAAAGCCAATTAAAGCCACAAGCAAGTAACTCGGCTTTTTGGAGCATTATGCCAAAACTTCACTAGTGTCATTTTGTAGGCGATAAGGACATCTTAACCAAGAATTAGTGAACAACAATCACACCATAGCGGACAAGAACGCACCATATGAGTCGCCCTCAAAATCGCCTTCAAATTCACCCCAATGGAGTCGCATATCAAGTAGTCCAGTTATGGCAATATTGGACTATTTGAGAGCCGGTCTGTTAATAAATGTGATCAACAATAACCCCCGTTATTTCAGTTCCACACACGTGGTCGACCACGTGGTGGAGAAGTTGGACATCCCAGAGAGCCTCGTCAAGAGTGTCAGCGGCATTGTCATATTTGAGCTAACAGCCCAAAGGGTAAGTATGGTAGTCTAAGCATAAGTTCACCAGTTTATTCCCTTGAAATTCAATAGTCACATTACCAGTAGGGTCTCCTGCACTGCATGCCAAACCTTGTCAATTTGATGCTATCGAATTATTATCCCTACACTCATAAACTGTTCGTTATTAAACCGGATATTCTAAGAATAGGTTCAGTTGAATATGTACTTGCAGTATAGACTCCCCAGTGGTATTTCCGAGCCGATTCTTAGGATGTGTCTTATTTCAAGGAATCTACATGTTGACTGACAATCATAATACTGCTTATAGACTTTAAGTGGACATTCAGAGATGAGTAATATGTCCATATAAGGCTTAGATCTCTCACAATAATGCCTACTGGCATTATGGAAATTATAAAGCAATTTAATTGCTGGAACCCAGTAGATTAATGTCAATCTCATACTTTGTTTTGGGAACAGTGTGCATGGAACGTGCACCGTGTGTGAGGTTTGGTCTTTCATGACAAAGAGAAAGTTTCCCACGGTGTCTGATAATTGTCTCGGCTTAGTACACTCTTCTGCGACTCGTGATAAGCCTTGACTGTCATCATTATCCTGAGTAAAGGGCTCTGGGTGTAGTATAACTACTACATACAGAATATGTTGTATGACAATTTCCTACCCACAGAACACCAGAGAGTTCCATAATAGAACAGGCTTTGCACATCATCAAAAGGGATGGCACTAACTTGCTGGGGAGCTATGTCAGTTGATTTTTGTAATGGTACATTGTCTTCGTTACATGTAGACTTGTTTGGCATTGTATTCTGACAGTCTATAACAGTGGCCACTGACCTTTACCTTACTTGTTGCAGGTGTGGCCCATATCTTACTACCCTGACCAAGAACTTTGTAACGCCTCACAACGACTAGTCAATGATACTTTACAACGGTATAGGAACTCCCGGATCCTCATGCAGGTAGGTCAGCCATTTCAGCAACCCTTACATTGGGTAGTTATTGCAGTTTGTGCTGTATAGAATATAGACCTTTGTAATCAAGAAGCATGGATGTAGCCCTGGCGAGTCTATTCTCCGGGACTGCATTCATACAGCATTCCGACCCTATGGGAGTGTATTAACTCCTTTGGGTCAGTATGATGTATTCATGCAGCACTGACAAGTTACTCACCAGGGATACATCCATGCACCATTATGATGACAAAAGGACATTTGTGTGTCAGCTAAATGTTTAAAGATTTTTTAGTTTTATCATGTTACTATTGTATATATCCTATCCCATACGTCTTCCCTAACTTTCAAAATTATCGGCAGTGTCTTAATCTATAAGATAAGCACATGCAGTGCAATATCTTTTACTGTAGGTCGACACTAAAACTCCCTATGTGTTGATACTGCATGGCTCAGTGCATTCTTTATCAGATTAGTTCCCCAAATACTCTCCTGGAGGAGTGCCTGAGTCAGTGAGGTAAATCAGGTACATTGTTATCAATCTCAAATTATGTGTTAATAGACAAATATGTTGCACTGGTTATCAGCTAAAATGATAATGGAACCCATGGCATTGAAGTGATATCCATTTTGAAGAAAAGGTTTGGGAAGTCTATTAGCTGATATACCATCTTTAAGTAGTTAAGGTGCCTTGCATGGAAAGATGTAGCATGTCTGTGATAGATAGCCTTTAGGTATGATTCATTTTCATGGATCTAATATGTTTATGTATAAGCTTTATGTCTGGATGTGTTACATCAAAACTTAGTAGTAACATTGGTCATTATTTACAAACAGGTTACATTATACAATGTTTTTCTACTGCTTACAGAGACAAACGCTGAAGGCTGTGCCTATTTCCGAGTGTGGATATACATTCAAAGTAAAGGAGAGGAAATTCTGGGTGTACGGGAACGAGAGAGTAATACATGCAACGGACTACCCACAGCAATACTGCTGGGGATGCGCCATCTTGTGAGAAATAACAAGGCATTACGCCAATCCAGCAGGGCATCCTGAGAGTGATATGTACATTTAAATGTATACCAGGTGCCATTGCGCTAAACCTGTAGAGATGATACCTACATAGTACACGCCTGTGTCATACCTTGTGGGAGTAGCATAAGTATATGGATGTGATTGGTGATATTATCTTGGGTGTTGATATAATATATCCTGTTTGGTCGAAATTTTCTACACTGTCTGTACATAGCACACTGAATCAGAGCAGCCTTTTAGTATGACTGCCAATGTTGGATTAAGTGGACCATAATGTTTAACGACACGGATTCCAGACAAGACCGGACCTGCACAGGACATACGTCAACATACCCAGAGGTTCATCTAATAGTGTCAGTTAAGTGCCAACTTCGGCTGATTCATTGTGAACCCATACATTTCCTATATAACTTTGGTCAGGCCAAAAAAAAAAGGTTTGTTTCAGGTCACCCGACCGACCCTATCTAAACATGGCCGACCCTACGTTTTTTTATGCAATTTTGAAGAAATTCTTATATTTTTATACTTTTTTGGGGTCAATTTTAGGTTTACAAAATTTTGGAAAAAAATCTCTCCATTTTTACACTTTTTTGGGTCAATTTTAGAGGGGAATTAGAATAAAAAAAAGTTTTTAAAAAAAATTAAAAAATCCGACCTACCGACCCTAGAGTTTCTTCCCATGTTACCTGAAACAAAACCTTTTTTTTATTTGGCCTCAATTAGATCCCAGTAGACGGTGGCCATATGCGACTGAGAACTGGTATATCCGCATGGATTATACCATATGTCTACGGGTGATTGCCTTGGTTAGGTTATAGGTACTTGTTCTTTGACATGCTGCACATGGGGAGGTGATATGGGAGGTGGTGGACCTCATTGCTGAACTTAACAGAACCAGTTAACAGTCACAATCTGAACATACATACATGTCTCTGACACATCTCAGGCCACACAATGAGATAAATAGTACCACTACTGACTACCGAGTAGTTGGGCCCTTTAAAAAAAATCTGGTTTCTCATCACCACGCGCATCATGAAAATCAGGATTTGAGGAAAACTTTTTATTTTTATTTTGTACAATTTTAATGAAGAAATGTGTTAAATATTGAGAAATATTGTCATATTTGGTATCATATTAAAGCTTATACTGTCAGTAATGCAGTGGCCTGGGAATATCTTACATTTCCCAACTTCTGTAAATTCAATGAACACTTAAGGTTGATCGCTACTCTTAACTTTGTATCCATGAAATGTCCTCTTTTTTCCCCCAAAGATAGCTTATATCATTTAGAAATAGAAAATGTAAAAAAAATGGGGGGGTCCCGGCCTACTTTTTTTATTACAGATTTTTGAAAAAAAAAAGTATTCTCTATTTTTGCTAAAAAATACAAAAAAAAGGGAAATTTTCGTAATTTTTTTCTCAGTGAACCAATGCCCACATTAATTTTGTATTGCACATGAATAATCCTAGGTTATGTCCTTTAATGGAAAAAATAAAATCATGGTCCAAAAATGTAATTTTGTATGAAAAAACATGATGGTTTTATGACGATTATTCAAATTTAATGCATAATTCTTCAGCAATATCTAAATATCACTGAAAAAAATCCATGAACATTTTTTTTTATTTTTGCAAAAAATTGTTTAGATCAATAGCTAACATTTTAAAGGAATTTTGATAGGTGGTCCCGGGCATATTTTCATGGTTTTGAGCCTTTGAAGTAAAAAAATATTGCAAAACTGGACTCAATTTCATATTCAAAGCCTAAAATAATGGGTAAAATGGCAAAAATCAGGGTATAAAATGGTTGTATATCCTACCCTTGGTTATTTCAAAGAACCTGATGAGATCCATATCTTTCTAGATAATGATTTATTGATTAATAAGTCCAATATTCTAACTTATTTTAAAAATAGCAAATATTATTGGCTATCAATGTATCAAATATTTAAAGTTCAATAAAATGCTCAATTTTGCTCAGAATTAGCTCATATTTTGATATGGCTTTGTAAGCATGTATATGTACCTAGTTTTTTAATATTAGCCCAATCTGATACATTTAAGCTAGATGCGCAGAGACCTGCGCAGTGGTCCATATTCAATGAGTAGCGATCAACCTTAAATACTAAAGTGTGAAATTTGTTCGCAAAAGTCTACACTTTCCTATACATTTTGGCCCGTCAGTAAAAAAATAAAAATAAAATAAAAAACGCCCTCGTCATATTTTTCACTGCTTGGTGATGAGAAACCAGATTTATTTTTTTGAGTGGCCTTGTAGCAAAACAGTAGCTGTGACTCTATTAAACACTATCACGGCTAATCTAGCGACAAATCACAATGTTCGACAAATCTTGGTTGTAATATTTTTGTGCTTTATATAAATCCAAGGAAGGCTGTCAGTGTCGTACAGATCGGTTCCTTATTAAAAGCAATATCCGGTTACTGACAATCGCTATTCTTGGAGTAACGCTATTACATATGTGTCATATGTTGCAGTCACCATGACAGATATAGAGCAATGTGAGTTATTCTTAGAGGAAGCCTTGAGAGAGCTGTCTTAGATATTATACGTTAATTACACATGTATAATAGAATATGCCAATATGTTGCGCCTTGGTAGACTTACGCTAGTTATCATTGTTCCACAAGTATATGATATATGAACTACTACCATTACATATTTGAGAGGCGATGTGCAGGCACTTTTGTATTGGAGGTTGATGTGTTTCCATAATGGATACACTTGTTGACAAGGAGGAAAATATAGGTTTCATTTGTATTCAAATGTAGACCCACAGTGGGGTGCCTTAGAAGTGTGCCAATTAATTTGGTCCCGAGAGATGAGGATTTGAATAAAACAAAAGACTATTGCCTAGGGAGTTACCTTTAGTTTTAACAATTGGGGGATGGGGAACGTGGAAAATATTTGTCGTTAAAGATTATCACTCCCTTATTCACACGCATATGGAAGGTTGATCCCAAATGTAAAACGTCCTATTATTGTCACAATATTCTGAGAGTAAGTAAACGTCTCTGTCGTTCCGTTGCAATTATGTTGATGTTCACAACAACAATAAGATTCGTTTCATATTACTTGGTATGGTCTGTAATGTACTCATATCTTTGTTGCTGCATAATGTCCTGTAGAATAGCAATCGTGTGTTACAAGTGTTTATATTTGGTTCATTATATTATTTATAAGTTTAAATATGGGTGTAGTCGGTGTGCGTTTTACAAAGGTGGTTTCGTATCGACTGTCGAGAATTCCAGTTGAATAATTACTGTTATAATTATTTATCTTAACCAATGTGCATGGACATCCTTATAGGGGAGGGCTACTGTTGAACTATCGGTTCCATTTTGTACACAATCCTATCTCCATAATTATGTTCTCCAATATGTAGTTTGAGACTTGGTGTAGCGAAATATTGACATGTGCTGTGGACATTTTGTTCTTATATTAGAGACATAAAGTCCTGCGATTCATATTGTTAGAGATTGTGCCTGTATTTATTATTATATGAAATATAGTTATTGTTGCCACCATTTGAAGAACAGATTGATTAAGACAGTTTGACGACTATAATGAATGGCCAAATACCGATGCTGTGATAAAGGTTTATTTAAATGGTTAAATCCTATAACCATTATGTAAATCGTAGTGCTAATTTTCACTTGACAACCGAGATATCGGTATTTGCTTGGTGGGTACGTGGATGGTACTGGTATGAAGATGATCATGGTATAATACTGTCAAAAGTTCCCTCCTGTAAATATGCCTAACTATTGTTACGTATCACGTTATCAGTAGTTATACCTGTTTTTCCTATTGTTTGTCAGTTTTTAGGTGTATGAAAAGGACTTGGTTGTGGCAGGATGGAATCATTTATATCGCCAAATCAAATTGTCAGCTCTGTTATCAGTTATCCATGTCTATCTGACGCCTATAGCAAGTGCTCTGTTCACCTCTCATTTCAAAGAGTTCAAAGAATTGTTGATTGTTGAGTTTTTTTAGAATTGATATCGAACATAGATAAGTTAGGCTACTGAACAGAAGCTCACATTCCTTTGGCATTCTCCCTATCCAACTGAATGACAGTCCGGTGTTATGTTACGTGGCGTGGGGCATGTATCTTGAACAACAGAATCAGAATATAATTTTCCGGTGGCATTATCCAAATATGTGAGGCCTGTGTTTTATTAAATGGATTGGCATACCCTGTAATAGGACATCTTCTTTCCCATAACGATGGGAAGTATTTACTTCTTCCTGTGCCACATGTGCGTTGTCGACTTTAGGCTTATAAGTTCAGCCAATCTTGCCTCAGTAGAAAGTAATATTAGGGTTTTGTTGATGGCTTATCAGAACAAATAAGTCCAGGACTGATTGTAACATTAATAAAATTACTGAGAGAGGTTATTTTTGTTAAAGCAGGGAATGGCAAAAGTAGAGTAGATCATACACGAAAAGCATCAGATGAGGTCAAATCTGTCTTAGTGTTGTGATTCAACCAAATTAACCTTGTCAATGGTAAGAGCCAAAGAGGGCCACAACCAAAGCTGTCCTACTCACGATGTATAGACCCTTGTGGTCCAATGGGCATACTTCTGAACAAGTGTGCCTGATTACTACCCTTTTATCAATATGGTCTACATTGGATGGAAAATATAGTGAGAAGGGCATTTAGGAATAGAATTACAGGGCTTATAGTCAACTCTATGATTGGATAATGAGGCATTTTACTCAGTGATACTGAATTCACAACTAGATTTCAAGGGATGCATGTTTTTTCATTTGGGTAAGAGTATTTCTACTTTGGATTTATTTTGTAATAGGCCATAGGCCTACATAAAGCCTATATATAATGGGTTGTATCATATATGCCATGGCCGCGTTCGCTGGAGCCTACTTCTGTTGTGGTTTATCTGTTAGTTTGATTTAGTAAGTCTTGGTGTGGTATCTAATTATCTCCTTATGTTATCAAACACGGCCTCTGTTGTTTGTACGTTAACCAAACTATTATTGTCATTGTCACATATATCACTGAAAGGTTCCGTTTTAAGGAATTATCTATGTGCCGGTATCTGCGATTACGTTGTGATTTGAAAATGCTCCGACCAGAAATATGGGACTGGCTGATTTATTTTGCAATATATGGCTAAAGTATAGGGGTGGTTTTTATGCATGCCCACAGAGAATGATTATAAGGAGAATGAAAATAAAATGGTTCAAAGAACTGTCCATAGTGTTATGTGTTACAGTGTGTATCATATTGTTGTATGCTTCAATACTTACATTCGATTGGTCATTATCAGTGACCGGTTTAATATGTAGATAATAACTTTTCTCGAGATTAGAATGATCCTGGCATTAAAGTCAGTACATCCGAAAATAAGATTAGGTAATTCCTACTTAGATTGCATCCCAATACTGTAACAAAATCATATTCAAAAGAAGGTGATTATCTAATGTTATCCATATGCAGTAAGCAGTTAGATAAAGGATGCCACGGTACCCAGCTAGTTGAGTGCATATATATAATGGGTGCAACTAAATATGTGTACTTCAAAATGTGCACATTGGCCTTGGTTTTGAAAATAACACTCAAATATAAACAAAATCAGGAGGAACGGGAGTAAATAAAGGTAAAATCTAAGAAGGTATGGTCAGTATGCAACGATAATACATGTATAAATAGGTGCCCGTGGGTTGGAGTGGTTTGCTCGCAATCCTGTCAGTACTGGGGTACTAGTAATTAATCAGGTGAATAGTATAACAGAGACAGTCAGAGTGCAGCCGGGACAGGTACTCAGCCCTATGTATAAGGTATAGGCTGGACTGGAGCTTGTTGCGGCAGCCCGCACTGATAGCAGCTGGCAGGGGGGGGGGGGGGGTACCAACATGTCCCTGGAAGTGAACCATGTGTTACCCAGGGACAAGGTACCAGTCAGGGGGTGCCTTATCAGTGTGTTTGACCGCAACCAGCGAAGTTTTGAATGGTGGACCCACTACACAGAGAGAAGAAACCGAGTCACAAGGGGAGTCCAGGCTATAAAAAGAGAGCCAGGGTCTCTTTGGCTCACTTTTCACACTGTCTGACTCCCCCTTCTAACGGCCTTGGCTCCTTTTCAATTAGATCAAACAGAGTCCATGTCAGCTGAGGTGAGTCAATGGTTACCTGGACTCCCTAAGGGAGTCACAGAGGTGAGCATACAAAACGGAAATAGGAAACCAACAAGGTGACACTACTGTACAATGACTGTAATGCCATCTAGCATATATGTTAAGAAGCCATCTGACTCTGTTTCTAATCAGAGTCAAGGGTCCCTACTCCCTTTTCCCCCAAGGGAGTCAAACAGTTGGTTACAGTTAAGCCTGCTAGGTGGTAGCACTATACCTAAAATGGTAATATTCTGCATGCTCAGATCTCTAGATCCATGTTATTTGTGACATTGATAATTATGGTGATACGTGTATATCATTGTACCATCAACATGTAATGTCAGAATTACATTTTATGAAATAATTACAGTTAATTTAAAACTGTAGCATGAGCATGATGTATAAGGTATAGACACCCAATTTGTAGCAACATGAGAAAGTTAAATCCCAAAAGCTCATATGTTCCTTTGTATATTAACTAATGTGCTCTGAGGGATCTTATTGAGATCCCTCCTCCTTGTGAGGCATTGCACCAACATAATGTAGAAACATCAGCAAGGGAGACAGCTATTGAAATGGTTATATAGAGGGTTAGGGGGTAGGAATTACCTATAAATTATGACTCTCTATTCCAAAGGAGCCATCCTGTGCCTAGACTCCCTTTCCAAAGGGAGTTGCAGCATAGACCTGGACTCTGTCTGTAGCGGGGAGTCATAAAAGGGAGTCATTTTGGAGGCAAAACCTGGGCTCTCTTAGGGGAGTCACATAACTCCCTTTTAAGGGAGTCAGGTTCATCAAAGTGTCAGAAAGAGAGTCAGAAAAGGGGGTCATTCTGGAGGCAAGCCTGGACTCCCTTTTGACTCCGTTTCTTCTCTCTGTGTAGGTATGAAGCTAGTCTCCTATAGGGACGCTGGGGGGTTATTTCTGCAGCAATGCCATCTACACATTCTGGACTGAACGTATCAGAGCCAGAGATGCCACTCCTGGGTTAACAAATATAAAAGCTTACGATGTTCTCAACTCTTTTCAGGCGAATTAACATGATCCCCGCGAAAACACAGGGATTCCTTCTATTTTTTCTTGATAAGAAAAGCAGGAAAACTGTCACCTCTGGTTGAGCTGAACCCGCATTTGTTCCAGACCACAGGGTTAGCTACCTGAACCACCAGGTAGCAGCATGGTGTGGCACCTTCATGGTGTTGTGCATTCTGACGTAGAGAAGTGATCAGGAGAAGCCCTCTCTGTGTGGCTCTAATCTCTAGCTGAGGCAGTCTGCTCGTCCATTCTTGGTGTAGACACACATCCAACTGTATGATTTAACACACACTCCCGGTCGGTGGATGAAGATGGCAGTAGCTGTACAGAGAGGTAATTTACCTCGATATGTGGCGCCATACATCGCTACAGAATAGGTGTTACACTGGCATGGGCACGGGATATTAAAGTTGGTATCCCAACTGGGGTGGCTAGAATTGACCTCTCTCAATAAATACCTAAAAGCCCTGAATACATACGTTTCTTCTGAAATAGGTGCATACTTCTGATTACCAAGAGTCTTAAAGATGGTGTATCAGCTAAAATTTCGTGACTCTTTAATCATGCCATGTTACTATTGCATATCCAGTGTGGGCACACAGAAAGCTCCAAACCCTACAAACGATTGTCTTCGTGCCTGCGAACAGATCAGGAATGCCCAAGATACGGACGTGCACAACCTACATCAACGCCACCATGTGACATATCTACAAAACACAAGGAACCAACAGCTACTGAAGTTTGTCCATAAGCGCTCCTTGTTTGCTGAAAACGTGAGACCCGTGGCTCGTATCCTGCGCAACAACGACAAGATCTTCGTCCTACAACCTCGTGAGAGGAAATGGATTTATTCCAAGAGTCCTCTCAGCCGTGGAATCGCTCTTTGGAATGACCTGCCAGCAGCCACCCAGAGAATCGGCTCAATCAATGAATTTGCTACGGCAATTAAGTAGAAAGTACTATTAGAGCCAATTACTACTGGTCACTCAAGACCAAACGTAATACTCGTAATTCCCAGTAACTCATACTTTAAACTGGTCACTGACTAAAATACTCACAGACTCTATGACTCTATGACGTTCAATTGAATTAGACACTTTGACTCATGTACATTTCTTATAGACTATCAGGCGTATTCTCTCGAATAGCCTCCTCTTGGTTATGCTTAAAAGCGCCCCATGTTGTGATTTATTAACCAAGTAAAATAAAAAATCAATCATATCCTAAACATATTCCCTACATTTTAAAACAATTGGCAGAGTCTAAATCCATAAGATTAACACATGTAGGGCAATCATTTTTACTGTAGGTCGACACTAAAACTCCCTACGTTGTGGTACTTCATGGCTCAATGCTTTCTCTACCAGGCTAGTTTTCCCTGTACTCACCTGGGGAGTGACTGAGTCAGTGAGGTGAATAGGCTTTATTATTGATTGTCTCAAATCATATATTTATAGACAGTTATCTTGCAAATACTGAGTACTGTGTATAAGCCTAAATGATAATGGAACCCATGGCATCCCTTTTAAGGAAAAAGTTTGGGAAGTGTATTAGCTGATATACCATCTTTAAAGGCTTTAATATGTATAGTGTGTAATAACATCCAGATCTCCAGCTTTCATGGAGAAAACTCAAGCTTTGGCAAACGATCTGAGATATGCTGCCACCTGTGCAGATGTCAATGCACTAATGTGTTCATGAATGGGAATGAGCTACTGGGCCTGCAATGGGAATATCTTGTACACACTATACACAGCTGCCACTTTGTGGTTTAGAAGCGAGGCATGCTAATTGCTTTATTTTTGACTGCTCAGTGGAAATTAGTTTTTGCTACTGTGTATGGATTTGTGTATGGAAATAGTTTTCATAGAGCTTTAATACTTTCACATATTTCTTACAATATCATCATGCTTTTTCCCATGCCGGAAATGGGAATTCATCACCTCAACAGGTGGGATACTAGCTTTAAGCCGATGTTCGCGGTAGCAGTTGATAAGTCTGAAAATATTTTCCATGCAGAACCTACGTCAATTCAACAAACACTGTCAAACCATGAACCATGTAGACGACATGTTTGCGTGTGTGGTTGCCGAGTTACTGCTATGGTATTCTCCAATAGTTGTCCATCACCATGTTGTCGATAGATGCAGTGCCATGCCCATGGTTACCACAATAACTGTAGTTAGCTGTGAGGGTTTGGTGTTGGTTCTCTTGGGGCCAATTCCTCATGATTCTGAGTTGGATCTACACCTGACAGTATACCTGCTTTCTGCCACCAACACCCATAGACGATAGCACGGTAGGTGGGCTTAGTACACATTTAAGTACAGAATAGTGCTTTAAGGTACTGTACGTTGTCGCCATTATGAATGAATGCTACCCTGGATAGAAACTCACCAAGGCTAAATTGGAGACTGCAAGATGCACCAATCCAGTGCCAACGACTTACTTACTCGCACTGCATTTGTGTGTCATGCCGTCCATAAAGCGCCTAGAAATAGGGGATGGGGAGGGGATACACATATACCCAGTGAACAAAAAACATTATACAACGTTATATAACGTTTCCCTATGGCTCCTTATCATGGCAAAACGTCATAAATATAACGTTAAAAATGTTATCTTGACGTAAAATAACGTATTTTTGTTAGCTGGGTATGCGGTTGCAATATGTCAGCACCATGATTGCTCGATATATTTAGCATAGACAAATATGATATTCCAATCATATAGTTCCCTATAGGATATATTTTCTTATCACTGCTGTGTCTGTAAGATGGCGGGTGCCCAGTTCACCACCAGCCCCCTGTACAAGGCCCTCAGTGCGGTGACTGACAGTACCCCGGGGGAGGTGGGCCGACTGCTGGACGCTGGGCAGGCAGACCCCACCCTCACCGGGGAGTACGGGGAGACATACCTACACCTCCTGGTCGGCAACTTTGATGCAAGTCAGGTAAGTTTTATTTCTATTAAATAATTTTATTTCTATTCTATCATAAAGGTTTTAAGCAATAGACTTCGTGGGATTCGTAGTATTTCAATGATTATTCTAAGTCAATTTGACCTTCATCTGGAACATATTGGCTATAGAGCGGGCTTCCAAGTTGATGGAAAGTTCTGAGCGGTTAAGAAAACTGTCCTGGCAGTTTGTGAATTAATCATCTGATTTGGTTGTCCTATCGACCGATCAGTTCACTCCACTATACAATATTCTCAGCAAAATCGGAGCAGAATCTGATGTAAACAAGCAGGTGTAGCTCCGCCTTTAGATGTTGTTTTTATCAGCCTTTGTGAGAATAGTTCCGATTTGATGAGAAAATCATGTGGTGGAGCCCCAGCTTGAGAAACACAACAGACCTATGGAAAACAGGACTTAATAGTGTGATTGTTATAGGGCCAGAAGGGGAGGTTGTGTTCAGGTATCCCGACCGACCCTGTATTTTTGGAGGCATATTTTGAATTTTACTACCAAAAAAATGTGTTTTATTTTTTGGACTGAAAAAAAAGAGAAATGGGAGATTTTTTCTCTCCTAATCCTATTTAAAAATCTTTAAAATTCGACTTACCTACCCTATTTTTGGGGCTATGTTACCCGAACACAGCTATCTTTTCTCAGACCTACGTGTACGACCAATTGGACCACAGGCTAAGGGGGAAATGGGGCTTATAATTATGACATTTAACAAGCATGACATTTAACCAGCCTTTCACCATGGTTCCCCCAGGTGCCAGTGGTGGTCCACCTCCTGTACGTCCTGACAGACACTGGGGTGGACGTTAACGCTGTAGACATCGCCGGCAACACGCCCCTCCACGTGGCCGCCATCAACAAACTCCACCCCAACATCCTCAACGCCTTCCTTAAAGCCGGCTCAGACCCCAGCCCCCAGAACAAGGCCAGCAAGGACGCCCTGTCCCTGTGTAAAGGCAGCAAACGGAGGAGGCACGTGCTAGAGTGGTTCCATCCCGGGCTGGTACAGAGTGTCCTTAATAGAGACGTGGGGCAGGTGGGGAAGTGCATTAAGGGCTGGAGTAACCTGGGGGTGGACGTGAGGGGTGGGAAGGGGATCACCTCCAGGGTGACTGAAGGAGAAGGGGAGGGGACCGAGGCCATCAGACAGTTGATAATAGAGAACAGAAACACCAATATGCTGATACAGTCAGTCATCTCTGGGGATGTGGAGGGTGTGTTGGAGATGCTTGGGAAGGGTAAGGTGGATGTTAATATACAGGACCCAACCTTTGTTAATGACAAGGAGGGCGCTGCTATGGTGGCCTGCCCTCTGCTGGCATATGTCGTCTACATCAGGATGTGGGACAGTGTGAAGGCTTTACTCAAGAAGTGTCCAGAGGTGGATGTGAATGTGTCCATGGGAGCTGAGTCCCAGATGCCGCTATTCTACTACGTGCTCCTCTACTTCGGACCTATACCCGGTGACGTATATAGGTAAGAGTCATTTTCTTGTCCACAATATAAGGGATATCGAATCTCCCAGTAGAGGTGGCAAATCACCGCTAAAACTCACCTAGACCATACTCAAATTCTCAATTAGCCCTTTTCAAATGTTTAGATGGATATCTATGTAAGAGGGAAAGGTATATAGATATTTCGCCTAAGAATTTATAGCAGAAATTGAGGAAAGTCGGGAACTACTTTTTCGCATAGGGAGTCTGACCGTGTTTGATGTGGGTGGGAGAGCAGAAGAAGTAGTACTGCGGTTCTCTAACCCTGGCGACTGGACTCGCCAGGGCTGCTACATCATGACAACAAAGGAATAGCGCATTATAGTATTTTATGTGATAGACATGTGATATTATGTAACACTGCATCTCCAGCTCTCTTCACCTCTGAAAGTCCCTAGACATAGGTAGCCCTTTCTGTGGGTGAAGCATCCCTTTAAAATCCCATGGATCGAGGACCTTTGATTGATATGCATGTACTTGCAGGTACATCATAAAGAAGGCTAACTTGGAGCTGGTAGAGGACCAGAAGTTTGAGCTGCTCCTGCGGTGCCTGGAGATGGGTCACGGCCCCGAGGTGCTCCACGAGTGTGTCACTAAGGGCCTCACACCCTTCATCCAGGACGACAAGGGCGTCTGGCTGAGGGAGCGCATTATGGAGACCTCCCTGCACATGCGCAGAGAGGACATCACAGAGAGGGTATTCTGGGTAGACGCTGTGGTGGTTGAGATGGCGGCTCGTGGTGAGACGGAGCAGCTCCGTGAGCTGGTTGGGAGTGGTTATGAGTATGTGGACGTCACTACACCTAAGGGAGTCAGCCTTGTGGAGGTAGCAGCTACTTCTAAACATAGGGATACAGCGTCCTTCTTGCGGGAAGCCGCTACCTTCATGGTAAGATCACATTGATTCATAAGTTTGATAAACTAGTAGTGTGAAGAGCTGTATGGGTTTTATGCTTGCTGTTGAGCCTTGGAGCTTAATTGTTGCAAGGTTGTGCCTTGTCTCCTTTGTATCCTGTGTTAGCTCCTCAATTCACGTGAAGCATGTGATATTGTTATAACCGATTATGATTAGTAAAATATTGAGTGTTTTTTATACGAAGCGTCATATAGCCCACATGCAATCTTATTCTGTATCAGCATTGGTAATTGATTTTCTTTGCTTCTATCCATGAATATCATCTAATCTATTAAACCATTCATGGACGGCATAATGTCGTCATGATGCGTGAATGCAGCCCTTACACGTCACTTGCCAGTGCTGCATTCAAGCGTCTAGTTAACCCTACGGGGTTGACACACCGGCACAGCATTGGCGCATCATGACGACCAATGCTACCCTAAGAAAGGAAGAAAATATGCTGTCCTTAGAGGGTTAATGCCACATTATCTGCACCTCAGCCTCAAGGGCGGCAGTTACACCGAGCTATACGTCGAGGTAACCTACAGGAGGTCAGGACGCTGACGTCACGTCACCAGCTCTTGTCACGTGACCGGATGGGGCGCACGCCGCTCATCATGGCTGTCATCTTTGACCGGAAGTTTATAGTAAAGTATCTGCTTAAAGAGAGCAGGGACTCTGTCAACCTGACTGACAGTGTGAGTATACTGGTGTCAACCTGACTGACAGTGTAACTATACTGGTGTCAACCTGACTGACAGTGTAAGTATGCTGGTGTCAACCTGACTGACAGTGTAAGTAGACTGGTGTCAACCTGACTGACAGTGTAAGTATGCTGGTGTCAACCTGACTGACAGTGTAAGTAGACTGGTGTCAACCTGACTGACAGTGTAAGTATGCTGGTGTCAACCTGACTGACAGTGTAAGTAGACTGGTGTCAACCTGACTGACAGTGTAAGTATACTGGTGTCAACCTGACTGACAGTGTAAGTATACTGGTGTCAACCTGACTGACAGTGTAAGTATGCTGGTGTCAACCTGACTGACAGTGTAACTACCGGTATACTGGTGTCTACCTGACTGACAGTGTAACTATACTGGTGTCAACCTGACTGACAGTGTAACTATACTGGTGTCAACCTGACTGACAGTGTAACTATACTGGTGTTCATGGGTTGCATGGTACTTTAATGCATTATTTCTCATCATGCAGTGAAATGCATGGATGCGGCCCTGGTGAGTAAATGCCAGTGCTGCATCCATGCATCGTGCTGACCCCTTGGGAGTGTCACAACCCCATATGGTCGGCGTGATGCTCAAATGCAGCACAGCCTAGCTACTCACTAAGGTTGCATTTATGCATGAATGATGAAGACGACTAATATATATTAATGATTATATTTCCTAAATAATAATGCATTAGGCCGAACATACGAATCTATGAACGATTCCTAATGATGCGTGTGTACTTTGCAGGAATCTAAAATGAACTTTCCTTTTTAAAAAAACACTTTTTAATGCTTTGTGTCTCAGGCTGGACGGACTGCGCTGCATTACGCATGTGCATTAAAGGGGTACGCTGAGTTGGAGAAGCTACTGTTGGCAGCAGGGGCAGATCCAAAGGCCAAGGACGCTGTACGTGCTCTCCTGCCTTACATACTGATGTATTACCAACTTATATATCACTAATGTATATCAGCTTATTATAATGTTGTGAATAGTTAAAATCGGTGGCAAATTGATCACAACAAAGATACATATTATTCAACTTTAAACGTATCTATTACAGTGACAAACAGTTCTATCTATAGTGGCATAATCTTTGTGATCACGTTCAAATGTGCAATGCATGTTTATACTTCTGACATGCAGTTATCACGCAATTAACTCTAGTACTACATGTAATTGCGTCTTTAAGATTGTCTATCTGAAGGGATCTCAACGAGGTTTCTGTGACTATTTGGTGTATAAATAGAGTGTGCATTTTTCTCATTCAAGAAAGGCAAGACAGCATCGGAATACCGAGCATCCATGTTTTCAAATTTCATCCAAAAGGAGAGAGCTGTGGAGACTGGAGAAAATCAATACATCCTAGACGGTTATTTGAGGATGCTACGTGCTATCGATAGGGGGAATATTGACATGGTGCGCCATGCTCGCGGGTGTTTGGTGGGTTACAGCCTGGTACAGGTGGAGCAGCTCGTGTGGACCACATACCCAGATACAGCCACATGGGGGCTGCTGTGGGTGGCTCTGGACGCAGGACATGAGGCTATTGGGCTGTATTTGGTGGAGGAAGGAGCAGACATAACTCAGGTTAGCTCAGGCCAAAAAAAAGGTTTGTTTCAGGTAACATGGCAAGAAAATGTAGGGTCGGTAGGTCGGATTTTTTTATCTTTAACCTTTTTTCTTAACATGAAAGTACTATCCAGCCTCTCCGAAGATCCTAAAATTGACCAAAAATGGGTAAAAATATGAAAATCTCTTCAAAATTGCTTAAAACAACGTAGGGTCGGTCCTGTTTTGATAGGGTCGGTCGGGTGACCTGAAACAAACCTTTTGTTTTTGGCCTCATGGAGAATACCTCAACAAAGTGTAGTTATAACGGGTCACCTCCAGACAGGCCCTATAACGGTTAAGAAATGTTCTCATTGAATCACAGACTCTTTTAACCTTTAGGAAATGGAGTATGTCCTGAAGAGTCCCATGCTAATAAGGGGCCGTGCATAAAGTATGCCACGTCGGAGGGGGTGGGATTCCTGGTCAGAGTGTGACAAATAATGATGAAGGTATGGGGAAAAGCGTGATAAGGGGGTGGGTGTTGAAAATGGTCCATATTTATGTGGCGTACTTTATGGACGGCCCCTAAAGATGTCCTGACATTTACCGGGTAGATTATAGGGGACACTTCTAAAATGGCATTCCGCCTTAAAGGCCTTCAAAGTGATCTTGATATAGAAAATATGAACATTGTGTAAGGCTTGTTATTAGGAATGGTATATCATGCCGCTGAGTAATAACAGTATAGTATGAATCGTGTTATAAAATATGGGTTTATTCATATTGCAGACAAGAGAAATGGACGGGACAACAAAAACATTGGAAGAAGAGGCCAAACGCCGAGGATTTTCAGGTCTTCAAGATATCCTTCATGAAAAGCTTGAACAGATGGACAAGTTAACAATCTGAGCAAAGGCCCCTATAAATGGTACAATTAGCAATAATGTTATTCCTTAATACTTCCCGAGTTGCACTTTACTAAACATCTTGCATCTATACAAGAGCTTCCATATACTACTTATACATATAGCTGCTACTAGAGTCAGCTTCTATATAATACTTTCACCTATACCCACTATTAGAGTCAACTTCCATCTACTACTTACTTACATCAATACCCGCTATTAGAGTCAGCTTCCATATACTAGTTACACCTATATATACCACTATTTAAGTCAGCTTTCCTATACTACTTATACTACCTATACCCGCTATTAGAGTCAGCTTCCATATACTACTTATACCTATACCCACTATTACAGTCAGCATCCATATACTACTTACACCAATACCCGCTATTACAGTCAGCTTCCATATACTACTTACACCAATACCCGCTATTACAGTCAGCATCCATATACTACTTACACCAATACCCGCTATTACAGTCAGCTTCCATATACTACTTACACCTATACCCGCTATTACAGTCAGCCTCCATATACTACTTACACCTATACCCGCTATTACAGTCAGCTTCCATATACTACTAACACCTATACCCGCTATTACAGTCAGCTTCCATATACTACTTACACCTATACCCGCTATTACAGTCAGCCTCCATATACTACTTACACCTATACCCGCTATTACAGTCAGCTTCCATATACTACTTACACATCAGACAATCTAGTCTAAACGTCCACTCTCTTGTGCTGTTGGCTGAAGGGATGTAGCATTACAGGTTGGCTGAAACTTGTCTCGGTTTACCACACTCTGTACTGTTTTAATATGACGTCAATATGGCGCCAAATGACGCACTGATCAGTACAAACATACACTAAATGACGCACTAATGACTGCCCTGTTGTGGCTGTAACGGCCCCTGGCCCCAGCCCACAGCCCCAGAGAATGGACTGTAAAATATCCTCGCTTCTAGTACTCAAAGTATATCCAATTTTATATTACGTATACAATGAATAATCATTATTAGAGTAAGGATCAACACTACATTGTTGTTGAGGTAACATTATTTGTTTGTTTATTACTAGGGTGTGCTGGTGTGTGGCACTACTTCATAGACTGGCCAAGAACAAGAACTGTTTCCTTCAGGAACCTCTCAAGATCGGCCGTCTCCAGATCAAGGTCAAGAAATGTAGACACAATTTCCTCACACCTGAAATGTATAATACAAAATGACATGAAGGTTATGTATATGCTTGCTGATATCATAATGTCAAGCTGCAAATGTTAAATGAGGCATTGACATTGATATTCACCTGACATATTCACAGAAGAATTGCTTTAATCCCTCTCTTGCATGAAATGTACTTTGTTGCGCCAATAAACATTACCATCTGGATTTTATGAAAATGTATGTAACCATACGACAGTTTATAGAACAGGCAGAGTGTATTTTGGCAATAGATTATGTAAAAACTATAAAAATGTATCAAGTAAACTAGTAACCTTACACTAACCTTTTGAATTGGGCATCTGTGTTTGAGCTGTCAATACGTTGAACTGGCTTGTGCTGCCTGACTAGTTCAGATACCTAAATAAGAGACATTTATGTCAATACTAAGCTAATTGACACTACGTTGTAAAAGTTTTATTTATTATTACAAAATTTAAAAACAAATGAGGCCAGTATGAGCACGACCTTCAAATTATGAAGCAGTTAGCACTATGAGTGTGGCAGTGTTTGATTATAATGTATATTATATGAAGAAGATAAGTCAAGTTAAATGCTTTGAAATTGCCGCCCAGATAACTTACCTCCTTGCCGCGGGAGACGATCTCTGGTGGCAGGTCGGCCTGGGCGGCAATGTGGCAGGCATAACTGGAGTCAGTCGCACCCTCTATCAGCTGGTACAGGAACACCAGGTCCTCACCATCACGCAGAAACTCCATTGTCTAAATAAATGAATTATTAGAACTATAGTCTATGTTAAGGAAAGCAATGACTGCCAGGGTGACGACGTGTTTCTTATTATTACAGGAATGGTAACATTAATTTCCGGTTTTAGTGAGCAAGAAAATTAATTAAAATGTAAGTGAGTGCATATTGGAGTTGTTTAATGATTCAATGAGTAATGAGTTAGTAATTATCAAGTAAGTGAGAATTTAATCGTTTTATCTGAGTATAAATTAAGTGATTGAGTAATTGTTGGAGTAGTGGGTGAGCGGGATGTGAGTGAGTAAGTGAGTGAGTGAGTGAGTGAGTGAGTGAGTGAGTGAGTGAGTGAGTGAGTGAGTGAGGGGTGAGGACTGAGTGAGGGTTAGTTATTAAGTAACCTACCAGGTACTGGAGGAGTGGTGAGAACGGCAGGAGTCTCTGAGTGGGTGGGTGAGGGGTAAGGACTGACTGGGTGGGTGAGGGGTAAGGACTGACTGGGTGGGTGAGGGGTGAGGACTGACTGGGTGGGTGAGGGGTAAGGACTGACTGGGTGGGTGAGGGGTGAGGACTGACTGGGTGGGTGAGGGGTGAGGACTGACTGGGTGGGTGAGGGGTAAGGACTGACTGGGTGGGTGAGGGGTAAGGACTGAGTGGGTGGGTGAGGGGTGAGGACTGAGTGAGGGTTAGTTATTAAGTAACCTACCAGGTACTGCAGGAGTGGTGAGGACGGCAGGAGTCTCTGAGAGACCAGGCTGTGGAAGTGGGTGGAGACGAGCACGTGTGGGCAGCCATCTTGTTTGTCCAACCAGTACTTGAGGCTAGAGCAGAGCAGCGCTATGCCATCACTCTGAAACATCACCGTCAAGTTGCCCTTTTACCGTCTCTATCTCTATCAGGTATATATGTTGTCCTCCTATTTGTTAAATCCAATAGTTTTTTCCATATCTTGATACTCTATGAAATGCAGTTGGTTGGTGTGAGTAACACTATGTATATGCATAACTCCTTATTAAGTATTGCCTTTTGTAAAACTACTAGAAAATCAATGGTTCCGAGAACAACCAGGCTTCGTGGGGTACTTACCGTTGCAGTGCCTTTGCCAAATTCGTCAATGATCACAAGAGAGTGGCTGGTGGCGTTGTGGATAGCTGTTGATACCTGTGGAGAAACAGGAAGTTATGTTCTCATTTTCCTCACAGGATTCTTGGATAAGTTGTCATTTGACTAGTTAAGTGTACTTGTCCCTAGGTAGGTTCATTTGGAAATTGGTCATCGTGTTCTATTTTTTAAGTCTTATTAACATGTGTCTAAATCCAGAAATAGCTAGTCTTTTCTCTCTCTCTGAAGCACCCCCAATTGTATTCCCAAAATTGCCAGGGATTTATATGGGAAAATATTCAAAAAAATATCTATCAGAATGGCAGCTGACCTGGTTTAGATCGATCATGAAGGTGGAGAGTCCGACTGAGACGCTGTCCACGGTCTGTATCCGAGTGTAGATGGCATCCAGGACGCCGATGACAGCATCATCTGCTGGCACGAAGCTGCCAATCTGAGCCATGAACACTATCAGGCCAACCTGTGGGAGGAATAACAGCAGGGTTAGGTGATATAGCATTTATCTGAACTATCTGGATAGTTGGTTCATATGGCATTTATCTGAACTATGGTGGAGCATAATTGGTTCATATGGCATTTATCTGAACTATGGTGGAGCATAATTGGTTCATATGGCATTTATCTGAACTATGGTGGAGCATAATTGGTTCATATGGCATTTATCTGAACTATGGTGGAGCATAATTGGTTCATATGGCATTTATCTGAATTATGGTGGAGCATAATTGGTTCATATGGCATATATCTGAACTATGGTGGAGCATAATTGGTTCATATGGCATTTATCTGAACTATGGTGGAGGATAATTGGTTCATATGGCGTCTATCTGGATTATAGTGGAGGATAATTGGTTCATATGGCATACGTCTAAATTATGGTGGAGGATCATTAGTTAATATGGCATCTATCTGAACTGTAATAAAGAATAATCACTTCATGTGGTATCTATTATAGACTATAGCTGAACCATGGTTGGTTCATATGACATCTAGTCTGGACAATGCTTTGAGTACACAACACATATTGTGGAGCCAGGAGAATATGGGCACCACCATTTATTTTAACAGGAGCCCAACCTGATAACACCAAAATAAATATTACATCAAAAAAAAAAAAAAATTCAAATAGACACCTGTTTCAAATAGACACTTTTGCCGCTGGCGTTTGGACCGGTGAGCACCTTCATCCGGGCATCTTCTCCTCCACTCAGGGTGTCGTTAGGCACAAAGGGGGTGCAGCACAGCTCCTGCAGAGGGTGCCTGCAGTCACAGAAACAATATCAAATTAACTTTTCTTTTATAGTGCAGGGATGAAAGTGACCAATCTCAAAAAAAATTCAAATGAGTAAATTGAGGCCCCTGAGTAGAATTATTCTATAGTTGAGTGCAGGTCTTTGTGACATAGAAAAAACTTGAAATCAGGGGAAAACTTGAAGACTTTCATCCCTGATAGTGTCGCACTGGCTTGAAGCTGGAATAAATAGTTTTCAGAATCCTCATATTGAGTCAGTCACGAGGCTGGGGGCTACTGGTGACTTCTCAACCAATTTTGTGCGTTTTAATCAGGCTAAATACAAGGAGACAGATGCAGGAAAATGTAATGTTGGGAGCTTTCTATCCATGTAGATAGGCACCGTTGATTATTACAGCTCAATAGCGCCACCTGTAGTTTAGAACTGAGTTTCCCCTCAGTGCAAAAAAGAGGTGACTGCAGAGGGGTTTTGGGCGACCTGGCGAACTCAGTTTCCTCTCAGTGCAAAAAAGAGAGTACATTCTCAGAATGTTGTAGACAACCCGAATGGGTTCATACCTTCCACCATTTATCTGGATGACATTCTCCTCAGTCAGCTTTGGCCTCACATAGTTCCCCTCCTTTGCACACGCAGCGAGAGCCAGCAAACTGTTCAATCAGAAACATGTCATTAACTATATATCACATGTAAGGTCAATCTTAATACATGTACATGCACTTAGGTCTACTGTTGGTTCCTTGGTACATGTATAAGATACCTGCTGTAGGGTAGAAATCGCTAACAGGTTCACTAAATTGGAAATCTGAGATATTTCTGATTCGTCAATAAGGTCAAGGTATAGATCAACTGATTAATTAGCTTTGTGTCAAAGCTTTGAGCATCTCAGTGAGCTAAGTGGGGCCAGCCCTAATATCACAAATATATTTAAACACATCCTTACCAGTCAAGTTCAGCAGCAAGAGTGAGGGCATCCAAGAGAACCTGGGAATGTTCCAACACCAGGTTCTGTACACGGTGCATGATACTTGTCTCGTGATCTGTGAAAACAGTGGATCTCAATAAATGATATACATGTGTAATAGAATAGTGGATGGCAGCTGGAAATAGTTCATATCAATACTCCAAAGAAGAATCAATCAATAAATAAAAGGATTACCTGTTATTTCACACTGCGTATCTCCCAAAAGTCTGTCCAGCTCTGAAGAAAATTATATGAGATATCACCAAATGAGTTTAAATGGTTTTCAGATGTAAGCAAATACAGGGCTGGGCAAGAACGCCACAGTGAAATCAGGAATGATATGGTTCCTAATCTGAAAAAGATTTGGGAACTATATCAATTAGAAATAAAATTATGACCTTCAAACCATATATGCAGATTCACCCTGATTCAGTGATTGGATGGGACCCGCCTGCATCTGATGTTGTCCACTTATGGTCAAACCTGTTGTTCTTTTATCACAAGACTTGGGGTGAAAAAATGAAGATCTGATATTTAAAACGATTCTGAAAATGTATAAGTCAAATTGGCATAATGCATAACTAAAAGTAATAATTAGTATCACAAATTATTCAAATGGATTGCCCCTCCTACTCCCAGTAATGGCAAGGATTAATAGCGCTTCAAATACCCGTTTTTGAAGATTGTTTGTATTCATTTTTCCTTGGCTGCCTTATTTTGAGGGGAACCCTTGAGGCAAGCTTAATTCGAGCCAATTTAGTTTTAAAATTGGACAGAGTGCAGTACTTAATGTTTAAGTACATGGCTAGGCTGTTGTCAGGGCGCAATCGGGCAAATTGCCTTTTTCAAACCAGCTTGAGGCTGTGTCTCAAGAACTTGGGCCAACGTTTTTGTCTTGACCGGGTGCCGTCTATGACCGGCTATCTAGAAAAGTTGTTTGGAGGGATAAACATTAAAAACAAAAAACAAAATTACAATTTTTATTTATAAAATTGTAAAAAAAAAAAAAAATTATTCTCACTCACTGGTTAGCTTGAGCCCATTGGTTTCGGTAGTTTGGCTTCGGACTGAGCCCGGCCAGGTTTCCAATATGGGACTACATTGGTTCCAATCAAAGCCAATCTATTATTGACTAAAATAAATATTTCCACGCTCCTTTATGGTAAACAAGATCTAGGCATAAGCCTTGAAACAATGATGTACATAAATGAAGCACAAGATACAATGTGCGAAGAACACCTTCCTCTCTTACAAACCCATTGATTTAATGAGTATATACCCTACTTTGTCAGTGCTTCCACGCCTATCATAATGATCATGAGAGATAGGAACTTTACCTTGCGTGCTAGTACTTCGGTAGTGAGCAGTCTGGTTTGAGAGAAACTGCAATTAAGAAAATATACGAATGGTTTAGTCTTTGAGGCCTCAATCCTTTAAATAATAGCACTCTTATTTTTCATAAATCTGAACACATAGATAGAGATCAGTTCACACCATTTCTAGCTTTAGGCAAGGTGTAAATAATTTAATTAACTTAATTTTGATATCTGATATACTTTTTCAACATTTCTTTATGACAATAAGTAGAGTAACAAAAGAGACTTACAACAAATTCTAGGTCTGGGATGTAGTAGTTGTCATCCTCCTTGATGGCGTCACAGACAGGTATTGCCAGCATATAACCCAACTACAAGTTAACGCTGAGAGTTAATCAACTAAGCCAATATTCCTGAACTGTGGCCCCTGTTCCTGGCCACTGATTATACGCTCCTGATTACATTATGTCTTTCTATATAACCAAACAATTTACCAAACAATACCAACCCCTTCAGGGTGCTACAACTACCACGAAATTATATTTAAAGATGGTATATCAGCTAATAGACTTGCCAAACCTTTTCTTCAAAATGGATATCACGTCAATGCCATGGGTTCCATTATCATTTTAGCTGATAAACAGTGCAACATATTTGTCTATTAATACATCATTTGAGATTGATAACAATGTACCTGATCTACCTCACTGACTCAGGCACTCCTCCAGGAGAGTATTGGGGGAACTAATCTGATAGAGAATGCACTGAGCCATGCAGTATCAACACATAGGGAGTTTTAGTGTCGACCTACAGTAAAAAATATTGCACTGCATGTGCTTATCTTATAGACTAAGACACTGCCAATAATTTTAAAAGTTAGGGAAGACATATGGGATAGGATATACAATAGTAATATGATAAACTAAAAAATCTCTAAACATTTAGCTGATACACTATATTTAAGCGACCCAATTAGTTTATGGCTCATGTTTGTTGTCTATATGGTAACAGTGACGGTTAGGGGTATCTACCTGAGGGATGTAAATCACATTGCATTCCCCAATGTCTTTACTCAGCTTGTTCAGTTCCTGTCTTGCCACATTGGTCATGAAGTCAGGGAGTCCATTGTACGTCCTCTTCTCTGCAGCGAGTCACATATAATCACACTTATTAGTCTTAAGGAGTGGGCACCTTGGGGCGTTGGGGGAGCCCTACCCAATTCTTTTTTTCTTTTTTTTTGGAAGGCATTTTTGTGTTTTCTCTACTGAAATATTTTTTTTCCGAAAATTATATATTTTTTTCTGAAAATTGTAGGAAAATGGGAGGAATTTTGTCTCAAATTCCTTTTAAAAAAAATGTTTAAAAAAAAATCGACCTACCTACCCTATTTTTTTTTGGCCATGTTACCTGAACACAACTATTTTTTTTTGGCCTTAAGAAACTTGTCGAGAATAGTTTAAGTGATGAGGGTTTGAAGTTAATAAACGGACAATTCTAACAAATCATTTGTCCGGTTATAATACATACCGGTACATGCAGGTAGTGTACTCAACTGTAATAAAATCTAACGTGTGATCCTAATCACAAAAGACACAGGTATTTGTTTTTCATTGGATAAACATACTTATGTGTGAGTGTAATATGTGTGAGTGTAATATGTGTGTAGTGTAATATGTGTGAGTGTTATATGTGTGAGTGTAATATGTGTAAGTGTCATGTGTGTAGTGTAATATGTGTGTAGTGTAATATGTGTGAGTGTAATATGTGTGTAGTGTAATATGTGAGTATAATATGTGTGAGTGAAATGTGTGTAGTGTAATATATGTGAGTGTAATATGTGTGAGTGCAATATGTATGAGTGTAATATGTGTGATAGTGAATTTGTACAACTCATGTCCCAACCCCAACCCTATCCTGAATCTGGGTCCTGCTGGTGAGTGCTTATCATGTACTTAGATACAGTACTCTCTTATAATCATTCATTGGTCAATTCTGGCATCAGAAATGAATTCCTTGTTAAAAGGTACCCTCAAGTCATGTGTCATACATGTATGTTATTCCATTTTAGGCCAGCAGGTGGGTGTGGGTGAGCAGGTGGGTTTGGGAGAGCAGGTGGCTGTGGGTGTGCAGGTGGGTGTGGGCGACAGTTGCAGGCTGCGGGCATGTACCGCCTTCTGTTGCTATCAAAAAGAGAGTCGATCGGAAGATAAACGGCGAAGATATGGGTGGTACGGTTTCGTCTGCACACGTTGAGATCTCGCGCAGTACGAGAAGTACCAGTGGTGCCACTCTTTGTTTGACAAAGAATGCAGTAATTTATGTACTGCGCGTCCTCTTTTTGTCCACTGATTGTTTCCCGCCCTCTTTTATCGAACTTTTGGTCTTAAAAAAAGTGTCTTACCCCACGAGAAATCTATGTTTATATTGAATTAACTACTACTGCAAAAAAGGACATAAAGTCTATTCTAGTACATTCATGTTTGTCTACAGTGCTGAAAAGTAGGCTCATTTTTTGATAGGTATTTTTTGTTCAATTTTTTAGGGGACAACCAGTCGATAGAAATGGATGATTTTTATATCATAGAAAAGGAAAAATGTTCAACTTTAGGCTATAGGGCAAAAATTTTACCTCAGCCAAATTTTTCACCCCAAAAATAATCAATGAAATTTTTTTTTCTTTTCTCAGCAGGGTGTCTCACCAAGGCGTCGTATAAGACACTGGTAGCAAAGCTACCTGTGTCAAAAAGAAACGAAAAGTAAGGAAAGATTACTATTTATATCTGACATGTGGAACATACAGAGTTGTACTCACTTTGGTCCAACTCTGGGTCCACCCCATGCTTCACAACAAATCGATTCTGTGCCTTCGACTCCTCAAAGTCAACCTAAAGAACAAGACCATACCACAATACCAGATACAGATGCAGGAAGGAAATAGATTCTGGTTTCCATACAATATACATTGTAGATAGTAGCTGTAATGTTTAACAGCAGATGGCGCGTCAGGAGGCTGTACTGAGGTTATGGCGGTGGCTCAGAGATGGAGCCACTGTTACATGAGAGCAGCAGTGGCCTCTAGATTCATGGTCAGTCCTGACCATAGGTTCCCATACTTGTAAGTTGTAGTAGGCAACGCTTTCCCAGTAAACAGAAAACGTTATACCACATTTTATAACGTTATATAACGTTATATAACGTGTCCCTACGGCTCCTTACTATGGCAACGTTATACAAAGTTTTAGAACGTTATAATAACGTTTTTTCGTTTTAATACCTGGGTGGGCTGTGGTAAAACAATAGTTTTCAGTGGGAGTATTACTTATTTCTGATTGCCCCGTCACACCCTCCTTAATCAGACAGATAGAAAGACAGACAGACAGATGGATAGATGGATAGATATAGAAGAATTTTGACATATCTCTCTCTTAGTTATCTCAAATTGACTTCATGGTTTCGGAAGAAAATTGAAACCTATTTCTTTTACTTATTCAGCATGTCATTTTCTGGGACAGTTGGATCGGAAATCGTCTCTTGTATAAGATTGTATGTGGACACGTACTATTTTGTCGATGACACTTGCAATCCTGTGCAATTCGTCTGTGAATTTCTCTGAAATCTGAACAGAACCAAAGAAGGCTATAACACAAACCATTCCTTAGTGTTGACTTAACTGATTCAATGATTAAATTACCTCATAATGTTACTTGAGTTCTAGAAACTGCACAAAGTTGAAATTAAAAAAAAAAAGATACATTTGATAGACAAAACGACCTACCCTTTTCATGATGTCCATTTTGTTGGTCTGAGCACGGCAGATATCCCCGATGTAAATACAGTTGTAGGCCGTCTATAGACAATACAAGGGGTGTTAATAATACTGTTATGTCAATGTGAATTGTGACGTGCCAGAATGTTCAGATAGACATTGAATCTTTACCATTTAAGGGTCGCATCATGCTTTATATGCTGTCTTATGGGGCGGATACACGTAAAGCATAATGCGGCCCTTAAAGGGTTAATATTACAGATGTCATACTCGTCCACAGTCTAGGGAATTTCCTGATTTTCGGAAATAAATATTATTAATAGAAATCCAAGAAGAAACGTTAGAATGCCTACACGAGAAGAAGCGACATCTTAGAACACACATAGTAGATATATATCGCTTTTAAAACGACCCAAGAGAGACGATACTTAATCTAGTTTTTTTTGTGTGCAATAGGTTTATTCCATTGGCCTAGATAGATATTAATGACTATAATGGAGAAGTGGTGTAATTGCCTTGTAGAGAGCCTGCCAGTCACTCAGCGATGCTTCAGCACGATTCATGCGGACCAGGACACGCTGCAATCAGACAATAAATAATACCAAACCCCAGTATTACTGGTCTGGCCGCAGAATGCTTTAAAGATGGTATATCAGCTAATAGACTTCCCAAACCTTTTCATCAAAATGGATATCACTTCAATGCCATGGGTTCCATTATCATTTTAGCTGATAAACAGTGCAACATATTTGTCTATTAATACATAATTTGAGATTGATAACAATGTACCTGATTTACCTCACTGATTAGACACTCCCCCAGGAGAGTATTGGGGGAACTAATCTGATAGAGAATGCACTGAGCCATGCAGTATCAACACATATGGAGTTTTAGTGTCGACCTACAGTAAAAAATATTGCACTGCATGTGCTCATCTTATAGAGTAAGACACTGCCAATAACTTTAAAAGTTATGGGATAGGATATACAATAGTAAAATGATAAAACTAAAAAATCTCTAAACATTTAGCTGATACACCATCTTTAATGCGCTATCCACTTTGTCGTCACGATGCATGAATGCATGGATGCGGCCCTGGTGAGTAACTCACTAGGAGTCGTCATGATGCATGAATGCAGGACTGACCAGTTCGTCACCAGGGCTGCTTCAATGTATGATTACACAAGGCATGAAAGCACTATGTGGCCTTATAGGTTCAAATGCGCATGTGACATGTGTAGGGACTTCACGACTCACATAATGGGTAACCGAGAACGGACCATGGCACTTACTATGGTACCGGTAGATATAATAATTATCCATTGTTTTCGTAAGCCACAATTCATATTGCTAAAGCCATAATTATCATTGCATATACCCACTGTAACTATCAAGAGATGCATATCCAAGTCTGTCGCTTGTATGATTATCACCATGCCCCACGTCGATTTTAAGAAAATGCTATACATGTATGTCCCATGTCGATCTTAGGGAGTGATCATTTTTAACAACAGGGGGGGGGGTGGGTTTGGGAGGGAGGAGGGCAAAAAAATTTGGACCCCTTGACCGGAGGGGGGGGCAAAAAAATTTGGACCCCTCTTGGGGGGGGGGGCAAAATGATTTAATTTGTTTTGAGCCAAAAAGCCTGGGCGTTACTATGCTTCAAAGGGCCGCGCGTGAGCCGATTTTCGCCCCCTAATTATATATGTCACTATATATCTTTTCTCCTGTCGTTTGTCACCAGACCCCAAAATGCCCCTGTCGAATTTAGGGACATATTGCTTTTCTTTGCACTCACTTTACAGGAACCCTGAATTCACACATATAGAAAGTCTCTAATGGCGCGCCCTTTAATTTCTAAACTACTTTATTTGATAACCTCCCCATATACATACAGCGCAGTTCTTGATGTGCCTGAGGCAGCCTGTGATGGAGGCGGCCACCTCCCCGTGTCGGGGGCTGGAGAAGAAGCCCACCGCCTCCTGCCGCGCCTCCAGCACCTGCAGGTCCCGGGACGGCCGCAGGAACCACTGCCTGCAACGTGTACAGTGGGGCTCATTACATGTAGGTTAGAGTAGAATTGATATTTCCTATTGAAAACTGATTGTATTAGCTTCATGAGTATCTCTTTAGCATGTGAATGCAACACAGCTTTGTGTATAGTCACAAGAATACAGAACATACTGACCATATCATTGTCAATTAACACCCAGGCTTGTATTCGGCGCCCGGCTAATAAAAGACCTAGGCCAAAAAAAAAGAAGTTTTGTTTCAGGTCACCCCACCGACCCTATCTAAACAGGGCCGACCCTATGCTTTTTTTTATCCAATTCTGAAGATTTATTTTTATTTTTACCCTTTTTTGGGGTCAATTTTAGATTAACAAAAGTTTTGGAAAATTCTTCATATTTTTACACTTTATTGGGTCGATTTTAAGGTATGTAAAAAAGATAAAGTTAAAAAAAAAATCCGACCTACCGACCTTAGAGTTTCTTCCCATGTTACCTGAAACAAACCTTTTTTTTTACTTGGCCTTGTAGAATTTGATATCACATGCATTATATATAACTTATATATCAACTCCTTTCATCAGTGAGTGATGGATCCGTCCACACTTGAAATAGTGTGGATACATAACTCAGGGTTCCCACAAAAAATTCAGATTGAATTCCATGACATTCCCATGAAAAAAAAAATCTCAAATTTCCATCACATTTAAAACATCCTTGTGGAGGTCGGGGGGCTTGGTCCAAGAGAAAATGTCTTATATCTAGAAAGTAAATGGTACATACTGGGAGATTTTGTAATATCAATTTCATTACTTTCATATTCCATTACCATTTAATGACACAGCAAATCTTTACAAATTCCCATGACAGTCCATGACATGTGGAAACCCTCATAACTAAATAGGGCCTACAACATGTATGGCAAACATACTGTATATCCCTATTACTAGGGCCCAAGGCTAACACAACAGCTCTGTGTGCAGATTTGGTTCTGTATATAGGTGGGATGGTCTAGGTTATGATTGGGTTATGGATGGGTTAGCCAATTTGGCGCCACTTTTGATACATCAGGGGTCTATAATATATTTAATCATTCCTGTGTTTTCTTATAATTGATTCATGTGAATTCCTAGGTTACTAGCCTACTTGGATAACCTTATTTTCACATTCAAATGGATTTTTTTTTTTCATTTAAATGTATATAGTCAAATTGTGAGAAAGCCTGGTTTACTCATTGATACTAACTCCCGGTACTTACTCTACAACCTAATAATCTAGTTCGGTCTTAATGTAGGTTACTAAGGAGATCTAAATCTGTACTTAGGTAAAACCTCTCGTCCAATTTGAAATCATGGTCCATTTAATTAAAGATATATGAGTCAAATAGTATAAGTACATGATAAGTCCTTTTGGACAAATTATGTTATATTCAAATAAAGGGTCAAAAGGGGTGTGTCTGATGTTGTGACATATATGCCTGATGGAATTGGCATTGGAGAGAGACCTATTTTTTCGGGAATTTTGAATGAAAATGTGTTATGGCCATCAGGCCTACATTGCCAATACTTACTCCTTTTTTGTCTTCGGTCATGACCAAAGTAAAGAGACATAGTGACACTAAACGATAGATTGGGTGGATGTAGGTGTATGTTAACATTATATAGTTACAGTTTATGAGTTTGGCTGGCTTACCATTTTAGGTTTATGTCTATATTCAAATCATAATTGTGCCTCTACATGGGTACCCGCAATTTTGACCGTGTCGCCGGGTCGAATTTTAGCAGTAGGGCAGTGGCATTGTGTCGATTTTTAGATATATAAGAACGTAGAGAAAAACCCCTGTGGGTCGATTTTTATCCCCGATTTTCCTGTGTCCGTTGATTTTTAAAAGGACCTAAAAGGGCCGTGTCGCCGCGTCGCCCGTGTCGATTTTTACCCATGTAGAGGCACATAATTGTTCTGAACTAAGCCATGGCTGTTACTTTGGGTAATTTCTCAAATGAATTCAATTCAATATGGACAATTGTTGATAATTGGGGTAACCAATGTAGCTAAGATAAAGTAAGTAGAGCCAAGAACGGCATAAGTGGCTATATAATGATAGTCGTTGGGTGATGAAAGTGGGCCGACGGTAATGGACTGTCAAACCAACTATTTATATACAAAAATTATACTAAGGTAAATGCCAACATATTCATGTACTTCTAATTCTTACTAATTGTGTGATCGGTTTCAGAGTTCTCTTTTACCTTTGGCAGAACTTATAGTAAATCTCCTTCAATAAGAACGATTTTCGTGTTCCTCATAATGAAATAAAATGTTAACATTTATATAATATTAATTGGAACTCATCTACCCATGCTCATTTAATCCTTTGGTCGCATTCCATGAATCAAATTGAACGTGAAATCATAAGGATTATCACCTTCCAATCGTTTTTAAAAGAACTCATATTGGGTAAATTGCATAGGATTAAATTCAGTTATAAATTGTATTGGCAATAGTAATATTATTAGATATCCGCTCTTCCATGTGGTGGTGGTAATTATGTACAGGATGCTGCCAGTGTTAAGGTACATCTAACCCTTTAAGGACAGGATGATGCTTCATGTTCATTTGCCATCATGATGCCCTAAAGGAGCGTCCACCATGAGGAACTGTATTGGTGCATCATGCCGACTCGGACTCAATCCGAATAGTCAGCATGATGCATGAATGCATGCACTACTGACTCAGTTTCTCACCAGAGATGCATGAATGGAGAACACTATAAGGACGAAAGAGCATATATAGTGTACTACATATTACACTATAATTCCCTTAACGGTTTAGGTACTTTTCCAACATCCAGGATCTTCCGTTTCACCTCAGTGACTGACTGTATCCTGCGGAAGTGGAGGAACCCAACCAGAACCTGATATAAATGTGGCATATAAACAACCCATCATAGCAAGTAACAAACAAATTAGTCTTGGATACGAGCATGTTAGGGTAGTAGTTCCTTCTACAATACACCCACACGTATATATATATATATATATATATATATATATATATATATATATATATATATATATATATATATATATATATATATATATATATATATATATATATATATATATAGTTTATTTAGAAAGATCCAGTACTTTAGGTTTTATAATGTGAAGAATGTCAAGATGTTGCGATACCACCGGACAAAAGAGAATCCGTCAGTTCGATGGGGTGAGTGGGTGACTATAATGAAAGAGATCTATCAGAACGCGATATAGTCAATAGTCTCACAGATAAGTTTCCTTCATGTGATTGTAATGGTAATACTATAACTCATTTGGGGATTGTTAGTGATATAGTGGCACTTCTGAATTGAAAACACAAGTACAGCCCCCCCCTTCCTCGCATTTGGAAAAGGTAAGGGAAAATGTCTGAGGATGCAAATTATTCGAGGAATTATGTCCAAATATAATAGAACGATAAGGACAGTTCGGACAGTTCCCAAGCAACTGTCTGAGGATGTGAGCAAAGTGGAAAAAGTAGTAAAGGTTCGAGATAGTGAGGGTTGACTTTAAAAGGAATGTGTACAACTTAAAACATTGAGCTGGAAAGTCATTTCCCTAATCGACATACTGTACATGTTTATCAAGTGAGCTGATATCAACATAATGAAACAACTGAATAACTGAACTTTTAAAAACGTCATATCAAATTGAAACGACGACTTGATGTGAGTGTTAAAGTTACCTCAGCAGTCGGGTACCACTCTGTGTCCTACATCGGTTCAAGATTCCTGATTGATATAAAATGTCAAATACTGAGACTATAGGGTATTCAAAATACATATATTGTAATGTCAAATTCTAAATAAAAGGGGTGTTTCAGGCTACCCGACCCTACTTACAAAACAGTTATATTCAGTCAATGTGATAGTCCACGAGTCGAGTCGATTTCGGGGTACTTTTCAGCCCAAAGTGAAAATTTCTTTTTTTTTTAGATAAGAAAGAATCCGCCCTACCTACCCTAGATTTTCTGACCTAGTAGAAAACACCTCTTTTTGCGCCTAATGGAGTGGTCATTTTTAACAACAGGGGGGTTGGTGGATTTGGGGGGGGACCAAAAAAATTTAGACCCCTCTTGAGGGGGGGACCAAAAGAATTGCACCCCATTTTAGTGAAAAAGCCCGCGCGTTACTATAGCTCAAAGGGGTCGGCTGCGCACAATTTCAACTTGCCTGAGGGGGGGGGGACCGAAACAATTTCGACCCCTCCCGATCGAGGGGGGACCAAAAACATTTCAACCCACTTGCGCGAAAATCCACCGACCCCCCGCCCCCCCCCCTACTGTTAAAAAATGACCACTCCCTAATGACTATCCTACATACAATAAAGCCATGAGTGGAAGCCGTGTAGTTCCGCTCCCATAACATGCATTCAAACCAAACGGGAAACAAAAGTAAGGGAGTGCTCATTTTTTAACAACAGGGGGGGTGGTGAGATTTCGCGCGGAGCGCGCGAATTTTTTTCACCCCCCCTCTAGAGGGGTCGAAATTTTTTACCCCCCCCCCCCGGCAGGCCGAAAATCGCACGCGTTCGCGCCCCTTTGTAGCATAGTAACGCGCGGGCTTTTCCCCTCAAAACAGGTTGAGTTTTTTTGCCCCCCCCCCCAAGAGGGGTCTGAATTTTTTACCCCCCCCCCGGTCAAGGGGTCCAAATTTTTTACCCCCCCCCCCCCCAAATCCACCACCCCCCCCCTGTTGTTAAAAAATGAGCACTCCCTAAACACAGGCGGGAGAGCCATAAACCACAAACATAACTTCCCAAAAGTGCTCCTAACCACGAACCTATTTGGAAATCTATTAATAGAACATTCGGTACACCGATAGTATGACTTAATCACTTATCGGCCTATATATTGAGCCTGACCCTAAAAACATCATCTTTCTAGTATCTACCAAGTAGCCCTATGTATACGGTAGTGTTAGTTCCGATATGATTATGTTAGATAACAAACCCATCCTTCCCAGTATAGAGCATGGAAGGAGGTGCCGCCGCCTATTTTTAGACGGATTTGGTTATTTTTGTGGGAATTGTGGTCCAAAATCGCAAACCCATCCCACTTTGGGAAAGCACCGCAAGGTTCCTGCTCAAAACCACAGAGAGAAAAATCACGTCCAGTAGCCAATTTAGAAAGTTGAGAGAAAAAATGTTTCTTTTTGGGCGAGTGCATTTCCTCAATTAGACAAAAGGTCTGCTGTGGTTTGATTCCTTGCGGATTTATTTTTGAAAAGGTGTGTTGAAAAAGTAATGGTTCTATAAATATTACACAATAATCACACTATATATAACAGATTATTTAAAGGAAATTATACTTACCAAAGAGACTAAGACCTTCTTTGGCCCCATGAGAGGAGCCGGCCTTATAAGCAGAAGGGTGGATTTCTCCAGAGAAGATATGTAATGAACTGTAAAAAAAAACATTGATAATTACTTCTTTTTTAAAATGTATGTATCAAAGATTGTGAGGGAGTATAGCCACACCAATTTGATTATAATATGACACAATCTAAACATGGACATTTTCAGAAAACTAATGAGTTTAGAAGATTATTTAACACTTTGAACCAATTGTATGTTTCTGTGATATGTATCTGGTGATGTCTTGAGCCGATATACATCCAACATTCATTCACCCCCTTCCCTCCTCACCGCACCCTGTACTTTCTGTTTACAACGGGTGGAGATCAAATACATTGACGCCATAGTTAAAAAGGTATAATTACCCCTAATATCAAAGAGATTGATATTTGATATTGAACTGTCTTTTAAAGATAAACCAGATTAGATCTAACTGTACATGCCCCTTCACAACACTCCATATACTAAATGTTATCTTACTAGGTGTATAGCTAGGACTATATGATATGATATGCTAAAATACAATACTTAGCGATAAGGCCATTGATTACAAGGATCTTTGGATGTGATTCCCACGAGTCTGTATACATGCAGATGTAATAAGCAACCTACCTATAACTCCCGTCATCTAGAAACATCAGATCCTTCCTAGAAGAACCAATGATAAGAGAATTACTGAATCATTGAATGCTCACATAACATGATGTAATCTGTATCAAATTTAAGATATCCTGTGAATGTATATAAATGAGTCATGGTCATATGCCTCTGGTGTGAGGTCCTGATATGGTCATGAGAGAACTGGTCAGATAAGGATCATTCACGTGCAACGATATAGTGCTTATAGTGCAATATAAATATTGATTGATTGATTTTTATTTTATATGAGCCGACTTGTAAATCAAATAATTTAGGCTACTGTAAAAACGTATATAAAACGGTGACAATCGAATATGTTGTCACAACCTAAGAACAATTTCTTCATTTTCTACAAAATTATCTAAATTTTTTATATTGATTTGCCTGCACGGTAGTAAACATAATCAACAATATTGATAAGATCCTAGCCATGTTGTTAGACAATAAACACCACATCTGAGACCTGTGGGTGCTAAAGACATTGTCCATATCGTAAAACCTCTCTGATAAGCCGACCTCCCTTATAAGCCGACCCCCAGTTTGGGAGAATTCTATAAGCCGAATCCTGGGTCATTTAGAGAGCTTTAAACTACAATATACTGGATAATATACCTCCCTTATAAGCCGGCCCCCACTATGAGCAGATGCTATAAGCCGAATCAGGCCAAAATTCTCAAAAAAGGTCGGCTTTAATATGAGAGAGGTTTTACGGTATATTCCAAAAAGAACGCAAACTTATGTACTATCAGAGTATCCATGTTTTATATGATTATTTGTCTGATAAAGGTCTCTGATGTGGCCACCCTTGGGACTGTGTAAAAGTGGCCACATTGGTGGCTGTATTAGAGGGGGGCATTTTCTATACATTGGACTATGTAGTCTGGGACTATGAAAAGTATCATCATTAGAGGGGTTGGCTGCACTGGCACTCGTGAGTCAATTTCAGGGACGTTTTTCAACCCAAAGTAAAAAAACAAACATATATTGATCAGAAAAAAATTCGACTTACCTATACTACCCTAGATTTTCTGACCTTGTATAAAAAAAAGCACATTTTTCTTTGGTCGTTAAGAGGGAGTTGACTGGTGAAGCGACCCCCCCCCCTCCCCCGATTAGTAAACGACCAACAATACATATAAGCACTATGTGGCCCTTATAGGGTTAACATTAAGAGAAGAGAGTATTAAAGGTGTGCTTACAGAGAGAAGATGTGGAGGGACATGACGGGCACCCTGGTGCTGGGATCCTCCAGTTCCACCCCCACACGCCGCTTGTCCAGCAGCTTCAGCAGGCCTCCCACCGCGCGCACCTGGAGGGGGAGAAACATACTTTGTATTCTTGGGAGCAGGAGGCCTGGTTGCTAAGGCCATGCAAAGGGTCTAGCTACGTAGGCAATGTACTGGAAAAAGTTACCTTTTTGCAATTTTCTCTTCAAATATTGGTACTAGAACATAGTGCATCACAATTATGGAGGACATTTTGAATATCTTTCAGATTTTGCAATGCATTTTGTTGTAGGTTAACTAGATCTCTTGTGATAAGGATTCTAACACCTTTTTCTAGTACATTGCCTATGTATCTAGACCCCTTTGGGGAGGTATTATCTTTGGGGAGATAAGCCTGATAAGGGCCACACTGTACTGTGTGACGTATGTTCTGCTCCCGAGAATACCGTATTATTTCATAGGAGGATTATAAACACTTGTACAAGGATATTTGAGGCAGATTTTTCCACGAAAAAATATTTTTAAGCATCCAGGGTGCTGTTTACTTGGAATAGGTAGTTGTTTGTATACCGTGTTATTTAGGAGGGTTATTAACACGTGTGCAGGTGTTAAAGGCGCACTGAACCCACGACGTCATTTGCGTACAAAACTCGGCAGGGTTAGGTCCTGGGTTCAGTGCGCCTTTAATGACAAGGATATTTGAGGCAGATTTTTCCATGAAAAAATATTTTTAAGCATCCAGGGTCTTGTTAATGTTTACGTCGAACAGGTATTTGTTATGCTGTATATTGAGGAAATGCTATATGTAAGATTCGACAAGAAGAATAAAAGGTAACTGCCTCTCTGTCTTGGCGTTGTCTTCTCCGTTTGTCTACTATGGTGAATAGAAGTGCAGATTGCATCAAGTAATCCCTCCTCCCCACCCAGTCGATTACCCTAGGTTATAAAAAGCTGTCAGAATGTCTGATAAAGCGTCTTAATTACCCCTCCCAGACTGGTCCCATGGATATAGCCAATATTGAGTAGTCCGAATATGCATGTTCAATGTCAACGGTTATCTACTGGCTCCCACTGACTTCTATCTTTTTTAGGAGGGGAGGAGTTACAGTGGGAATATTGAAAAACTGAATACATCATGGCGTAGAGCTTTTGAACATTGTTCGTTTAATAGAATTTGCAAGTTCATCTGTGCCATACTGTAGACGTGGGATCGGTTTCAAGTTTGGATTTATCGGAGTAGGGGTTCCGTCACAAGACGCACGGAGGACCCTAAGTCAAAAATATCCTTGTATAATGTGTACATATATGTAATGGTGGTAAGTTGAGGAATGACTCACAATGTCCCGTGACGTCTCGAAATTAAGAACCACATTAAATTATCAACTCCATCATTTATTTCTGACATAAGACTATGGAACCGATTAGCTGTAAACATTCAGGTATTGTGAACGGGATAAGCGTATATTAAACCATTACATATCTCTCTTATTAAATTAGACAATTACCAATAGGTGTTACAATGGCTAATAAGGGTGTGATAATTGCACACACGTCATATTTCCTTACTTAATATACGTGTCGTAACACATGTGCGTTATGAAAGCAGTGGGCTTTGGGCTTACGTGGAAATGGGCTTACCCTTTCCTCTTTTATAAACCCAGGTTAATACTGATTTCAAATGGTCAATTCAGTGGGCTTAGACACGCGGGCAGGCTTATGTACAAGGCAAGGTTATACAAGGTTATAACCTGTTACACGTTTTCGTATTGATTTTGCATCTAACACCAATTTATTGGAGTAGAATTAATATTTCCTTTGAAAACTGATTGTATGAGCTTTATGAGTATCTCTTTAACATGTGAATACAACACAGCTTTGTGTATAGTCACAAGAATACAGTACATACTGACCAGATCATTGTCCATTAATACCCAGGCTTGTATTCGGCGCCTGCCAGTATACGTACATGTAGTAACCGTTTTGACCTGGCTGCAGGCTTATATTCGGGGCCCACTTTACAAAGTGAAGCCCTGACTATAATTATTGGACCACAAAAATAAAATAGTAACTTGCTATTCTATAGAAGAGTAGGGGAGGTCAGCTATTTCATCCCATAGATTCGGTCACTGCTCTACTGGGCAAGCTACAATCTAAAGCCCTATCCTCATTTCATAGATTTGATCACCAAAGGAGTAAAACGACTCCATCATGTGTCAGTCTTGATTGCCTATAGAATGGCCCCACTATACGTTAAACTACTCAAAAAGACAATCGATACCAAACAATGATCACACCAATAACCAATATGATATTGGTTGTTGGTATGATATCGAGTTACCCTAACCCAACCCACTTTATATATCCACACAATGACCTCTATGTATTATTTCATAATTACATCATTATATAATTCTACAATTAACTCGCTTTAAGTGCTCCGTAATTCCCAAAATAACGCACCCAAAATAACATCAAATTTCAAAAATATCTCCGGAATTTCTATAACCGCTCGAGACACTCCCAAGGATAGCCACGGAAGGGTTAAATTTAGGCTCCGGAAACTTTTAATATCGAACAAACCCCCTCCTGATGCCATAAATAATTCTTTCTGCTCCTCTTTTTATCTGTGTTTGTTGTTTTTGTTGCCTTCTGGAGAGAATAACAAATAGGCCTACATGGTTCACTAAAATAGGGAGGAGTGGGACCGAAATGGAGTTGTGGGAGTGGGAGGGGGTCCCTGATGCCTCAACACTAAAGGCATTGCCTGCCGCTGCTGCTTCTGCTGGCACCGATTCGGCGGCCGTGGGTTATTTTGGCCGCTCCCCACGTCGTCCACACATCGACTGACGTTACAGGGGGACCTCGCCGATGACACAATATAAACATCTATAAATAACCTCTCCCCATATGGAGCTGCTATTTATAACTCACTGTTACTAATAATAGCCCCCCCCCCTCCTTTCCCTCCCTCCCCTCTCCAGCGTCTAACGGTCGGGAATTTATAGCCGATCTGGGGACACCACCGCAGATGGAGTTGGGCGGCTTATTGCAATTGGATCGAGCAAGCACTCAAATGTCACGTATATTTGACGGGAGTGTTTTATTGGTGCCCTTTATATGAGAGTCTCTGATAGTGTCCCAATTGGAAATTGGTAGAATATGGCCTATTCATATATGTAGTGATAGCGTAACTGATACAAAGTGGTATAGTTTTATTGAGTGCATATATTGACAATTCTCTATAACATAAGAGATCCGCAGAATTAAAGTCAGCATGAAAATTATATTAGGATGCCGACGCAAGGCGCCGCTCGGCAAAAGTCGAAGTCTAAATACAGCAAGGCTAGGTTTATTTGGTCTCGGCTGTGGCTAAAATAGAAACGTGTAAGCGGCAGATGTAGCATCAGCCAACCACTGATACTGAGTACTGAGGGAGGCTGCCAGCGGCCAGCCCAACACGGCCTCCAGCGGACAACTGCCTCCCTAGCTGCCACACACCAAGGAGGGAAGAAATCTGCTATGGTTTAAAAATAGCTGATGAGGAAATGGGGACCAGGATAGAAGGAGATATTAGAGGCATTCAATGAATCTATTCATGGACACGTTCAAACAGCAGTGTGGGTGGGAAAGGATGCGTGGAGGGAAGGGCGAGGGGCATTGTAGCGTCATTTCTTTTATCTATCCTGGAAAGGCAGTTAGGCTAAAGCCTATTTTGAACCAGATACAGCTGAGAAAATATATCAGTCATGCAGTAATAACACAATACTCAAATGATAGACATTGTCCTATGTAACAAAAACGTGCAATTATCTATAACAATCTTTAAAAACATACTTTAATCCATTTTCTCTCACTCTTTGCAAAGGTTTAGCCCACATTCAATTAATCCCTTGGATGGTCACTTTAAAGGTTTATAAAGCACATTTTTATACAGTTATAAATACAAAGTGCCGACTTACCATGTTGATGCTGTCAAAGGGGACGAGGGAGGAGAGGTAGAGGGAGCGTTCTGGTGGTGTGAAGTGGTCAGGGATACCAGGCAGGTTCAGGGTCAGTAGGCGCTGCTTAGCCAGGTCCAGATCTGGGGGGACCCAACATTGGTAAAAACATGATTTAAAAAGCTACATAAGTATTTATATGGACATTATGAACACAATTACCTTATTTGTAACTAAAAAATATAAATCTACCCCAAATTAGCTCCTAACCCATCCTTAATTAAAAGTTACAACAAGATGTAAAAAGTAGAGTGCGTGCTGACAGAATTGTACAGGGACGAAAGTGACCAGTCTCAAAAACACCTCAAATGTTCAAATTGAGGCCGCTGAATAAAGGTCCTCTATAGTTCCTGGTCTTTGGGACATTAAAAACAACTTGAAATCAGTGGAAAATTTGGAGAACTTTCAACCATGATTGTATGCTGTAAAGATCTTACACAGCCAGACTGCGACCATCATCAATATTCAAAATCTATAATCAAAAACATGTATAATCAACATTTTATATATAAATCTTCCAGCTTGAAGCGGAAATGAGTATTTAAGTGGAGTGATACTATAGCAGTGCTCTTTTGATTAAAACATATATGGGGAAAGTCTTACCCTGACTAGGACCAGTAGGGAATTAACAAAATCCCCGCAGACGTGAGGATACTACTGAGAGGAAAATAGTGTCCGGAACACTGATACAACTCTACGCTTCGATGTCCTTTTGGTATAGTGAATGGGAAATGTAAATGGAGGTTAAAGGTTTGATGGATAATATCCACTTTAAAGAAGACCGATCTGTTTACAAATACCTGAACGTTGGTGGGATGAATACGGATCCATTCATAATCCCCATACAGCACTGTAGGTGCTTTACACCCCACTGTGTGAATTGTCAAAAAAAAAGAGAAATGTATGATATATTTTTAACCCACACCGTGCCATTCAAACAGCTCAACTCCCTCCATATTCATGGTTTATTCATACTGATGGTTCTATTTGGAGTTATTCCATCCTATCTGCAATTCAATCAGTGCAAGAGCAGTAGCCAGCCAGCGAGACAAGCCAACAGCAAGGTGAATGTCCAGGTCATCAGTAAAGTCGTTTGTATCCTATTATTGGTGTCCTAAAACGATGTCCAGCTACTTTATATTATTGTGAAACAATCCCCATTGCTCACAGCCAAAGGCAGAACATACATATATACACCCTTTACCTTGACTCTTCTATAACCACTTTGTTTCCTCATGATTGCATATGAAAAGGGGGGAGGGGGGGTAACTTATATCTCATTTAATCAACCATTTGATAATCTTAATGCAGTGAAGGTGCAGAAGAAGGTAGGACTTAATATTCCTCTATACAACATACACAGAAGGGCATTGGCAAGATAAGAAAAGGGCACCAAAAGGGCGTTGTGGGGAGGCTGCAGGCAGATGGGGGAGCAGCAGAACGGCTGGGAAATCCCCAGCAGGCAGTCAACAGCTCGTTCAGTCTGACGAGGGGAATCCCCACCGATCAATAATCTGCCCACCCAGCCCCCATACATACACTGCACATCACCCCACCCGGCTCTATAGCCTATAGGCGCTCTGCAGGCTACCGTATACTGCTCTGTAGAGTGTGGGTAGGACAAGGCTGTTATCACTGTAGCCTATGGGCGGAATACTAGATTAGTCATTAAAGGTAGCCTGCATAAGTGTCGGGTCTTAGAATAAGCGCCGGTCTTGAATAATCACCGGGGTTAAATAATTGCCTTTTAGATAAGATTTTTGTTTAAACGATAACCTAATATGAGCGACGGTCCTGTATAAGTGTTGGGGTAGGGCCTGGTTGAAATTAATAAGCACAAGGTCGGCTATGCAAGTAAATATCGTCTACATGCAGTGTGCGGTAATGCATCAGACAAAAGACATGGAAATGTATGGTATCACACGTGTAAGCACACATGCATACACATAAAAGGCAATTGATGAGTGAATGCCCTATGTCGTCATAGCACACCATATGGACGTCACCAGAATACAGTCCTACACTGTAAAAAAAATTCCGTTAAAATAACGGAGATTCACTGGCACCACTGGGTGCCGGACTTTCACTGTTATTTTTACGGTCACCGTTTTTTCCTAACTCACCGTTATTTTTACGGAACTGTCACCGCTATTTTTAAACAAGAAATCTCCGTCATAATTTTTTTTAACAGTGATTCTCAGTACCGTTAAAAAAACAGTGATTCACTGGCACCACTGGGTGCCGGATTTTCACCGTTATTTTCACGGTCACCGTTTTTCCCAAAGTCACCGTCATTTCTACGGAACTGTGAATCACCGTTATTTTAACAGAATACAAAACATCACTGTATTCTGATTCAGTGCTTAAACAATAATTGTAATTGTATTTTGTGTAATTTAACTTATTTGTCCCAGTATTATTCAGTTCATTTATCCCCCTATACCTAACTCCATGCTCAATATGGTTCCAAACCGAATTTGGTACCAATCAGCAATATCATCTTAGTGTCAAGACTTCAGACCTAATCATTAGGAATTAGTCTATGAAAGCATTATAGAATGCTTCATGACACTTTGTATTACCAGTCCATGAGCAGAAGTCACTCTAGGATGGCTACAGAGCAAACCTTACAGCTGTATCTGTATATATTTTTCTTATCACCACAAAAATGGTGTTCCTAGCATCTAGAAAAATCTCTTCATGAACCAAACTGCAACCTGGTGTGATAAAACTGAAATCAATTAAACGTAGCTTCACGGTAAAATAAACTGTGTTTCACTGTAAAAATAAACGGTATTTCACTGTACTAGATGACGGATATTCAAAGTAAAACTGATTGATTTTACATTGCCTCACCGTAATCATACGTTATGATAAATCACCGTAAAATTTTACACTGATTCTCCGTATATTCAACTGAATATTTTTACAGTGTATCTACAAGGCTATACTATAGTACATGTATATATGTAGTCATAGGTGTCCACTGTCCACTGCACTATTAATTGTATCGTATCTTAATGCGCTCACTCGGCCGTACATACAAAGAGCCCTGTGGGTGGCGACATAATGAAGACTGTAAGTTATGTTGTTTGGTATGAGCACTACTCTACAGGTATACCAGAGATGCCCCTCTCTTGTCAATGAAAAGTAGGAAATCCTAAAAACTTGGTCAATTTTCTGTAGGAAATTAGATTAATTCAATAGAAATTTCAGCAAAAAATAGGAATTCCTGCAAAAGTAGGAAAAGTGGCATACCTGGTATACACACTGCATGTTGCCTCCCCCTCCCTCTACTAGTACATGAGCTACTACTACTAGGACGAGTGACCTCTGTTCCAGGAGGTCACCATAAACACCAGCTGTGTGCATCACAAGGTTAAACCAACAACATCTGCTCTTGGGGCAGATAGAAACATTGACACGCCCACATCTCAATGATCAGATCCATCTTGTGTACTCGTCTCACCCACATGCTTAACCATTTAAGGGCCACATAGAGTTTGAGTTTTGAGTTTGATAATTTTTATTTTGGCAACAAATCCTTTACAAATAAAGTCTTTCGATGAGGGCCAAATTGGTTTGGAGACGCAGCTCCTTAGCTCCATATACACTCTTAACACTACAATTGTGGGTCTTGTTGACAAAGAGGTGACCGATATTGGTGGTACATACGCAGACACAGTCATAATCACAGTTTTGCAGCCAGATTCAGTTACTAGACACCAGGGCTCTACACGCATATAATGATCATGCTATTACCGTATACAGACAAATTATACTAGTTAAGGACTGTGATGCGTTATGTATGTCCTTAATGGGCATGATGTATGAATGTATAGATCTATAGCTCTTGTGAGTTACTCATCACTACTGAATTACCGCATCATGCCGACTATTGAGGGTTGATACATTGCCGAAGGCTGACATGATGCATGAATGCAGCCGCAGAGAGACTAACCGGGAAGGACCATGCCATTAAAGGACATAATATACATGCACCCTTGAGATATGAGTCTTTCATCACACTATAGCATTGTGAACGTGTCCTGTTTGTTACCAGCTAGGATATGGGCTATCTAAGTGTATACTTTTCGTTAAGCATTGTCCCTATGGTTATAAGGAGGGTTTCATCAGCTGTAATTATGGAAAACGGTGGTAAAGCAATGGAAAGCAGGTTGAATAGTCACGTTATCTATATCGGTAGTACAATGTATAGTGGGGGTTGTGAGGGGGTGGTCCTTTTGTGCTGATAGTATTCACATAACTCATCCAGATAATATTGTATGCTGATGCTCACATTTTGATACATGCAAAGCCTATTTTTCTCCTTTAATGTTATCATTGGCCATAACAGTAACGGTAGCTACAACATGTATGCCTATACGGTAGACAAACAATGCATGACGTCATCATTTACATCTGTTATTATGGCCGTGATGCCTTTCATTAAAGTCTAAGAAACCACATGTTCTGTACATTTATATCATGTTATCACTCCAAATCTAATCACTTGATGATTACTTTACTTTAATGCATTACTTTACTGCATTTAAGCCGCACGACCCATACATGCATCATGGCGATAGAGGGCATATAGCATTATATTTATATAAACCACTCTGCTCACCTTAAAGCACTGATCATGGATGAAAGTGACATATCTAAATAAGAGACTTGAAATGCCAAAATGGATACTCCTGAATAGAGGCCCGGGAATAGAGGTCCCTTATAGGTTACTACAGAATTTCGTGACAAAAAAAAAAAAGAAATCAAGGAAAGTTTTTGAAGACTTTCCTCCCTGATTAATGCCTACAACCTCTCCTTTGTGCTCTGTGAGATCCGCTGTCCGCTAGGTAACTGCTGGGGGATATATCTACTGGTGATCGTGTCATCTTCACCCTCTGGCAGGGCCTGTTTGGTACCACGTGGATGTATATGGAGCTGTGAAGTACATGTATACCCACAAGCTACAGTCGGCACAATGCCATACAGCACTGGGACACTCACTATAGGATGGTGCCCAGGAGAGGTACTTTGACATCTGATGTTGACACAAGCAGTGTTTTGATGTTAGTGAGGTGAAGTAAGCTAATACAGAGGGAAATCTGAGCGTCAGCCACTCTCGTTATGTCGCCAAACCTATTTATTTTGAGGGTCAGGCATGGTCAATATATAGAGTAAGGCAATGCTGGACTCTCTTTACGATTAGTTTGCTCTTTTGATTAAGTTTCATTTATTTTATTTCTAGTGGACATATCATCAATGTTCTTGAATTTCAAAAAACACTTTGTTACCTTTCTGCTACAAAGAACTGTTATTTACAAGGGAACAAGGGAATCAATCATTATCACACATACATGGTTGCACCACACAACAGCGTGCTGACGGTGTAGTCATTTATGATGTTTTTGTCGAACTAATTTGTTGATCTCCTGTGATATTCTATGTACTTTAATGTAGCCATGCAGCACTAAAAGCTAAAACACCTACATTGTAACAAATTTCACACTTAATTAACCTGGTGACAAGATCAACACAACCACTGCTGTGGAGGTAAACATATGTAAGTCATACATTGTAATAGGCGGCAAACATTTAATATGGTCAACGAAATGAGTTTTGAAAAAAAATGGACTCTCATTACAGAGTATGGCAACGCTGGACTCTCTTTACAATGCTGGACTCTCTTTATAATGCTGGACTCTCTTTACAGAGTATGGCAATGCTGGACTCTCTTTACAGAGTATGACAATGCTGAACTCTCTTTACAGAGTATGACAATGCTGGACTCTCTTTACAGAGTATGACAATGCTGGACTCTCTTTACAGAGTATGGCAATGCTGGACTCTCTTTACAGAGTATGACAATGCTGGACTCTCTTTACAGAGTATGGCAATGCTGGACTCTCTTTACAGAGTATGACAATGCTGGACTCTCTTCACATAGTATGGCAATGCTGGGCTTTCTTTACATAGTCTGGCAATGCTAGTCAGGTATAGCTAGATAATGGAGGACTATCCTGAAGTCTAGCAATATTGAGCTGTCTTTCCAGCGTCCAGCATTGCCTGACTCTATTTGAAATACCTGATTCTGGAAAGACATTAGCTTTGGTGACATAAGGGGAGTCCGGCTGACACTCATATTTCACCGAGTACATTAATTTGGCGGACGTGTTCCTCTGCAGTCCTGTTTAACAGCCAATTAGTTTTTACCACGCATGATTAAGGGCAGTGGCAACGTGAGGTTTGATAATAAACAACTTTAATATGGTTCACATTCAGATAGCAACCATCGTCGTCACACATGTTTTTCTGTTATAATGTGAACAAAACAAGCAGCCTTCTGAGGATTCTCATATCTGAGAATTGACATCTGTTTAGTCACATATAGGCCTACTGTAAACAAACAGTTTGAGTTGTGTTGGTGATGACAAATCGACAGGAACACTGAGCTGATTTGTCTTTGAGTGAGTTTCCATAAGACAATCTCATCCACAATTGACATGGCTGCAATCGGCCCATAATATTAAAGGGCCAGAAATATGTAGATCGGCACCTAACTGTTACGGTTTTGGCCAGTTTCTTGACCGATCATCATCTAAATGGAAATTGGCAATTAAATGATGAGCACTAGGTAGCATAGGGAAGACTGCATCTACCCATGTGTAGTTCAGACTGCTGCCTTTATCGCCATGAAGATTAAGATGTATGACCAGGGTCATCATGCCGGGTCATCATGCATAAACAGTGTCATACATTGTATTTATATCAAGAGGGCCCCATGCTAATATTAGTACATATGTACAATGATCACATAGCACCCAAGGCACTTCAAAAGAAGAAGATATTTCCATGTTCATGCATATCTTTAAGGGGACTAACAGTTATATGTTGAGCTATATACTACTCAATTACATAGATACAATTCATACTATTCATAACATTGTGCCTTTAATAAGTGTACCTAACTATCCCCTATTTCCGGGTACGAGATGCGGACGCTTCTAGCGGCTAAAAGAAAAACTAATCTGATCCACTATAGTCCTCCTAGAGGATCCAACAGCTACTGGGACCATTGCCAAGAGGCCGTAGGCGGCGGCAATAGCATATGGTGGGTTTTTCCAAAGGCTTTTCCAACTGGCCGCTAGCATGGTGGTAGATGCAGTGGTCAGTACCGTATTTCCCCGTGTACAAGCTGGCCCTTTGTATAAGCCTGCCCGGTGTATAAGCCTGGTGAAAAGGTTACTTAGTGTTGTTTAAGCCGGGCCCGAGATCAAGCCTGGGCTGGGGGTTATATTGCGTATTCAATAAAATTCACATTTTAGGCCAGAACTCCACTTCTCCATTTAGGTATTCACATAGTTATTGCGACAATGTAAGCCCTATCCATTCGTTCTATGCCCCAAACCATTTGAAATAGAAATATAACTTAAGTAGGTATGTTGGAAATATTGAAATAAATGCATCAGTAAGGTAGACAATTAGGGAAAATGGTACCAGAGTGCTCATTCAGGTACAATGTATAGAAATATAAGCCTGGTATAGAAATATAGAGCAGATATAGAAATATAAGCCTGGTCAAATTGGCAGTGATAGGCCTGGGCTTATACACGGGTCAGTACGGTATAGGGATGTGGGAGGCTATGGCTGTGGTCAGCGTGGTGGTGGGTGCCTGGAGGGAGGTGTCCGCGGTGGGCAGCACCTGGTAGTGCCGACCACAGCTACTGACCACTCACTGACCACTGGTGCTGATTACATGCAGCATCCTTTTACTAATGGTCCTCTATTGCCAAATTGCCACACACGTAGAAACTCTGCTTATTAAAGGGCCATTGGAGATTCAGAGAGTTAATTGTAACATTTGAACCTATGGAGGTCACTGATTGTGATCTCTCTTGGAATATGAACTTTAAATTACAAGGAATGAAACTGATAATTGAGTTGTTAACATATTCCTTTGAATTTCCCTGTAATCATATATGATATAGTTATGCTTCACTGGTAAATGTCTAACTATTCACAACGCTTTAAGATAATACTCACCAAGGGAGTGGGCATTATTTAAAAGGGGGAGTTATGGTGGCGTGGGGGCACTCACTAAGGTCTCTACCTATACCTTATGTTAATATTCAAGTCTGTGCTGGAAAGCATAATAGGATGTAATCATTTATACTTATTTAAGTCTACGCTGGAAAGCATGATGATGTCATCATTTATACTTACTAAAGTCTATGCTGGGCAGCATGATGTGTTCTTATACTTACTAAAGTCTATTCTGGGCAGCATGATGACGTGATCTTGTACTTACTAAAGTCTATGCTGGGTAGCATGATGACGTGTTCTTGTACTTACTAAAGTCTATGCTGGGCAGCATGATGATGTGTTCTTGTACTTACTAAAGTCTATGCTGGGCAGCATGATGACGTGTTCTTGTACTTACTAAAGTCTATGCTGGGCAGCATGATGATGTGCTCTTGTACTTATTAAAGTCTATGCTGGGAGCATGATGATGTGTTCTTGTAATTACTAAAGTCTATGCTGGGCAGCATGATGATGTGTTCTTGTACTTACTAAAGTCTATGCTGGGCAGCATGATGATGTGTTCTTGTACTTACTAAAGTCTATGCTGGGCAGCATGATGATGTGTTCTTGTACTTACTAAAGTCTATTCTGGGCAGCATGATGATGTGTTCTTGTACTTACTAAAGTCTATTCTGGGCAGCATGATGATGTCATCATTTATACTTACTAAAGTCTGCTGGGCAGCATGATGATGTGTTCTTGTACTTACTAAAGTCTATTCTGGGCAGCATGATGATGTCATCATTTATACTTACTAAAGTCTCTGCTGGGCAGCATGATGATGTGTTCTTGTACTTACTAAAGTCTATGCTGGGCAGCATGATGACGTGTTCTTGTACTTACTAAAGTCTATGCTGGGCAGCATGATGACGTGTTCTTGTACTTACTAAAGTCTATGCTGGGCAGCATGATGATGTGTTCTTGTACTTACTAAAGTCTATGCTGGGCAGCATGATGACGTGTTCTTGTACTTACTAAAGTCTATGCTGGGCAGCATGATGACGTGTTCTTGTATTTACTAAAGTCTATTCTGGGCAGCATGATGACGTGTTCTTGTACTTACTAAAGTCTATGCTGGGCAGCATGATGACGTGTACTTACTAAAGTCTATACTGGGCAGCATGATGACGTGTTCTTGTACTTACTAAAGTCTATGCTGGGCAGCATGATGACGTGTTCTTGTACTTACTAAAGTCTATACTGGGCAGCATGATGACGTGTTCTTGTACTTACTAAAGTCTATACTGGGCAGCATGATGACGTGTTCTTGTACTTACTAAAGTCTATACTGGGCAGCATGATGACGTGTTCTTGTATTTACTAAAGTCTATGCTGGGCAGCATGATGATGTGTTCTTGTACTTACTAAAGTCTATGCTGGGCAGCATGATGACGTGTTCTTGTACTTACTAAAGTCTATTCTGGGCAGCATGATGACGTGTTCTTGTACTTACTAAAGTCTATGCTGGGCAGCATGATGATGTGTTCTTGTACTTACTAAAGTCTATGCTGGGCAGCATGATGATGTGTTCTTGTATTTACTAAAGTCTATGCTGGGCAGCATGATGATGTGTTCTTGTACTTACTAAAGGCTATTCTGGGCAGCATGATGATGTGTACTTACTAAAGTCTATGCTGGGCAGCATAATGACGTGTTCTTGTACTTACTAAAGTCTATGCTGGGCAGCATGATGATGTGTTCTTGTACTTACTAAAGTCTATGCTGGGCAGCATGATGACGTAGTCCTCCCTGGAGGGGTCCGGTCCGTCTCCTGCTCCTGTCAGCTCCGACTCACCCCCCGCTGGGCGGCTTGGCGCCTCACCTGTAATTAGCATCCAATAGTCTGATTAATACAGGTGCGAGTGAAGAGGTACAAAAGGTTAGTTAACCCTTTAATGTCAGCAAGTTGCTTTAAAGAGTATATTAACCCTGTAGGGTCGGCATAATGGTTGAATGCAGGTAAACTCGTCATGGCTGCATAATGATGACAAAGGACATAGCACATAAAGCAGTGTGCGGTGCTCAAAAGATTGGTGCAAGATTTACTCCGACAAAACCGTGTATGTATGCAGCAAAATTAAGGCAACGGATAGTCTGGGTCTGAATCGCAGATCTCTACTTCACCTCTAAATAATATAATGAAAAATTGGGCACAGAGAAAAATGCCATCATACGAACCTGTTCAGCAGTTATACTATTAAGGTTGAAATCATAAATGAATGGAAGGAACACACTGTACCTTACGGACAACCCCGGGGGAGGGGGGGTTGTCACTTTTTTATGCTAGGTACCAACTGCGAAACTACAGCCCCCCCCCCCTATTTGGTCATTTGACAGGCCCTTGAAAATGAATATTATTTTTATAGTCCCCTATTTTCTAAAAGGTCAGCTGACAGCCCACGGTTAAGAGGCCTCTGCCATTTAACATGATGTTATTTTGGAATCATAGAGATTACTTAAGTCATGTATGAGAATTAAGGGTTCATTATTTCTATTTCAATTGTGACGGCCCCTGATTTAGTACTTTCCAGTAATTGACAGCCCCTGATCATTTAACTTTATGTGATGAACAGTTGGTGCCCATTCCTATACAGAGTACCCCCCCCCCCCGGGTACAACCTGGACTTTGCACGTGTTCCTAACCTGCACTTGAGACGTGTTCCTATAAAGTAATAGTTAATTGCTTCCATATTTAGAATGTCAACCTCAGTCCAATATTCCAACCACTTATTGCCCGGCCTTGACAAAGGACATTAAGGTTTTAGCTTGTGTTTTTGATAGCTAGCCTCCCAGGTGTACCCTTATATGACCCGATCCCACACCTAATTCCTGCTAAAGACAGCAGCCCCATCAAACTGTCATGTAGTTGCTAACAATAACCCTCATATTTCTGTTCACTGCAAAGTGCATGTGGTGTCTTGTAACGAGAATGCTGGGGGTCTGTAGAGGTTTATTAATACATACATCTGTCACTAACATATTCAATTCAAGTGACTAAAATAGAAACACTAGGATAGATTCGCCTGGAGTCGGATACATACCTTGGAACGGACACCTTATTTTCTGGCTGGCTGACTCAGCTTCAACTCAACCAAAATCGGAAGATCTTCCTGGATGACCATCTCCAATTTCCATCTTAATTTTTTTTCTCATTGCCCTATGTATCCATATTGTCCCCCCAAAATTTCTTATCAAAATTCCAAATAGTTTCCGAGTTCTGGCTCGCTCAGTCAGGGCGGGGTGTCTGATCTGGTAAGATAAACCTCAATTCTAGCCATTTTCAAAGGACTACCATGAACTCGGAAACTATTTGGAATTTCGATTAGAAATTTGGGGGGACCAATACGGATACATAGGGCAATGAGAGAAAAACATTACATGGAAATTAGAGATGGTCATCCGGGAGCCTCTGGTTGAATTGATGTGGAATCAGCTGGCTATTCAAGCATTCTAAGCCCTATATTTGTGAACAATAGTAAAGTTTAAGTGGTATTCTTTCCCAAATAATAAACACTAGAAGCAGTATGGTACATAAATAACCTCAAATTTCACTGTCCTTCTCATGTATGTGTCCCACTCCAGGTAAATCTACCCTAATTGTAGTGTTATCGATTAGGCCTCCACCCCCGGCCCCCACCTGTGTCTCGTTGGTCGACCCTGGTATATGCCAGTAGTTCTGTCGTTTACCGATCCTTTAATGCAGTGTCTTTCTCATACCAACTCTCTATGAATGAGAATCTCATTCATAGATAGTTGGTATGACATTGTAAGAGCTCACATTTAAATTATACTACACATATGATAATGTATTACCAGTATTATTATTTCATTATGACGTAGAAAAAAGGTCCACCCCCCCCCCCCCCCACCTACTGATGAGAGGGTCTCCGCATATAGGGTAGATTCACCATAAGTCGACCCTTCCCGTCACAGTTTTTCATGACCTTTGGCAGATGCTTCATTACAGTAAATAAAACAGCTATTGGGTCATACCTGTTGTACAATACATTGGGGGATGATCCAGGGGGTACAATTGATCATGCTTGATAATTTTCTGAACAATATTATGCTTAGATTATTGCCTTTATATTTGGAAATCTCATATGGTCTATTTTTACTTAATGTCGCCCAAAATTAACCCAGAGCCAACCACTTTTATATCAGTCCAAACAATATGAATCATTTGTAATTCATATCTAGATAAACTGGATTTACACAATAGAATAATGTTAGAATTATACAGAATCATTATTTTCCCATTTTGGATGTATTGTCTTAGGCTTTGGAGCTTTTGAAAAGTAGGTATCTATGTGGCATTCCTTCTAGAATAATCATTGCTAACACCTTGTAAATTGAGGTTGTCTTAGGGTGAAATTCTGGTTGTTTCATGGTGAAGTTAGTAGGTGCTAGCTCATGAGCCTTACCTTTTTAGAAAGTGGATATTTTATTTTAAGAAAAAGTGATTAATGTTCAAAAGATGTGTATCTATTCATTTGTCATGACAAATAGTACATAAATCAACTGAAAAGTATGATTAACTAGCACCAAAGTCAAACGTTTATGAAGAATTTCCATTATGTCTTTGGTCAAAACAGGTCATACACCTTCACTTCTGCAATATGTATTTACATGAATAAGAAGATATTTGTGAACAGTAAGGATGCTATGTAGACCATTAACACTTCAACTTTTAATTCAAATAGCCTTTGTATCTCCATATAGCACAGCATCGAGGCAGTATAGCGCTGTAGGTGGTCGACTTATGGTAGGTGGTCGGAAATAGGTGAGCTTACCCTACACAAACCTATATCCCCCCTAACCGAGACCTTTGCCCCCCACCCCCACCCCACTCAATAAAACCTACGCATCTCCACTGATCTCAGTTGATCAATAAGATTCGCTTGAACCTAGATTACTGTCGTCACCTGGGGAGGAACCACGTCATCCCTGCCCCACCTCAACGCCTTCCAAACCACAACAATAGACTACATAATGCCTGGACCTGCAGTAGGCACTCTGCCAGGCCGAGTAGGAAGATTTCCAGGTATAGCTATAAATAGGGGAGGCTTCCTGAGGGTTGGTGGTGGTGGTGTGATCGGTGGTGGTCTTATTGGTGTATCGATGAATCATAGGCGTTGGTAACCCTGGAGGAGGGGGGCAGGAGTTCCCTGCGGAGGCCCACCTTGGCTATCGTCCAGGGGGTGCTGCAGACAGGGAGGGGTCACCTTACAACTTACCTGCTCATTACCAAAGGCCTTGGTGATTACTCTCACCTGGTTATAGTCTCATCAATAATTCTGAATCATTTTGCCACTGGCCAATATCATATATGTTATGGGGAATTGCCTTAGAAGTTAATTCACAGAACTTTCAAGTGCAGTGTAGCATTGGAAAGTTTCCATATAGTTCCGATCGCCTACAGGTATGGATCATTGTCGCAACAGATGGGTCAAAGGTGACTTAGCGACCTGTGCTGTTTTCCAGGCCACATTCGACCTGGTACAATCATTTGTCCTGGTATTGGTATAAATGGCCTAAAAGTGACTTTGTGACCTAGGGCCTCAATTTTGGTGTCTTTACGGCCCGATAGGGAACTCCTCTACACTCCCATCATATATATCTTGAATGGCTCTAAGAGCACAATAAATCATTTCCCCTTTGGGACCCACAAGTATATATGCCTTTGACTCCATTGGATGTGCCCCTGGTAGATTGTATTGGATATGTTGCTTGCCGAATGTCGTCAGACCGTCAGGGGTAATGAGAGAGAGAAGAGAGGCTTTAGTGATGATCAATCTCTGCACAATCCTTCATGTCTTCAATGCACAGATATGACTAATGTGATATTACTTCTCACACAGAAAAGATGACTTAGGCCCTAGATGAGGGTTTTGAGTTGGCCCCCATGATCAGGTAGTATACATATAGCAGCAGAAGACGTTAAGGTTGAGTCACTCACTCTGACTCAGAGAAGGTCCAGGGGTAGGTGGGGTGGGGGTTACGTCGTCACCGTCCCAGATCGGAACCACTGGCCGCAGCCCTGTACAGGGGCTGAATCACCCTGTTATCTGGGCACCCCCCCCCCCCTCACACCTCACACTATTGATGCTCCCTGCTCTCCTCCTCCCCTCCACTGAAACTTTCTGGTTGGGCTGGCACTGCTCCCTCCCAGGGTGAATCATCTCCTATACTGGGCTCAGGCTGGGTGAGAGGAAGCTCTTCGTGGGTTACTTACACTGTACCTGGGTTGTTAACTATTACCCCTTTAAAGGACACATAGCGCTTTAATGCTCTACATACATGCATGTCCTCTCTTGTCATGATGTACTAATGAAGTGATTGACGTGGTTGATACACTCCTTAATGGTCGGTATGATGCATGAATGCAGCCCTCGGAAATAGACTTGCCAGGACTGCATTCATGCATCATAACGACAAAGGACATACCATACTAAAGCACTATGCGACTCTCAACAGCACGATGCCTCTAAGGCTCATGTTCATGTGTTGCCATGATCTCTGACGCAATGCCATCAGACAACATTAGTGCATCATCCCAACGCTTCAGATGTGTATCAGACCCCAGAGGGCCGATGTGATGCATGCATGCAGCACCGGCAAGTTACTTGCCAGAGCTGCATTCGGGTATCATGACAACAAAATGACAAATAACATCAAGGTAAAGAAAAGGAATTCAAGAAATTCAAAAACGTTGGTTCAATAAAGGAAGTGTATAAAATGACAAGTTTCTACCTGCCTTCTTTGAATTTATTGAACAAAAAACACTCCTGGTAGGCGATCATGCTCTAGTGGTGTGAATTACCTCGGGAGACACAACACTGCCTTGTGGTCAGCTCCTTGACTTGAATACAAAAACCTCAGTCTACATCCTGGTTATCACTCACTGTCGTTACGAGAACAAGATGTATGATGGAGAACGGTACCCCATGGCGTAACCAGCTGGGGGCAGTATAGTGTTTTAATGCATTATTTTTTTTCTGGCATGCACGAATGCAGTCCTTATGAATAATCCAATCTTGCATCCATGTACTATACCGACCCTATAGGGTTGATACAGTGCCAAATGCTTGGAATTATGTAAGTTAGTCACCGGTGCTGCGTTACACAGAGAGAAGAGATGGAGTCAAATCTGGGGAAATAGAGTCACGACGGGAGTCCCACAAGCTGGACTCTAATATGACTCTAACATCACTCCCGTTCTTTGGTAGTCATAGCTCTATGACTCCATAGCCATAAATACTATGGAGTCATCTCCATTTGACTCCTGTGGGACAGGAGTCACAGGCTGATGGTTGACTCCCATAAGAGGAGAGTCAACTTGACTCTCAAAATTGTATCTTCCATATAACACTAACTCCGAGTTCTTCCACTAGAGACCCTCATGATATTATTTGTAGAGTTTTTTCCTCAGTACAGCACCTTTCATAATCCTTTTAGATCAACCCTATGAGTAAAACTCATATTAATAGTGGAAATGTTTGATGGACTAAAGAAATCTATTTTATTATGTGAAATAGACCAAAAGAAGGTACTGAAGAATCATAGACACCATTTCTGTGGGTAAACGTTTAGGCTAAGGCATTGCCACAGTTTCCTCTATGTATGGATTATAAACTTGATGACTGAGATCGAATAAATGATGGTGGGAAATCTCAGAATCTTCCAATCTGATGGTTCCCTATCATTTAATGATGAAGCCAGGAGTTCAATTATCAAATTATATTTTGTCTCTAATAAGAGTCAACTCTAGAATGACATGATGTGCTGGCTAACTCTCCTTGATGCAGAGTCAAATCGTTTTGACTCTCTTTGAATGTATGGAGTCACTGTGATACCCCTGTGACTCCCAAACGGGAGTTACTGTGACTCTATCACTTCTCTCTGTGCAGAGATTAAGATACACCTAGCCGGAGCAACCAAACATCATGCACCACCTTAGCTTTGGACGAGGTGATGAGTACAAGAGACTACACATGTTGCCTCTTTCTCTACCACCTTTTTAGAGTCCACTTAACTATTACATCAACAATATTTATAGGTCTGCTTTGGAGTGCTTGTTTGCTAACAGCAGCAAGGGGTAGGTCATAAATCTAGTGTTTCTCTACAGAGAGGTACCTCCCAGCCTCTTTGTGTGTGGTGGTTAAAGATGGTGTGTCAGCTAAATGTTTGGAGACTTTTTTAGTCTTATCATATTCCTATTGTATATCCTATCCCATACGTCTTCCCTAACTTTTAAGATTATTGGCAGTGTCTTAAGATGAGCACATTCAGTGCAATATTTTTTACTATAGGTCGACACTAAAACTCCCTATGTGTTTATACTGCATGGCTCAGTGCTTTCCCTATTAGCTTAGGTCCCGGTATGCTCACACAGGGGGGACACTGAGTCAGTGAGGTGAATAAGCAACATTGTTTTCTAACTCAAATCATGCATTTATAGACAAATATATTTAACATTGAGCACTGCATATCAGCTAAAATAATAACAAAAACCTTGACATTAAAATGAATGGTATATGTGATTGATATCACATGTGAACCAGGGCATTTTTTTGTGTGATCTAGTTGTTTTCATTTAGTTTTCATGTTTTCAAAGCTTTTGATATGTATTCGTAAAAAATCTAGTGTGTGATCCTAATCACAAAAGACTCAGGTATTTGTTTTTCCATTGGATAAACCTATCCGAAGTCCCCCCCCCCAATGTGTGAGTGTAATATGTGTGAGTGTAATATGTGTGAGTGTAATATGTGTGAGTGTAATATGTGTGAGTGTAATATGTGTGAGTGTAATATTGTGGCTGGGAAAAACCCTTCCACATCAATGAGGGCGTAAAGATGAGGTGAGACGTCAGTTTCAATACTTGGTATCTTTTATTAATAATAATATTAATATCAGAGTACCAGTCACTAGGGCTCAGTATATAAGTTACTGATGGTTGCAAGATGATAAGTGATTTCCTCCTCCATCTGACCGGGGTATAAGTACAGGTGCCCGGCAGGTGGAGGGGGTGCCCATGTGACCGGAAGTAGATGTAACAGTGGTTTTCATTGGATAATACACATTTGACATTTGATTGGATAATTATATATTCATGGCTTTAACATGTGGCGTGCGCTGGACCGCGGGTGGGGAGCCTGGGTCCAGTGCATTATGGGTAATGGATTACATAATAAGTAGCATGCACACATGGGGGCTTTGTCGCCTGCCTCCAGGTGGTCTCCAGCCGGCTCAAGTGGCTTTGGCGGTGCCACACTGATTAAGGGTGTCCAGCTTTATAGCATTGTTTTATGTGTTGACAGTTAATCCTTGGGGTCAACATATAGTTCATTTGTTTTGTGTATAGGTGACCGGTCGGTGCCTTGTCGTCTGGACAGGCCGACCGTTACCTATTGTCCATGGGATAAGGGTCTGCTTGTGATCTATGGATTAGTTATGCATGGGGGTTAGTTATGCTTGGCTTTATGAGTAACAGGTATGTCTGACGTCTAGGTGTACTTTGATGGACATATGGATTGAAAATATGTATAAAGTATTGTGCGTATTACAAATAATAATAAATATGAATATTAATAATCATAAATCATAATTATGACGTAATATGACGTAATATGACGTAATACAATTGATGAAGGTATAATAAGGGGTTTTGTGGCGTGACAGCACCCCCCAATACAACTCCTGCACGCCCTCGTGCAGGCCGCGAAGTAGTAGAGGAAGAGTTATGTCACGCTTCAAAGGTATTTGTATGAACATTTTTTTGTATTTTATGATTTTTGATATATCTATCTTATGCTATGACTATGACTAGGTTCTTAATCACATTTTCTAGTTTTATACGGTGTTTTGTACATACATGTTATGCAGTGGTAAATTAATAATATTTCAATGGTAACGTACTGGTACTATATGTCTCGCTTCCGTTCTATCTATATGGTTATACACTTTGGAAGCTTTTAACCTTTACCAATTATTTACATAATACAAGTCGTGGTACAGTGGTAATAGTAATGTGACGTACTGATTCTATATGTCGCGCTTCCGTCCTAATCTATAATACAATCAATTCATACGATAGGAAGCTGTAGGAAATTCATTTCAATAATAATATAGATGTACTAAGCGTTTACATAGGCCATGTGTAATACTTAGTATGGTATGATAGTACGTGTATAACAATAGGTTTTGAGCAGTGTATTTTGTTTATGCAATGATCTTTGGCAATACTTGATCTTTGATATTCATTCTCAATGTCGAGGGGCAATGGAGGAAGTTCGTTCTGAGTTATCACCTTCTATAATAAATTTTTATGTTTCATTTCCTGTCTCACTCTTTTTCATAACAATGGCTGTCAATAGTTCGGTAGTTGTCATGTCTTTTGGGTTTTTGATAAGTGACGTAGTGTTGTCACTGTCGGGGTCGATGTCAATGTTGTCTTGGGTTTCAGTCGGATGTAGGGATGTAGTTATTTCAATAGTCTTAAGGGTTAATCCTGTGGTGGTGGTGTCGTCTTTCAGGGCCGGTATGATAGAAAACCGTGCCGCTAGGGGTAGTATGACGTGGTTGGGTAGATAGTATGACTTCTGTTTTCCGTTGATGTTGAATGATATGGGGCCGTTCCATGTCATGTTTATGCGTGGGTATGGGCATGACAGGGCGGAGATGGCCGTCAGGGTTGGTATAAATTCATTAACAATAGAGTCACGTTCGTAGGGTAGGGATAGCAGTGGGATGGTGTGATTGACGTGTCCTTGGTAAATTTTGAGCGTAATAGTAGGATTGGTCTTATGTCCAGAGTTTGTCATTCCAAAGTGACGTGTAATCTTGTTTTTACACTTGAAGATGGTTTTTATAACAGCATATATGATTAAAGCTACAAATATCAGGGTAAAAATGTTATGGGCATCAACGTATTGATCTAGATCGATAGTGTGGTTTTCTTTGGTTTCACTCTGGGGGATGGGGTTAATAAATTTCCAAGAAATGTTGTTGGGTCGAGCACTAACAGTCGGGATGGTGGCGAACAGTGCTTTTCCTTTGGATACATATAATAAGTAGAAGAATCCTACGGCGTTTAGAATGCATGTGACTGGTACTATATAGTTCCATACAGGGCTAGCGAAGAAGCTAGCTATGTTCTCTCGTATGGGTGTGTCCTGGATGGGTCGGTCTAAGATGTCTGCTGCTTTGGTGGCTTCTATTAGGATATTCCTGGTGAAGGGTTCCAGGTCCAATATAATGTCTGATGACAACTTGCTGATATTTGTCATAGATTTGATGATAGCTAGTGTATGTAGATGTGGTATGTGTATTGGATCGTGGTGTAGTGATGATGCTGTGATGTTGAGATTGTTTGTGAGTGCGAGTAGTATGGGTGTATTGGCCGCGTGCATTAGAAAATGTGTTGAAGAAGATTCATTACAAGGAATTTTGGTGTTTGGGAGGTACAATGAGTCAAACTGTAAGTGGCACATACATGGGACACCAATAACTGCGTAGGCCGAAGCTTTCTTAGTAGTTGGTGTCATGTGCTGACAGATGACGTGGTAGTACTCCCTGTTAGTAGTTACTAAATATTTGTCTTTACCAATAGCTATAGCACGGGTTTGTATGGATCTCAGAGGGTGTACTTGAAATGTGCAGAGTCTGGCTATGTCTGCCTGGTTACCTTTAAAGGCCGCCATGAGGCAGGTTGGCTGGTCACTGCGTATTCTAGGCATGGTCCTAGCACATACTTTCAGTATCGAGCCTTGGCACGTAAGCAGATCTGCGTTTGTCATCTCTAAGTACAATGTCTCTGCCTCGTTGACAGCGAGGAAAGTTTTGTCAGTGTGTAATAGGGTAGATCCAGAACTTGTCGTATTTTCGGTGTTAATGGGGACATGGGTTGTGATTACTTGATATAAGTTAAATGCTGCGTCTGTGGCAGAAATGATAACATTAATATGAATGTAAAGGTGAGTTTTGGAATAGGTGTATAGTGCAACTGGTTGTGAGTAGTAATATGCGGTGTCAATAATGGTTACCTCGGATCCTGGGTTCCTAATTTTGAGCTGTGTGTCTAAGGTGGCTAGCTTGAGGGCTAGTTCTGTGGGTTGGATCATATCCGGTGCTAATATTCCAGTGGACAATAATCTGAGAGAATTTTCCACCTTGTATAACCCTTGTTGGTAGGCGATCCTGGTCATTAGGACAATTACCTGAGCCGATATGATGGCTGACTGGGTAATCCTACGATCCTGGTCGGCTTGGATGGAGGTTAGAGTTGTGGAGAAATCATCAGACCATGAGTCTATGGATTCTGTAATATTGAGTAGGGATTCCTGCACAACGTCCTGTTGTTTTATATAAGTGTCTAGAAACTGCTGGTGTTGCTGGGTGACGTCATGTAATCCTTGTGCAGTTTTAACATTGACGTCGGCCAGTGTACCAATTCTAGCATCTAGGTGATGTATGACGTTGATGATAGAATCCATGTCTCTAGTGGTTGCCAGGCCGAAGATGGATTTAAAGAGCTCCCCTAAGAATCCTAGGATAGCTCTCTTTGGCCTGTTAGTAATAGGATCCGAGAGGAAGTGTGCAATGTTCTTTAAAGTCTTAATAATGTTAATATCTACGTTTTGTAGTAGTCGGTCGAGGTCGGCAGCTTGTTGTAACATCTTGGCGTCATGGCTGTCATGGGGTCCTAGTGAAGTCAGTTGAAGAGTCCTGATGGTGTTGTAAATGAGTGGCTTCGGACGAGGAGCCATTGGGATGTTGTAGGGGATGGCCAGTATGACCTCGTGTAGGTCATGACCGGTGATGATTTGTCCCGGCAGCTGTTCATAGATGAGGCCGATATTTTGCCTTACTATTGGTTGTGCTGCCGTGTAGATGATGTGTGTGATGATTAATAGGAGGTAGAGTGTATACCTCATGATTCCCGAGTTGTTGGGATTTGATAGTAATAATAGTAGTAGTCGATCGTTTGTAGTAGTAATAGTTGATAGTCGATAGTTGGTGAAGGATGAGTGTAAGTGGGCAGTACTGGCGGGGATCTACCAAATTAACTGTGGGCTGCTCCTGACTGAATCGATGTGTGTAGGGGTGTGGTCACTGGGTGACTGTGGTAAGATGGGGGGGTGTGTGGGAACTTATACCCTTTGGTCTGGGTACAGGGTGGTGGCTATGTCACCCTGCCATGTTGGTCGTTATCACACTCCCATAAGTGGAGCTTTTGTTTGCGCGCTCCAGTGGTGGGGCCATCCAGGGCTCAGATTGCGGTCATCCTCCTGGTGTTGTTGACACCTGCAATGCATGTGGGTGGCCACCCGCATACAAGGCTTTTCCACTGGTCTATGGGGGGGGGTTAATAAGAGTGCGCAAACTGTCCTTTCATGTCGGATTTTGACATGTTGATAATAGTCTATTTGAAGTGTCAGTTTGTTAAAGGAGCAGCAATAATATGGAGTCGCCCTGCCACTTACTTGTGTGGTGAAATGGGTATAGATGGATAATAATAGTAATAGTAATAATTGATGAAGCTTGTGCGCTTTATGGTGATAAATACTGTATTTCCAGTATTTCTTTTGATGATCGGTGTGTAAGTCGTGATTCTTTGTGAATCATTATAATAGTAATAGTGATAATAGTAGTCGTTGTAGTAGTCAGTGTTGATCCTTTTGATAGTAATGTTTGTAATATATGACAGTTGGTGTTTCTTTGTAATAGTAGCGATAATATAGTGAGGTTTTTGTTGTTTATGTAATATAGGTGATAACTCTTTTCCTCTTATATATTCTATAGTTTATATTATGGTTTTAGTCCCACCGGTGTCCTCCTCTTGACCTTGGAGTGGGCCGGCTTTGCTTTATATATATTTTTGGTTTGTAGAAGCGCTGGTCTCGCTTTATATGAATCTCCGTCTTTCTTCCATAGTTTGGTTATGAGGTCGTCGTTCGGGTCAATGAGTCTGTGTATGAAGTCATTGTTTCTCACGTGACGTACGAGTTTCAGCCTATCTACATGGACTGGGTTTTTCATTGTTTTCATTGTGATGACAGATTTGAGGAGGACAGATGTTTTTGAGACGAATTTGCACACTATGTATGGACCAGAGTACACCTTCTGAAGTTTCAAACATTTTGTTCTATCCATCAGTCGGGGTACCTTGACATACACTAGTGATTCTTTCTGCACCTTTGTAGGTTTTGCCTTTTTGTCGTGTTGTTGTCTCATTTGTTCTGTCCTCTTTTCAATGTTTTCAATGACCTGATTGTATGTGTAGTCTATTTTCTTTAATTTGTCAATGATGTGGAGATTTAGGCTTTTCTCTTCTTCCTGATTGAGTTTGTTGTCTATTATGGTGTTTGGATTCCTTCCCTTCATAATGAAGAACGGTGTGAAGGCAGTGGTGGCGGACTCTGTGTTGTTGATGGAGAACACGAGGTGTGGTAGGAATACATCCCATGTGTCCTGGTGTTCCTCACAGTAGGCCCGTATGCCTTCAGACAGCGTCTTCACATATCTTTCAGCCTGGCCGTTCGATTTTGGTCTATAGGCCGAGCTGAAGACATGTTTTATGTTGAGGGAAGATGTCATGTTTCTGAATTTTGAGTTTTTATATGACGTTCCATTGTCTGACTGGAGGTATGTTGGTATACCCTCGGCCAGAACAACCTTTTCTATGAATTCTGCGGTAGTTGTTTCCGCGTCCAATGATGTAGTAGGGTAAGCTATGCAGAATTTAGAGAACCTGTCGACCACTACCTGAATGTATACGTTCTTTCCTGGTGTTGGTGGTAGTGGGCCTATGGCATCTATGTGTACAAACTGGAATGGGTAAGAAGGGGTACTATGGGCCGTCATTGGCAGGTTGTTGGTTAGGTTCATCTTTTTGGCTTTCAAACAGACGTGGCAGGTCGCTGTGAATTTCTGGACGTCGGCCGCCATGCTTTTCCAATATACTTTGGGAAGCATGGTCGACAGCATTCTTTGTGCGCCAGCGTGTCCTGCCATTGGGAGGTCGTGAAAAAGCTTCAAGATGGGAAGTCTCATGTCATCTGGGATGACGGGTTGGAATGAGAATTCCTTGTGTTTCTTCCATAGTACCGTGTTGATATGGACCAAAATATCATTCAGCATGATGTGGTCATCAGCTATCTTGATAAATTGCTCCGTTTCCTTCTTGTTTTTGTCGTTGGGTACCTGTCCGTTCTCTAAATACGTGATGATAGCTTTCGTATGTAAATTATATCTCTGTTCTCTTTTCAGGTTGAGTATGGAGATCTGTGGGTCGGAGAGGCTCTCTATCATTTCAATCAGATGATTAGTCTGATTGGCCAAGTGTTTTGCCATGTCTGTGGCGTCTCTTCTAGGCTTCTCATTTTTCTTCTTTGGTTTTGGTTTATCTGTGATTTTCTTAGGTTGCGGTGCCGGGGTGTGGCCTGGGACCGGTCGGGTCGCCGCAACCTGCTCTATTTGTTCTGTTTGAGTTTCTTCTATGAATGTTGATAGGGCTTCTAGGGATGTAGAGGGTACTGTCAGCTGCTTTGGGGCGTGGCCTGGGACCGGTCGTGCAGCTGAATCCACTTCCTGTTGTACCGAGGCCACTATGGCTGCTAACAGTCCCTTGTATTCTGTTTGTGGAAGCCCAAAATGATGTAATTTTGTACTTGGGATGTCAGGATTTGCTCTGAGGTTGGGGGTAAATCGTTTTACTTCTTCTATGTCTTCTGTGTTTTCCTCCATACATTCACAATAGAAGTGATGGGTGGAGTTTCTCTTCAGAATTGATTTGGGTAGTCGTTTTGGTAGCGTCAATGTTGGTTCGTCTTCTTTGAATTTCTGTGTGTATATGTCATCCTCAAACATAATTCTATGTTGCACCCTTATGGCTTTGGGTTTTGGTGGAGGATCTGTCATTGGTGTCTTGTCTAGTGGGTAGTCTCGTCTTGACATAACGTCTGATGGTATGTTTAATTTGCCTCTTATGTGTCTGATATTGAATTGAAATTGTTGAATTTTGAGTGCCCACCTTGCCCACATGTTTTTGTTATCTGATTTTGTCAACATGTGGATGAGGGCTTGATGGTCAGTATATAACTCGAATGGTCTTCCTTCTAGGTAGTGTCTGAAGTACTCTATTGCAAATACTACTCCCAGTAGTTCTCTTTGGGTGGCACCATAATTCCTTTCGTGGTCATGGAGTGCTCTGCCCGTAAAGGCTACTGGTCGTAGAACGCCGTCTTTCTCCTGGGAAAGAGTAGCTCCCAGGGCTGTACCAGATGCATCTGTTGTAAGATGGAACTGCTTGTTGTAGTCTGGGTACAGCAGGATGACGTCATTGCATATAGAGTCCTTCAGGGTCTGAAATGCGGTCTCACATTCTTTTGTCCAAACAAATTTGTTCCCATTTTTGAGTAGGTTGAATAGAGGTCGACCAATTTCACTGAACCCTTTGATGAATTTTCTATAGAATTGAGCGAGTCCAGTGAATGACCGCACCTCTTTTGTGGTCTTCGGTGTGGGGAATGTCTGGATCTTGTGGACTTTGTCTGGAGATGGTTTGATACCGTCAGTGGTGACTTTCATTCCTAGGAAGTCTAGTTCCTCTAGGAAGAATTCACACTTGGTTTTCTTCAACTTTAGTTTGCCATTTCTTAGTGCTTCGAATATGTTTCTTAAATCGATGAAATGTTGGTCTATGGATGGTGATAAACACAAGATGTCGTCTAAATATGGGATTGCACATTTGTACTGCAGGTTCTGTAGGATCAAGTTGACTACAGCTTGGAAAGCCTGAGCACTGCTGGCAAGTCCCATGGGCATGGTCTTGTATCTATACTTTTTGGTTCTAGTGAGAAAGGCTGTGATGTCCCTGTCGTCCTCTCTAATTGGTATCTGGAAGTACCCTTGTTGGGCATCCATTTTTGAGAACACGGCAGGTCGCATCTCGCCAATCATTTCTAGGCTGTCGTCTGCTCGTGGTGATGTCAAAGCTTGGTTGATGGATTGGGAATTCACGTATCTTAAATCTGTCACTAGTCTGTAACCCTGCCCGTTCTTTTTATCTACAAGAAAACTTCTGGATGACCAGGGACCCGTTTTGGTTTCCTCCAGAATGTCCTGCTTTACCAGCTTCTGACATTCAATTTCAAGTCGTTCAGCTTTGTGCGGGGCCATTCTGAATGGGTAGAACTGTAAGGGTTTGGCGTCTGGGATCAGGTTGATTTTATGGGTGTACAGATGGGTTCTTCCAATCATATTATCTTTTCCCACGAATATGTCGTCGTATTCTTCAATTAATTGGCAAAATGTTGTGAATTGATCTTCTGTGAGGCATTCTGGCTTTTGGAAGACGTGTGATTTTTCTTTTTCTGGTTCTATGTCTATGTCCTTCCCTATGTACATGTCTTTGTCTATGTCTTGTTCGTCGTGACCTGTTGTCTCTTGTACCATATTTATATGATCTTCGTCGTCTGACATGGATTGATCCATGTCAGAGTCAGAATACTCTGAGTATGTTGGTGTTGGTACATAGAATGTTTTGTCTGACCCTGTTGATGATGCACTGTCACTGATAGTAGAGTTGTTGTCTATGTCTATGTCTATGTCTCTGTCTGTCTCCTCGGGTTGTGTGTCCTCGTAGCCTGTCGATAATATATGATTTTCTTTGTCTATGTCTGTTTTTGTATATAAGGCTACGATTTCACCCTTCTGGATTTTGCAGATTCTAGATGTGATATTCAATAATATCAGTGGGTGTCTGTCTCTTTGGTCAGGTGTCACGACTGAACGTTGTACGATGTAGTTTGGAAGTTTGTCTGATCTGTCGAAATTGTCTGTTATACCATTGATTTGACTGACTGAGTGGTAGCATGTGACTTGGCCTGTTATGGCCATTTCGGAAAATGGAGGTATCGAAATTGCTCTCACTGCCCTGATTGGTTGAGATTTTGGAGTTGGGTCAGTGGAGTAATTGATTTTGCTTTTAGTCTTTGATAGAAAATCTGTTCCCAATATGATTGGTGAGGAACAATTTGGAAGAATTGCAAATTGATGGCTGAATGTTTTGCCTTGAATTTTGAATTTGATTTTGATAGCTCTTTTGATGTGACACAATGCTCCATCGGCAAGATAAACTTTGGACCTGATTCGTGAAAACTCATGAGGAACTAGTTTCGATAGAGTGGAGGCTAGACCCTCTCTAATGCAAGAGACGGTGGCTCCTGTGTCTACTAGACTGGGGATGTTGGTATCTCTGAATTGTAGATCTATATTGCCATTGACCATGTTGATAAACAAAACACTCTGCTCACCTTCTTCCATGTGTAGGTCGGGGAGTGGTGGGGGGACGACTTCCAGAGTAGCTTGGACGTCGGCAGGTTTCCCGCGCACTGGTGCAGCGTTGTGAATTGTCTGTGGGTCATGTGGCGTGGTGTCGATGGGCGATGCTTTGTCTTCTGTGTTGGGGACTGTTTTGTCATCCTGATGAGGCCTATCCATAGGATGACAATCTAGTTTCCCGTCGTCTTGGTGAGGTCGTTCATCATGCTGACGAGCTGTGCCATGGTGTACTGTGGAGTGGGGTTTTGTGGCGTTGGTTGAAGTTGTAGTTGTTGTTGTTGTTGTGGCCATTGTTGTTGATGTTGTTGTGGCCATTGTTGTTGTTGTTGTGGTGGTTGCCATGACTGCTGTTGTGGCTGCCACCTTTGTTGTTGTTGTTGGCTCTGGATGAGTTTGAAGTGATGTGGAGGTAGGGAACCCGTTTGAAGAAGGGTTATGATGTCTTTGGGTCCCCCTTTAAATCGATGGGTGGGAGGGATGAGGCCCATTGAGCGTGCCTTCCTGATGTTGTCGACATAGTTGATGTCGAAGTCCTCTCTCCTCCCCCTATAGTTAGGTGGTAACGCGAAGTCAGTTGGTGGAGACTGATGTGTAGGTGCAGCTGCTTGTTTGTGGTAGGTGGGTTTTGGTTTACCACCCCCCATAGCAGCTACTGTATGTTCAGTCTCCATTACTTCTTGTTGTTTCTGAAGAAGGTCTCTTAGTTTCTCGTTCTCCCTGTCTTTCTCCCTTAACTGAGCAGCTATGACTGGATCTAGGGTGTTGTTGGACAGGGATGATACCTTGTGTGTGGAGGTCTTCTTGTAGAGGTATGCACACCTGAGTGCTCTACAGAGGGAGGCCCATGTAGTAGGACTTTCCGCTCTGATCGCCTCTCGGTAGTCCTCATTTAGTACAGTGGCTACCTGGATAATGGCAGCTTCTATGTCTACCCCCTTGTTTTGGAAGTGGGTGTTGGCGTCCTTTAGCCATTCTTCCATGGTTTGTAGGGTGGGGTCAAACTGGGACAGTGTCAATAGTTTGATGTCGTTCTCGACATCCTTGAAGTGGTGAATGAGTCCCTTCTTTATAAGGTCATAATCGTCTTGTACACTAGTGGGCTGAATACTGTACCATTCGTACGCTGGTCCAGCTAGATAGACTGCACAGGTGACATGGATGGGGTGATCTTCTTGAGGGTATTTGAGTCTAACAAAACGTTCTAGGTCGGTGAACCACTTTCTGGTGCTCATCTTAATGTCTGGCTTTGAGAATTTGATTGGTTCACGGATGGTGTACTTGTTAGCTTTTGAAATGGCGCTAGCCAGGTCGCTAATGGACTTGTTGTTCCTATATTCTGCGATATCAGATTTCAGTCTTTCTAGCTCTGCCTTATGGGCCGCTAGTTGCTCATCTAATTTTCTTGATATCCTATCGTCTAGCTCTCGTTGTCTTTCTACCTCTACCTGATCGTCTCCGGCCATGTTGACAGTGGGTTCAACACGAATGGGAGAGGTGGGTGGGGTAGCTATGTCTATAGGTATAATAGGTACAGTGTCTATAAGTGTTGTTTTAGAATGTCTTACTGTGTCCTTGTAGATGCAGGAGGTGGACTTTGTGATGTGCTTGTTGTTGCTTGGTCCTTTCCTCCTGGTGGGTTGTAGACCTGATGTTGGTGCTGGTCCCTGGCTCCTAGTGTGCCTCCGTGATGATAGGTCACTGAGGGACTGGTGTCTCTGCATTAAAAAATTTCTTCATGGTCGCAGGTAGCTGAAGGTTGCCCGGTTCTCTACCACTCTGTGGCTGGGAAAAACCCTTCCACATCAATGAGGGCGTAAAGATGAGGTGAGACGTCAGTTTCAATACTTGGTATCTTTTATTAATAATAATATTAATATCAGAGTACCAGTCACTAGGGCTCAGTATATAAGTTACTGATGGTTGCAAGATGATAAGTGATTTCCTCCTCCATCTGACCGGGGTATAAGTACAGGTGCCCGGCAGGTGGAGGGGGTGCCCATGTGACCGGAAGTAGATGTAACAGTGGTTTTCATTGGATAATACACATTTGACATTTGATTGGATAATTATATATTCATGGCTTTAACATGTGGCGTGCGCTGGACCGCGGGTGGGGAGCCTGGGTCCAGTGCATTATGGGTAATGGATTACATAATAAGTAGCATGCACACATGGGGGCTTTGTCGCCTGCCTCCAGGTGGTCTCCAGCCGGCTCAAGTGGCTTTGGCGGTGCCACACTGATTAAGGGTGTCCAGCTTTATAGCATTGTTTTATGTGTTGACAGTTAATCCTTGGGGTCAACATATAGTTCATTTGTTTTGTGTATAGGTGACCGGTCGGTGCCTTGTCGTCTGGACAGGCCGACCGTTACCTATTGTCCATGGGATAAGGGTCTGCTTGTGATCTATGGATTAGTTATGCATGGGGGTTAGTTATGCTTGGCTTTATGAGTAACAGGTATGTCTGACGTCTAGGTGTACTTTGATGGACATATGGATTGAAAATATGTATAAAGTATTGTGCGTATTACAAATAATAATAAATATGAATATTAATAATCATAAATCATAATTATGACGTAATATGACGTAATATGACGTAATACAATTGATGAAGGTATAATAAGGGGTTTTGTGGCGTGACAGCATGTGTGAGTGTAATATGTGTGAGTGTAATATGTGTGAGTGTAATATGTGTGAGTGTAATATGTGTGAGTGTAATATGTGTGAGTGTAATATGTGTGAGTGTAATATGTGTGAGTGTAATATGTGTGAGTGTAATATGTGTGAGTGTAACATGTGTGAGTGTAACATGTGAGTGTAACATGATGTTGAATCGCCAAGATTGAGTGCTTACAACCCCCCCCCCACATACACACACAGTGCCAATTCCCAATGATCAGCTACTTAATTTTAGTACAATACATTATTTCTGACAGCAGAATCATAATCTCCAGGAAACGCTGACCCACTTTAGGTCACATGCCTTATTTAATCAAATTCCAGGCGAGCATGTTTCAGCTTTTGTCAACAGGCCGCCCTGATGATTTTTTGTTTTTTTTCGTTGTTTTCTGTGTAAACTACTGCCTTACCTTCATTTTCATGAAGGTTACCGAAGGTACATGCAATATTCCGCCCACAGAGCGTCTCAAAAAGTGTCTCACCCAGTTTTTACATAAGAACAAAGAGGATTCTGTGTAAAGGGACACTTCACGAAGGTCTGTGCTTTACTTGAAACCCCACCCTTTAGCATTGCGCCAAAAAAGTTGGTTTTGTGCTATTTTAGTGACTCTTTTTCTTTATCAATTTTATGTATCAAATATTGCCTTTTTGGTTTCAATCTTTGATGGCATGGATTGGCATTGATCAAAACTTGTTTGTGGCAGCATTTAAATATTTCATTTCCAAATGTTTCACAGGAAAAAAAGGGACAGAAAGCAAGGGACTTTTTTGACAAAAAGTCCAAAAATACCTGTCTCTAAAGAACCTGGCACTACTGTGCCCTGGTTCAATTATATCCATTTTGAAGAAAAGGTTTGGTAAGTATATTAGCTTATATACCATCTTTAAGGTGATGGACTCACTGAAGGTACCTATATGTCATCCCGACTGGAGGTAATTTGAATCTTCTTCCCATCCCCATAAAGTATGATACTTTACTAGATCCAGACATCTTGTACGAAACATGAATGGAGCTTTGTGTTGTTGACAACGTTGGGATTAGGATGTTACATTAGTATAACACAGTTGGTCTGCATCCATTTAACCCGTATATCAGCTGGTGACATCACCCTGCCAATTATGTCGTGACTGCTGCAAGCTGAGGTAATCAACACAACAGGTACATCCCTGATGTTATAGACATAGTTATTAACCCTTTGTGAACAGCATCCTGACACAAGGCAACATGTGTTGTTATAATGCATCAACGCAGTACCGGCGAGAAATTGGTGCACCGTTTCTCTACATCACCACATCAACCCCGTATGGTCAGCGCTGGCGAGTAACTCGCCACGGATGCCCACACATGCGTCATGACGACAAATGGCATGGGACATTTAAGCACCATATTGCCCTTAAATGTAGTAATGGACATTAAGATTATCCCAAAAGTATAAACTGATCAGTACATAGACTGTCTTAAGTCATTGATTTTGAAATGAGGAAGTCAATACATAATGTTTAAAAATACATTCCTCCTAAAAAATACATTTTGGTCTTCTCTTCTCAAGTAGTTGATTTGGAATTAGGAAATAAAAAGGAAATGTGTAATGTGACATGCTAAGTCTATGAGCAGCCACTGGAGTGGCATATGGGGTAGGAAGTCGCGTATACTGAGCTATATATAGCCTTACTACATGTTGTATTACCACATTAATAAATGAAGAGACCATTTTTCCAAGATTTATTATTTTTCATATCATTATGACCTATTGAGAATACACTCTGTTACTAAAGTTTGATAATTGAACCCAGGGTGTGTTTACAAAATGCACTATATGCTTTAATTCTGGCATGGAGATATGTCGATTTGCATCCAAACTATTCAAATATATCGCCTTTTTTCGAATAAAACATTCCCTGGCACAACTCCATTCCTCCTAGAAACCCTGAATCTCCCAATGAAGATGCCAAGAGCTGTGTACATCCACTTGTCTTGTTGTGGTAGTATTGATGTGCTTGTTTACAATGTATCATCATATTCTGTAAAAACACCAAACACCCCACCACCACGACCCCCTTCCCAAACCCAAGGTGTCGGTTTCGTGGCCAACCACACCTAGCTTATTTTCCCTTGCTCCCGCTCATTTAAGCCAAATATATTAAGAAGGTATCCGTTCTGTCCAAACCCCAGGTAGGCCTATGGTGTATGCATGACGGGGACTGTTTATTCGAGGTAGGTACCTGGGACCACGCCCCTTCTGATGGATATACAAAGCGGGATTGCTACAAAATTCCCAGGACATATATACGCCGCCTCAGACTATAGGGAAAATATACAATGCAGGTTCCTGTATCCCGCCTGCATCCCAGGTACACGTGCCCACAATACCTCCTGCCACTGCCGCCACAACAAACACTGGGAGCTGCTCATACAGCGGCTGGATACATGTCTGGGAGCAGATCAGGTAGCCATAGACCTGCTCAGGGCTGCAGATCAGGTAGCCCTAGACCTGCTCAGGGCTTCACCACATGCAGGTAGCCCTCGACCTGCTCAGGACTGCAGCTCAGGTGGCCCTAGACCTGCTCAGGGCTGCAGATCAGGTAGCCCTAGACCTACTCAGGGCTGCAGCTCAGGTGGCCCTAGACCTGCCCAGGGCTGCAGCTCAGGTGGCCCTAGACCTGCTAGGGGCTGCAGCTCAGGTGGCCCTAGACCTGCCCAGGGCTGCAGCTCATGCAGCCCTAGACCTGCTCAAGGCCTCAGCTCATGATGTAGCCCTAGACCAGTTCAGGGATGTAGTTCGGGTGGCCATGGACCTGCCCAGGGCTGCAGCTCAGGTAGCCCTAGACTTGTATGTTAGACGTGAGATTCGAGGATCATGTGTATGTTATTATAGGGTCTTTGAATTGTTCTTTTTTTAGGAGAGTGGGCAAAAAAATCACCATCTTCTCTGTGATTTATCAGGTGGGTGGGGAGGGGCAGCTAGGGGCGTGTTGGCCCTTCCTCTTCTGATACCACTGATGAATGCAGCTCTCACATGGTCCGGCTCTCCATCCCTTATCTCTCTACCTTATCTCTCTACCATTGGTGTGGCTTTGAAGCACCCCTCTTCTCTTTGATGTGAAATTGTCTGGTGTCCAACTCGTGAAGACCTGAGCAAGGCAATGTTTATTATTTACAGCTGAAATAAATATGTCACTTCCATATCGGTAAATGGTGTGCTCCTCATGCACATGATACAAAGGCATCAGGCATTTTGGGTTTAAGGATTCACGCCCATCTAGGTCCATGTACAGGGCAATTAACAGGCACTACTCCATACGCCCAATACACCATGCCAAATGACATTACACCTGTTTATATACAAAGCTGCCAGGCGGCAAAGTGCAATTCTTGGTTGAGTTTGAGTTTGAATTGAGTTTGACAACATGCAGGACATCTCAAGGTGAACGTGATTTAATACAGAAAAGTCAGCAAAAAAATGAGGAATTCCTCTGAAAGCAGCAATGGTGACACCTCTGCTATACATATATTTCTCTCCTTTATTTTGTCCACTAGCCTCAGTGAGCAGCTCACGGCCACTTCCGGGGCCAGGTTCTCCTCTAGCTACACACAGATTTGTCGGTAAGCTACCACAGGGCTCCACAGGGCAGGCAGCCCGGGGGAGGGGGGGGGCACTCTACCATGTATTGGATAACCACTGCAGCACAACTCTGAAAAGTGGTCGCGGTGAATTTCCATCAGATCCTGAAAAGGGGGGCGGTCAGATGTCATCAAGGCCCTGATAAGTAGGGCGGTTAAAATCATATCATTACATTGAGCAAGTTTTCTTGCTGGAAGGGATGAATAAAATTGTATTTGTACAACATTCAGGGAGACCTAAACTTGAAATAGCTCCTCAAATCTCCCAAACTCTGAAAAGTGGGGCAGTCAAATCTCCAAACCTCTGAAATGTAGGGTGGTCAAATCTCCCAGACTCTGAGAAATAGGGCGGTCAAATTTCCCAACCTCTGATAAGAGGGGCGGTAGGGCGGCAGTTGTTATCTACCCTCATAGACTCAGTGCCCACCCCGGGGCAGGCAGCCTCCGATCGTTTCCGCCCGAGCAGAGCCTCCCGCTGCTAGCTGCTGGATCGTACTTCACCCCCCCCCCACACACACACACACATACACATATCTCACCCACTGGAGGATGTGGGGAATCCCCGCTCCTCCAGTAATAACATCATAGGGGCTGCAGCAGTAGCAGCAGGGCGGGAGGACTGAATCATCAGGCGCCGTGGTTGGTGCCTCGTTGGCAGATAGTGCACAGGTTCTGCTTGGTGGTGTAGCACTAGGGTGGGAACTGATTACTCAGCAGAAAACTGCTGGTCAATTTGTGGTAACAGTGGCATAATGATGATATGGGGACAGTGCGGGCAGGGAGGTGGGAGCTGATGTGGGAGTGGGTACATAATGTACTAGTATACAAATACTATTTTAAGCTTCTGGCAGTTCCTCTTACAAGTACCCATAGCTAGTGCTTAAAGCAGGGCAATAGCATGTATTATGGTTTATAGATAGTGTTCCTTGAAAAGAATCGTATGGTGGATAGCCTCAAGTGAATACGTCACATCACGGCTATTAAAAAACTTCTGCCAGATTCAGATTATCTATTGCACTGCTAGTCCCACAGAACTTTTTTTCAGCTCACACATAGTTGAAGTACAATGGGATTTTTCATACTACGGTGCTTCTTAAAAACTACTGGTGTTGGTTGGTATATGCCACTTCCTCTTGTACCAATAATACTAAAATACGATTTTTTATGGTTCATATAGAGAGAGAGTGCGTTGAGTGACTACGTTACACAGCTTCGCCTAGCGTATGTATTGGTAAGGTGTTTTAAGTGTAAGTGAATGCATGGTGTTTTTTTATGTGTGTGTATAGTAAGGACACAATGAGAGCAATATCGTTGGAGGCCAATAGAAAAATGGAAGTATCCCAATTTTCTATCAGACATTGTCTTCCACAAATCTGGGCAATCCTCCCCACATTAGCCTGGCTGCACATATATAACTGTAACCCTTTGCCACCAGGGATGCATTATAGCGCCAAAGATCATTAAAGTAATATGTGGTCCTTAAAGATGGTGTATCAGTTAAATGCTTAGAGATTTTTTAGTTTTATCATATTACTATTGTATATCCTATCCCATATGTCTTCCCTAACTTTTAAAGTTATTGGCAGTGTCTTAGTCTATAAGATAAGCACATGCAGGCAATATTTTTTTTACTGTAGGTCGACACTAAAACTCCCTATGCCCTCTCTATCCGATTAGTTCCCCCAATACTCTCCTGGGGGAGTGCCTGAGTCAGTGAGGTAAATCACGTACATTATGTATTAATAGACAAATATGTTGCACTGTTTATCAGCTAAAATGATAATGGAACCCATGGCATTGAAGTGATATCCATTTTGAAGAAAAGGTTTGGGAAGTCTATTAGCTGATATACCATCTTTAAAGGGCTATCCTTAGTGGTGTACATTGTCTCACATGGAGGCTAGGTAAAGGTGTAAAGCTAGGTGTGAGTGACACACACCCCTGTTGGGGGAGTGTCGGCCCAGCCTCGTGCCTGTGGTGACCGACATGTTGTGCGCATGCTCACACGTAGTGCCCTCTGGTGGCCCTGACAGATAACAAAAAATTACCTCAGTTGGCGGCCACGCGACTCCACCACATCTAAGGGGACCTGAATCACCTCCACCACCCCCAACAGACAAGCCCCCCCCCCCCCCCCCCCGCCTCTAACCCTGCAAGGGCCGCATATTACTAAATAACCCGCTAAGCCCTGTGTGCATAACGCATGGATGAGGGCTTTGTGTGTCTCCTCCTAGCGATGCCGAGCCTCCGGGAGTGTATCAAATCTGGCGAGTTACTCACCATGACTGCATTCAGGCATCATGATGACACAGGGCATGTTGTATTAAAGCACCATGCTGCCCTTACATGGTTACCCCCTCCACACCTTTCCTCACCACCTCCAGCACGTGGTGGGAGGTGGTGGCACGAGGATGGGCAGCTCTCATTTTTATTATTTATCTTATCATTTTCTCCTTTTTATTATACATCTATGTCATCATTTTCTTCTTCCTGTTTTTCCGATGATCGTAAATAATGGGGTGGCTTTCCTAGAACTAAAAGGCAATTTGGGTGTTTTTGGTTATTATCCTGCTAGGTTTCTTTTTGATTAGGAAGTTTTGGGATATTATCTTAATTTTTTGTCTTGCTTTTTATTATGGAGTGGGGGTTTGGAAATCATTATCTCTGGTTGTTTTGTCTTTTTTACTTCTTGATTGCGGAACTGGTAGGAGTCAGATGAAGATTGGCTAGATTGAATGGCCAGACCCATGCTGGTCTGTAAGCAATTACCTGGCGCTCCTCAGGCCAAAAAAAAAAAAGGTGTTCAGGTATCCCTAGCGACCCAATTTTTTTGGCCCTACCCAATTTTTTATTTTTTTTGAAGGCATTTATGTGATTTTTTTTTCCAAAAAATACTTTTTTTTTTACTGAAATTTTTCCCGAAATTTTTACGAAAATGGGAGGAAATTTGTCTCAAAGTCCTTACAAAAATTTGGTTTAAAAAAAATCGACCTACCTACCCTATTTGTTTTGGGCCATGTTACCTGAACACGACTATATTTTTTTTGGCCTCATATAGGGCCCCATGATAAGAACTTATAGCCAGGCGCCTGGTCTCCTACTCATGTAGCACCTGAACTCTTTAACAAAACTGCAGAATGGATTCTCACTCAGGTGAGGAGAGCTGTACTGCCATTAGTGTCTACAGGCTGGAGAACTGATACGTTCTCCATGCTCCAGGAGTATATTTCAGAGAGACTCTTACACGTTCTGAACTGAAATTCATTTCACTAAACAGCTTTTCCTTTCACGTACTTCCTGTGGGTCCCTTTATAATGGGAAAGGCTTGTAAGTGGGGGGTCTGGGGTAGGGGGTAACCAGGGGAAAGGATGAGTTTGGTATCCCTTTTGCCTTGTCAGGATTGACAAGGAAGCAAATCAGAGTGTGTGCTTTCCTCATTTTGTTTAAATTAATCATTTATCCTCACAAAAATGTAAGGTATAGAGGGGAGAGAAATCCAACATATATAGGTTGTGTACATCCCTATAGACCTGTATATATGTAGGCTGTAGGTGTAGACTAATACAGGTGCTATAGTAGACGCCCTGCCCGTAGTAACGGCAGTGTGGCATGTGTTAGGACAAGCTGGGGAAACAAATACAGCATCAAACTGCTCACCTTGCACCAGATGAGTTGCAGGAGTCATTAGGAGCTCGTCAGCCCACTTGTAATCGTTATAGCACACCCGCACCACCCCTAAAGGTACCCTTCTAGAAAAAAAGGGGACGCACCTTTAACCCTGGGCCCATCCCATAAGGCCAAAAAAAAAGGTTTGTTTTAGGTAACATGGGCAAATGAATGCAGGTCGGTAGGTCGGATTTTTCTTCTTTTTTTTTACTTTTAAAAAAAAAACTTGAAAGTTCTAGCCCGCCGGTCCGAAGACCCTAAAATTGACCAAAAAATGGTAAAAATACGGAAATTTCTCCAAAATTGCATAAAAAAAGTAGGGTCGGCCCTGTTTTGATAGGCTCGGTCGGGTGACCTGAAACAAACCTTCTTTTTTTTGGCCTAACCATCCCCACCCACCCCAGCCGTCCCCTCCCAGTCAGGTTTACATCACTTACTACCTTCACCCCACACCACCTTACCTTTTTACACAAGACTGTAATCAGTAACTCCACCCGTATACCTCTTCCATAGATGCCACTCCATGGTTCACAAAAAGTAGCGAGTTCTGGCATGAAAGTGGCCAATCTCAAAGAACCTTGAAATGTTCAAATGGAGACCCCTGAAGAGATTTTCTCTTTGTTGATAAAGTACAGTTCATAAAAATACTTGAAATAGAGGAAAAACTTAAAGACTTTTGTCGTAGAATTTTGGCCAGCTAGAAGAAAGATATGTTCGCCAGGTAAGCCCTCCCTATGTAAGCTGTTCATAAATGTTTTTGCCTTAATCCAAACTGCAGTGCATGTATTGACTTGGATCCCCAACCGTTCCCCATACCAAACGAAACGAAACATAGGAGTAAATTTCCACATTTACATGCGATCAACGTATCTACCATCAGTTATACACAATCAAGATCGTGTACACCAAACCACAGAAGACCTTTATACCGAGATATCATTCCCTGATAGAAAAACCTTCTGGGTACTTCTTTGCAGGAAAATGAACATCATTCAACACAGAAATCTCATAAAATAGTATAGGAATCTATGCAAGAGCAGGAAAAGCGGCATCTCTGACTTATACGTATGCATGGTCTACATTTTGTATTCACCTTTCTCGCCCGTATGGGTCTCTTACTATTCCAACCACAAATAAAAGAAATACAACAGAAAGAACCCAATTTGGTTTCTTTCTGTCTTTTTATAAGGGAGAAGAAGCCAATTTGGCCACCCTGTTGGCGTGCTGCTGAGAGTGGAGTCAGGGTGGCGGAGACAGAGCGGGGTGCAGGAGCAGGTGCTGCTGTGCCCTTGGTCGTCATGATACATGAATGCAGCCCTGGCTAGTAACTCGCCAGGGTTGCATTCATGCATCATGCCGACCCTACGGGGTTGATACATTGCTCAAGGTTCGGCATGATGAAGCAATGCAGCACTGTCGAGTTACTCACCTGGGCTGCATTGGTATTCCGGTTGACAAATGTTTCCTTTTAGCGACATGCCATCCTTAAAGGGTTAATATTGGGTTAGCAGCATCCAGGGTCTGGGGAGAAACCCTGGAGATGAATTGCAGGTGTCCAAGGGTTACCCCACGCTTGGAGGCCATCCATCCTGTAATCCTTTAGGGACCACATAGGGCTTTATTATGCTATGCATGCTGCATGAATGAATCTGTGGCGAGTAACTCGCCCATATGTTGCATTCATGCACGATGCAGACTCTCGAGGGCTAATAAACTCCTGAAGGGTCAGCCTGAAGAATGAATACAGCACTGGCGATTACCCGCCTGGACTGCATTCCATACTGCATGACAACAAAGGGCATAGCCCGTTAAAGCATTATGCTGCCCTTACAGGGTTAAGGTCCCCCGTCAGGTAAGGCCTCAACAGCTGACTAGAACAAGTCATTTACAGCAGCAGTTTTTGTTAGGCTGCGACCATCTGTAGCAACAACCTCCTTGGTGCTGGAGCTACACAGTCGGTGTTACAGCTCACACCACCAGCCCCGCACAACAACCCATCTCCAATACAGTTAACTGCACTATGTTTAAGGAATTATCCTATCTCAAAAGTATCCCTAGCAACCTATTTTAATTTTATTATGTTATTATAATATATATCTTTATTTTAACAGTTTTGAGCAGTCCCAATTGCAGTTTATCGACCATAATTTTTCCTGTTTTTTTCTCTGTTAACTTCATGCCCACTCCTGCACAACCACACACATTTGGACAATGGGCACATCGCATTAAACCCCTATGTGGCTTATAAAGGGTTAAACATCTTGAGGACTTCCCAACAAATAGTATGTACCAACACTATAAAGGTACATCTTTTCACTTTTCACTTTTCACTTCTGAGCCAAGGGCCTTTGATTTATCCAATCAAGACCATAATCGTTTTACCTGCAAACGCCTCCAATTATATTTCCAGCATGTGCATGGGTCTTTTTATTGCTATTCACTTAGATTTTCTAATTGGCAGACATGTTTCACATCTCTCCCTATTCTCTTCAGCATGTTTTTACCTAACTGACACACCTGTAGGCTACTGGTGTGCCCATCCATCTGAGGTTAATTGAGCAGAGCCCATTCACCCGCGTGACACCTATATGGGAGTGACATGTAAAAAGCCATACATTCATCCTGTGAAGATGGTGGCAGTCACGTTTCACTCCCAGGTGATTTGTGAGGCCTGACTGAGTTGTGGGATGTGCTACCACTCCTACCCCTGCTACATGGTTACGGATGGGGCACACCTTGCCACCCACGCACCTGTAAGTGCTACCCAAGGCTACTCAGACAAACCTTGATAAAGTCCCAGAAATGAGTCCTATTAAAACGCACCTAGCCACATTGTTTTTTTATTATGCATTATACATTTGGCACAAGCTGTTTATATATTTAAGTATCGGTTTCAAGATATACCACATGTGTGTAGAACAGTTTAACCTGGAATTCGGATATATACATTATACTACCCAGTAGTAGGGATATTGCGGTCCTAATTGGCGAACCGAGGAAGGATACAGAAAAACGGACACCAATACCTTATCTGGTAGTGTTATATAACCATTGCAACTGCCTTGGGAAACATGCCATTCATTTGGGATAGCTCATTTCAATGTATAAAAAGTTAACATTAAATTGAGTATGGTTACAGAGCTTACCAATCTGTTTGATGGCGTGTATAAGCCGTTCGTCCGTCTTGGTACTCATGACGACACCAGTGGGTTGAATCTGCATGATAACTGCAATACAAGTATTGATTATTTTACTTCAGCTTTATGATAGTAGATGAATATGTGAATTTGAAGCCTTTCTACATGTGGTGAGACAATTTTTGCATCATGGTACATTTGTATTTAAATTGATGCATTTCTGTCTTCCATATTTATAATTAGATATTTCCAAGCTTGTACTTATTTTGCTATAAGTTATAATCCCTGAACACTGATGAAGTGCAATTTGTCTTTCTGAAACCGTAACCCATGTTCAAAGTCTTATAAAAGTGAGGTTTTAAAAGCAAATGCCATGGAGACATACAAACATATGGTTGGTTGGAGTATTTGTCTAAATACTAAAACACAATGGGAGTGATTATGAAGACCAATGTGGTCCCTCCCTGACCGACCTACCTCGTCTGAGCAGGGAGAAGTCGTCCGCCTCCAGGGTGTCAGGCATCATGTGGACCTGGGTGGTCTCCAGGTCATAGTAAGCCAGTCCCAGCTTCCCTCCCTGCCACATGACACTCAGATACACCTAGGTACAAGCACAGACAAGTGGTTTAGTAGTTAGCCAGTCCCAGCTTCCCTCCCTGCCACATCACACTCAGATACACCTAGGTACAAGCACAGACAAGTGGTTTAGTAGTAGGCCAGTCCCAGCTTCCCTCCCTGCCACATGACACTCAGATACACCTAGGTACAAGCACAGACAAGTGGTTTAGTAGTTAGCCAGTCCCAGCTTCCCTCCCTGCCACATGACACTCAGATACACCTAGGTGCAAGCACAGACAAGTGGTTTAGTAGTTAGCCAGTCCCAGCTTCCCTCCCTGCCACATGACACTCAGATACACCTAGGTACAAACACAGACAAGTGGTTTAGTAGTAGGCCAGTCCCAGCTTCCCTCCCTGCCACATGACACTCAGATACACCTAGGTACAAGCACAGACAAGTGGTTTAGTAGTTAGCCAGTCCCAGCTTCCCTCCCTGCCACATGACACTCAGATACACCTAGGTACAAGCACAGACAAGTGGTTTAGTAGGAGGCCAGTCCCAGCTTCCCTCCCTGCCACATCACACTCAGATACACCTAGGTACAAGCACAGACAAGTGGTTTAGTAGGAGGCCAGTCCCAGCTTCCCTCCCTGCCACATCACACTCAGATACACCTAGGTACAAGCACAGACAAGTGGTTTAGTAGGAGGCCAGTCCCAGCTTCCCTCCCTGCCACATCACACTCAGATACACCTAGGTACAAACACAGACAAGTGGTTTAGTAGGAGGCCAGTCCCAGCTTCCCTCCCTGCCACATCACACTCAGATACACCTAGGTACAAGCACAGACAAGTGGTTTAGTAGGAGGCCAGTCCCAGCTTCCCTCCCTGCCACATCACACTCAGATACACCTAGGTACAAACACAGACAAGTGGTTTAGTAGGAGGCCAGTCCCAGCTTCCCTCCCTGCCACATCACACTCAGATACACCTATTGGTAAAAGCATATACAAGTGGTTTATTGGCACTGTGGCGAATTTTACAATATTGTCCACTACATGTATCTGTCCCCTTCCCCTCCCTATATCAATTTGTTGTCTACATATGACTACCCGGTATGCATACATATCCTTATTGGTTCCCATCCTCCAATACTTTCCCCTTTAACCTAGGTTTAAGGGCAGCATATAGTGCCCTTTTGTCATCATAACATTCATGAATTGCTGCACCAGTAAGTTTCTGCTTGCATGGTGCAGTATGCACGCGATATACCAAACCTATGCAGTTGATACCCAGGTTGATACACTCCTGAAGTGTCAGCATGATGCACCAAAGCAGCATCAGTAAGTTACCTGCTAGCGCTGCGTTTACTCTCATCACGGCGAGAATTGAACATGGAGCCCTGCGGGGTATTTCAGGGGTAACGGAAGCAACTTGACTTTGTGTGTGTGGGGGGGGGCAAAACTGAATCATAATAAGTTTGCATGGGGGGGGGGGGGGCGATTCCAAACGTTGTAAGCGACACATGGGAAATGTATAGGGGGGTCTGGGGCATAGCCCCCAAGGAAAATTTGAAAATAGTGACATAATTTGATGCTTTTTAAGGCCATTTGATGAGTAAATGACTTCAGATTTCATTAGATAAATGGCCTTTATGGGGATGAATATTGTTCAATATCATTTACAAATATTTTGGGCGGGTCAAAAGATACTTTGCCCCCAAATCCCAGACATGGCGGGGGGGGGGGGGGGCATGGCATTAAAGGCCCGGGGGGCACTTGGTATATTTTGTATACACAAGTGTGCGGCTGGGAAGGGTACTTTTTGAGGAAAATCCCCCTCACCAAGGTGTCACTCTTCGGTAATGTCAACAAAATCCCCCAAAAAGGGTCGCAAATTGTAGTTTTTGCCAAAATTCCTCGCAACATCGGTAGTATCGGTCACTTTTGACCAAAATCACTCTCAAAAAAGGTCTACTTCCCGGGAAAAATTACTAAAACCTAGTCTCTTTTATCCAAAATCGCCTTCACCAAGGTAAGGGTTGTCAAAGGGTCGGCCGCACACCCGTGTCAAAAAAAATTGAGTGCCCCCCCCCCCCCCCCGGGATTAAAAGTTATTCATTTGATTTCATGAACTCCTCTGCTATTGGGATGGTCCAGCTCTCAGTGATTCAGGATCACATGGGGTACCATCAGGCCCAGCCCTAGACTTGGATCACGAGTAGACATATCTCAACGGGAAAACGTGACGGCAGGCCCAAAGTACAGCATGGTTGGGCAATCACCAGGCCGTAAAGTAACCTGTTATTCTGCTGAGCCGATCCCTAATGTAGTTTATAGTCAAGCACCTGACTGAAAGTGATGATTATGTGTACAGGTATATGCATACCATAGAAGATATATAATGGTATTACCTATTCTTGTGTATGCTTGGAAGTTACCTTATTCGTTACATGTAGTCCATGGCATGTAGTACAATTGTGGATATACTTGAATTTCGAATAAAGGTATATATGTTAGTCTAATAATATAATCTGAAATGAATATGTAGTATTAGATCCCAAGTATCGTGAATGGGAAAATAAAGAGATATATGGAATACCTAATCTAGCATGCTATTGACTACCTAACTATACCATATTTAATGGTCATTTTTATCACATGTATATTTTCATGTTATTCAGATACATGTACCATCGTATATATCATGTCCTGTGTTTCATTGGAATGCACTTTCTCTTGAATAATCATAAGTGCCTATTATGACACTATTATGAATAGGCTCTGTAAACTACTTAAAATAGTCAAAATTACATAAATAAAAATGTGATTCTGAAAACAAGGCACAACTAGGCTTATCTATGAGTACTATCGTTATCTATAAGTAGGATACACATGACCAGCACTACATGCTAATGATTATCTAGATGATCTATTGATAGCCTTTTGAATAACAGTTCAGGAAACATTTCAAGTATTTAAAGGCACAGGTCTCGGACCATGGATCGACTACAGTGCTGTCGCACTTAGTCATAGGCTATTTTTAGAACATGATGTCACGATCCTGGCCCAGGCATCTTGCATGTACCCTATATGTAACATACATTCCCACACTGATTCTTAAAACCCATAATATATGCATATGCCATCATTTCTTCTTTGCAGTTGCAATATATAAACTGCACATGATATATGTTTCTCAAAGTCCATGGGTATAAAAGAGTGTGGACTAAGGATGACGTGGGTTCAAATCTCAACTATCTGTAACCTGTTTGGGCTATATTTGCATACAACCGTAAAATATAGAAATGCCTATCCATGTCAATGATAATAACAATATGCCTACCAGGTAATTAGTGTGGGATGTCAAATACCTTGCAGGGTTGCTAGAAGTGTAGGGTTTCATATGTACCTTCATCCCACCTCAGTAGTATATTGAACTTCTGCGTAATTATAACTACATGTACAATTACAAGCTATTACACTTATTAAACTGCTCCTTTATACATGGGATGTGCACGTGGTAATAGAGTACATGTATAATTAGGCAGCCAGATATAGTCATTTGTAGTTGAGAGATAATCAGATATAATAGGAGAAAATGACGTTAGGAGAAAATGACCCCAACACTGTACATCTTTACTAATATGAGGCCTGGCAGCTGCACCCACCACATCCTGTGCTACACCATAATGAGCTGCCATCTAGTCACATGGAAATAATATAACTTCTAACTGAGACAATTTCACTTAACTGTCACATTACTGACGCTCACAGGTGCTCAAATAAGTGGTCCCGATTTACAGTTTATAATGGTCTTTTTTATGAGGATGATGAGCACTGGCCAAACCAGAGCATTATTGAGCTCCTATGTAAGCTGTAATAGGTTCCTCTGCCATATTAGCATAGATTTACTGTTCATGTACTGGGTTAACAGGTATACCTTTGCTGGTTGTTCTCTTGGGTATTAGGTGTATGGAGGCTAGTTGTCTCCTATAGATTTACAACATTTACCAGTTATGGTTATTATTATTAAAATATTATTATCTTTAAGTTGACTTGGCACCTTTACACTGCGTCATTGCTGCCTCACCTGTTAGAGTACAGGTGATTGTTTAACCCTTTAAGGACGGCATAATGCTTTATTACATTGTGCCTCTATCGTCATGATGCATTAATGCAGCCCTGGGGAGTGACTCGCTAGTGATGCATTCTAACATCATGCCGACATTATGGTGATACACTCCCGAAATGAATGCGTCATGTCGAAAAAGAATATCCAATGGATTAAAGCACCATGCAGCCCTTAAGCTATATAATAATGGTTAAACAGTGATGTAGTATTGTGGGCATTCATCATGGCCGTCCTTAGTACAATGTGTCAGAATGTGTCACTCTGTGTTATTATGAAGTTCTCCCTTCTCCAACTGCCTCTATCAGAAGTCAGCTGTAGAGCACAGTGGACACTACCTATAAAGGGTGGACAAGTGGAGTAAATCCACCACCATTAAGGTACGCCATTTACAATCTCTTTGCTTATATTTGCTTGATATCTGATATCTGGGGTGTGAGTAGTATATGTCCAGTATATGCTATGGACCCATCTGCCTCATCTAAACAGTGCAGATGGATGGGGACTGGTGTATACCCCTTGTACACCAGAACAACATTACAGAACAGAAGAAAGTTATCATGTTAGTATTTTTAAACGTTGTGTATATATGTCTTTTCTTTAGATAACCAGGGAATAAGCCTTTTATGTGAAACATTGGCCCCAGAGTGACCACTAGAAGGTTATTCATAATATTGTAAGGGAGATGGGGGATGTGAAAAATATAAATACTCAGGTACTCAATAGAGGACCTCTTTTCCTTCTAGCGATAATGGAAAGTGTGGTACAGGTGGGCAATAGGTACTGTACATGTAGCTGTGTATCGGGTCTGTCTATAGGGCAGGAGTTTACTGCCGAGTTGTCTGGGGTTTTCCCAGGGTGTAAAAATATATATCGGTGAGTGCCACGTATAGGTAATACGTAGGTACATGTCCGAGGTTGCTTTGTGGTCTGCTTGGCCTTGGGCGGGGGGGGGGGGGGGGAGGGGGCGATTAGGGTAGAGATATCTAGAACGGTAGAAGTGGGAGAGTGTCTATGAGTTCTAAAATGCCACTAAAATTTGATTTATCAATTGGTGTACCTAGGTTATGCACATGATAGGCAATGAAAGCGAGAGCTTCATAGGTAAATGGATAAAAGCATAACTACAAGAGAACAGTTAGTGAGAGCTTCATCATAGGAATATCTAAATAAAAACTGGCTAGCAATGGCCCATTTTCTGCATAATGTAAGACACCCTCGTTTCTGTTGTTGACTGGGTGAATGACAGGGTTAGTGCTAGGGATACAACATGTGGGTGAAACTTTCTGAAAGGGAGGAGTGGGGATGGAGAGGGGGGTGTTAAGTTACTATAAAGTACGCATTGTGTTGTGTGGCCATTGTGTAGGATACAAACACTGTGTGATGTGCAGCCAGTCACGACATGACCCCTTAAGCTGCCCAACCCTGGAGGAAACCGGCATCACACGGTCACGACTGGCCACACGCCGGTCAATGCACCTACACCTCGTCAGGTGCCACTTTTTCACTTTCAGCTTTTTGGATCTTTTGCTTTAAAACTTTTTTTCTTTTCTTTTTTTTCTTTTTTTTTTGGGGGGGGGGGGGCTTTGGTAAGGGGCACGTGGACGCCCCAGGCGTTCATTGGCTGTCGATAATAATCCGGCATGTGAGTTGTGCCCGCGGGCGTCAGTGTCTTTTTCTTGGACCAATGTGTGTATATGTTTTTTGAGCAGCCTCTTGATTGCCTCTATGGTGTCTTTATCGTCCACATCGTGTTGGCCTTGACACCCTCCAGGCCCTAGAGGCGCGTGTCACCATGTGGATCCTGTATCACGGATAGACAACGCTGTAGGTATGGGCCGACTGGTAGATGTATAGAAATACCAAGATGTATTGATTCTGGTTCTTTCTTTTTCTATACCAATTCATCATTTGAATTGTTACAGAAAAATAGACGTATCTTTTTATATATATTTAAAACGTAAACTAACAGTAAAAAAACACTTAAGTGGCAGAAATGACTTCCGCAGTACAATAGGCTCATACTATGGCAGATAACCACAAACTTTTTTTCTCTTTTCTTAAATTGAGCACTAATTCAAATATGAATTGTCATGGTGCAACATTCCAAATTGGGTCAAATTACAGATATGTTCATTCTAGACCAATCAATGTATCGCTATCAGAAATCGATAAGAGCAAGAAAACAACTTCAGAACAGATATATATGTCCAAGCCTACATGGACATTGTATATCTGGCTTCTCTGAGTGTTGTTATAAGGGTAGCCTAAATGGTCAGAACAAAGTTTTGTTTTGGTAATCACAATGCATAGGAGAAAGGGAATCAAACAGAATTGCGTCGAAGTTGCATAAATGATGCAGAGGCAGGGCGCTTGGCCTTATAAGGCAATGAAAGCCACTGGAGGAGGATCCGTCCCCAAACAAAAGAAAAAGACCAATTATGTATTAGCCTGACATTAACATTGCCCTTGGCTTCAGATCCACTTGGAGATGCAAAAGGGCTTTCCCCGTTTTAGTCACCAGTGGCCTTAGTCACCATGGTATACATGTAAGTTTTCTGTGGTCTGAGCTGGAGTGATTCAGCTCAGGGAAACGACTCCTGGATCTCACACCAGACGGCAGGCCTCTCTGCCAGCCACCCAGCCACAGGAGGAACGGCCTTAAGGACACTCTCCCAGCACACCTCAGCCGCGGCTAACACACTGGGCTCCCAACTGGGCTGTATCTGCTGGGAGAGTGGGCCGGCGGCCAGCCAAACTTAGCGATGACTCATAGGCAGCTGATGGCCATACATCCTGGTAGTGTTTGACAACAGCCCAAAATAGCTCTCTGCAGACCTGGGGAAGCCTTGAGGGTTCCGCCGTATATGACGTCACGGGGAGGAGTAGACGCCAGAGGTAGAGAGCGCGCGTCGACGACGGCCCCGCGCCGCAGCCTCGAACCTCCGTCGCTCTATTACATGAGCGCCTGGACAGGTCTTTGGCATTGAACTGCAACCACCTGCCCCCTCTAGATTCAGTGGGCAGAACTAATGGCCCGGGATCCCGGGCCAATATTGCTGGCCCCTGTGCCTATATGGTCCTCTGTGGCATAAATACTCTGCTCTGCTCTGAAGAGTCTATTTTCGTTGCAACTCCCATGATCAATATGGCGGCCTCCATGAATGGACAGAACAGGTTGCACCAGCGAGTTTAAGTGTAAGTGATGTGTGTATTTCTTATCTGGTTACATGCAATACCCCATTATAGTACTTGGCCATATCTTGTGATAGTGAAGAGTGAGTAAAAAGTAGCTGACACAGCTGCTTATGTGTGCATCGGCGATTCGCCGTCCACAGCAGTGCCAGTGAGTAGGTTAGCCTACCACAAAAACGTGGCACATCGTAGCCGCCCCTCTACGAGACTACTGGCCGGCTGCAGCTACGGCTGGGGAGGGAGGGGCCGCGGTGATATTCACACCTCGACTATGTGCGTATTATGCCTTATAGCTTTCCTTCAATGCTCGCACATCACCGAGGTGCGGGGATAAGATTGGGGGTAAAGAGGGAGGGGGGGTCCCTGTGTCGCATGTCGATTTTATGTAAAAAAAAGCAGGCCCTCAGTGGAGAGGGAGGGGGGTCATATTAAAATATGGTCCGTAGTGGGGGGATCGAGCTATTTGCCTAATTCGTGGGGGGGGGGGGGCAAAAAAAATTGTGTTCTTTACCTCCCTCCCCCGGCTCCCTCCACATCTAGGCTACTGTTTTACCTCCCCCCCACCCTTCCCCCCATGAAAAGTGGTCAGATATTTTAACGTCCCCCCCCCCCCCTTACTGTGCTGTTTATCTAAAAACTGTTTCTGCTGTTAAATACCGTTCACTGCTGATTCAACTTTGAAGTGAATTTTGTGCCTGGATGGTGTTTCTCCACAAATATGCGGACGTCCGTAAATTTGTGGACGTCCGTAAATACATTCCCCATATATTTATGGAGCTCCGCAAATATAGGTCTATATCTCTCTTTGGTACTTAAGCATACAGATACGGACCTCCGTATATATTTGCGGACATCCGTATATATTTGCGGAGCTCCATGAATATATTTGCGGACGTCCATAAATTTGCGGACGTCTGCAAATTTGTGGAGAAACACCATCCAGCTGGATGGTGTTTCTCCACAAATTTGCGGAGGTCCGCAAATTTGTGGAGGTCCGTAAATACACTCTCCATATATTTATGGAGGTCCGCAAATATATATGGAAATGGTTTTTTAGTACTTAAGCATACACATATGGAGCTCCATATATATTTGCGGAGCTCCGCAAATTTATGGAAGCAAATTTGCGGAGCTCCACAAATTTGCGGAGCTCCGCAAATTTGTGGAGAAACACCATCCTGGGAGAGCATGGTGTAGGGCCGATTTTTCTGTTTTATCATGTTGTTTAATAATGATTTACAACGTAAAAACTGAAAGTAGTAATCCATCAGACCTGGGCTATCATTTACCCATCAACAACAATTGAATGAATTCATATGAAAACCTGTATTATGAATTGATAATGTTGTAAATAATGACAAAAATACTGATATAGATGCTTTTTGTTATCATAACAAAATACTCATATAGATGGTTTTTTTTTATTATCATGACAAATAGCCTACCCTTATTAAACACTATTTGGTCTTTGCACAGGATTCTGGTCACACAAATCTCCCACATGCCTCGCTGATTGTTCAATGCTTCACACGCTCATCTGGATGGTGTTTCTCCACAAATTTGCGGAGGTCCGCAAATTTGCGGAGGTCCGTAAATACACTCTCCATATATTTATGGAGGTCCGCAAATATATATGGAAATGGTTTTTTAGTACTTAAGCATACAAATACGGAGCTCCATATATATTTGCGGAGCTCCGCAAATTTATGGAAGCAAATTTGCGGAGCTCCACAAATTTGCGGAGCTCCGCAAATTTGTGGAGAAACACCATCCTGGCCTTCCAGCTACTCAGGCAATGTGTATCTCTCTTCAATTATAATTTTATAAGAGGCATTGATTCCCTGAACTGGGTGCATTATTCCCTACACTTCGTACTATTTCTTCCCTTTACTGGGGATGTTAATCCCTGTACTGGGTGCACTTATTCCCTACACTTTCTACTGTTTATTCCCTTTACTGGGGACGTTATTCCCTGTACTGGGTGCATTTATTGTGGTGTTTATTCCCTGTACTGGGTAGTGGCTATTCGCTGTGTGGAGGCATTTAACCCTGTACTGGGAGTGTTAATCCCTGTACTGGGGGTGATTATCGCTGGATATGGGTGCCTATATCAATTCTAGAGCACTATGTAACTAGGTGTGTTTTTCTTTTCTTTTTAGAAACCAAACGATCAAGGTCGGAAGACAACTGTATTACCGTACCGCCCCAATCAACCGCCGGTTTCAAAAGAGCGCCGGTCTTGTATAAGCGCCGGGGGTACACGGGTCTTGAAAGGTTACTTAAACACTAAAATAGAATCTTGAATAAGCGCCTGTCTTGAGTATTTATATAAAGGCCCTCTAAATTGAAGAGTGCCCTGGCGCTAAATCACTAGGGTACGATAGTTCATTATGTAACACCCTACAATAATAGAAGACCACCACACTTTGCCTTTTGGAACATGTAAATAGATAATTCCGAAATGTGATTAAAAACCTTGCAACAAGCCCTAGACCAAAATCATAATACTCTAAATTGTGTATTTTATATACAAATTGAATTTATTGCAACGTTCCCTATCACAAGCTCCACATTTTCAGAACTATCAGCAACAACTCAGTCGTATTGTCCTTATAAATTAGCAAATTCTGTTGATCCACTGCTCTGTCAAACAGTCTACCAACCGCTTTTATATGTATCTGCTAGGAATTGAAGGGCACACAAGGCAAAACCCATCAGGGAAAAGTGCAGTAATAAAAGAGATTAACCAGTGTTCTTGTTATTTACTTGATACTAAGATACATTTTAGCGTGGTCGGTTTTACAGTATTTCCATTGTAATTTGTTTGCCAAAAATACAGGCGCTTTTGGGCGAAATTGCTATTAATAGATGAGTTTATAGGTATTCCACTTTGCAATATATTACAGCCTACTACAATCTGTTAAGGTTAGTTACGATCATTGAATCAGAGAGATTAGAATTCCTCCATTTTCTCCGCAGAAGTACTTAATATCATACAGAAATAAAATTCAAAATTTTAAAAACTTTAAGAAAAAGACAAATTCAACAATTATATTTCATTATAAGCGGTAACCACAGAAAAATAAAACCCCACACAATGAATGCTTAGATATTGTTCTCTTGAAAGAATATTTCTATCCTCCTGTGCTGTGACATTCTGGGTAAAATGGTTATCTTTAATCGACAAATTTGATAAATTTATCATTAATTTTGCACAAAATTGTTTAAAATCAATAGAGATAACATGTTTTTAAACTTTCCCTAATCAGATCAACTACCAACAAGAGAGTAATTTTGCTAGGGGGTTGCGTGCAAGATTTGAGGGTTTGATCCTTTGAAAGAAAAAATAAGGCAAAAATTGATTAAATGCAATCTTAAAAGCACTGCATTATGGGTAACCTTTTGACTGTTGGGATGCAAATGACTTCATTGTATACAATTTTAATGTATTGAAGCAAATTGTTCATTTAATTGATGTCTCCTACATAATTATGTTGTCCAAATTTATGATACACTAAAGACTCAAAAATAACTTGGGATTTTCATAATAAGATTTCAATGTGTTACATTATACATATGTTTGATCAAAATCTATATATAATTGAAATTGTTTATTCATCCTCGGGGATACTGAACTGTTATTTGTGCAATAAAGGCAAATCATTCTGTAAAGTAAGGAAAATTGTGGTTTTAAATACTTGCCCTAACTTCTTTAGAACAATAGGGTTATCTTTTTAGTCTAAGAGCGCCAAACTTGGTTAATTGGTAGGGGGCCACTTACATAAGACATTCCGGATTTAAAACCCAAAGCCATGTGTCTTATTGTGTTATTTTAAATTTTGGAAAAATTGGAAGATGCAAAACTACATGTCTCCATCCCAGCATTGAAGCACTAGTGCTTTTTGTAAAGACACCCTGGGGTCAATTATAACACTTTGGTAACAGAATGTATACTAAGTAGGTCCTAGAGATATGAAAAATTTTAAATCTTGGAAAAATCGTTTGAGGATTATATTCTACTCTACCTAATTTATTTTTTGTCAGATTTTTGTCCTTATTTTTAGAAAGTCGTTTTGCATCCAAACTTTCAAATTGCAGAAATCATTGAAAATGTATGTGGCAATATGGATATAGCCTATGATTATAGGAAGGTGGGAGGTGTTAAAAAAAAGAAAAAAAAGCACGACTTGTAGGGGGGAAGCAAAAGCTAAATTAAGTGGCATTCTCACCGAGCGTATCCCACTCAATTCCAGTACTGTTCTGCTATGTTGTAAGTGTGAGTGGTAAGAATGAACCTCCATCCATTATTAGTTTTTACCAGTGTGCATGCGATTCTTTTTTGTGTGTGGGGAAGTGTTATTTCTACATGAAATCTGAAGTTATTTGGAGGGGGGGGGGGGCAACCCGGAAAGTGTGAAACACAGCACCCACTAGAACGGATCTGCTGCCTTGGGAAATGGCTAAAATACAACACCCGCTAAATAAACTGCTGACCTACCCATTACAATCCCCCTTTTATACCAGTAGGGGGCAGTACCATCGTCACCATCAGCAAGTATACTTCTGCTCAGACTCTACTATTTGATAGAGTCGGGTCTGAGACTGCCCGCGCCGCGCGTACGCTCGTAGTAAACGGGCTCCCGCAAGACCGCCCAGTCGGCCGTGAGTGGGGCCCCAGGTGGGGGCGCGCGGTCCGAGTCACAGAAATTCCCACCACGTGCTCGGCGCTGTGAGAACCCTATGGGGGATTTTGAGTGTCCGGTAAATGGGTGCCACTACTGGAGGACGCTGGAGGAGCCTCTGGTAGAGAGCCTAATGCCCGGGGGGGGCACTTGGTATATTTTGTATACACATGTGTGCGGCTGGCAAGGGTACTTTTTCAGCAAAATCTCCCTAGCAAGGGTCATGTTTTGAAGGAAAAATGTCCCTAGCAAGGGTCTACTTTCAACAAAATCGCCCTAGCAAGGGTCACTTTTTGCAAAAATGTCATGTTTTTCACCAAAATGTACCACTTTTTCCTATTTTTCCCGAACTTTTCCCGGACATGAGGAAAATTTCTCTGTAAAATGACCCATTAAGTATATATTTCGTGATATTTCTCGTCAAAACAAGGATTTTTGGGCCAAAAGTGCCCTAGCAAGGGTATGCTTTGGACACAAAAGCTCCCTAGCAAGGGTAAGGGTTGTCATAGGTCCAGCCGCACACCCATATCAGAAAAAATTCAAGTACCCCCCCCGGGGCCTAATGCCTACAGCACGTGGTGTACATTGGACTGAGGACGAGGGACAGATTGGCTCTGACTTGTGTTTGCTTTCATGTGATTATTGTGAGGTGAATGAAGCTGCTCCTTTAATTGCATATGGTCCATAATGGAACAAGTGTTATACGTGTAACTAAGAGCAGTGGACAGCAGTACAGCCGGGCAGTACTGAGTACAGCCAGCAATGTCAAACCGAGTGAGACTTCTGGAAGGTGGGTGGGGGGAGGGGGGGAGGGTCTGGCCATTTAGATTTTTTTCGGAGGGAGTGGTCAGTCTTGGGGGAGGGGCGCGGCAAGAAATTTCAAAGTAGATGGGGAGGGGGGGGGGGTTCTTGATCCCTTTTTGACCTTTTTGGTCTGACCTTTAAGTTTTAGGGTTTTTGAGAAGTGCCCCCCCCCCATTGCCATACCCCTGTCCCTGGGTGATATTACAAGACCAGATAGATACTTCATGTTAAACTTCAAGTCTGCATCAGGCTCAAAATTCACCATCAATTGTGTACCTCTATTATAGAGCACACCTGTATTTGGGCCTCATCTTGTTCACTTGACGATGTACATGATGGTAGCAGGCATTGTTGCCGCCTCTACACGCACGTAGACACGGTTCAGCTCAGGTACTGCCCCACATACATACATACATGTGATGGATGAGCTACACACAAATGATGTAGTGTTTTAGGCCAAAAAAAAGAAGGTTTGTTTGAGGTCACCCGACCGACCCTATCTAAACAGGGCCGACCCAACATTTTTTTATGCAATTTTGATGAAATTTTTATATTTTTTTACTTTTTAGGGGTCAATTTTAGGTTTACAAAATTTTGGGAAAAAATCTCCGCATTATAACACTTTTTTTGGGTCAATTTCAGAGGGGAAGTAAAAAAAAAAAGTTAAAAAAAAAAGAATATCCGACCTACCGACCCTAGAGTTTCTTCCCATGTTATCTGAAACAAGACTTTTTTTTATTTGGCCTTATCTTGTTTTGTATTTTATTAATGAGGGTCTGGGTATACAATTACACAGATAAGATTTCAACAGCTGTTTCGTGTCGAACAGTATATTCGTCGTAGTTGATAAAAATAGGTTTATGCATAGATCTCTATGGAACCTCGTTGGCTTATGTGTGCACATCGACATTCTTAAACCATAATGTGCCCTTGACCGACGTGCATATATGTAGTGGATATTAACATGGGGATTACAGTGATGTTTTTGTGTGATGGGGAGAGGGGTATAAATGTGCTTCGTATGGTTCGTATAACCTGCAAAAAAAAGTTAAAAGAGTCTGTGGATACCACTTGGGGATGGGTGAAAAGAGTGCTGATCGCGCGCGTGAAAACCACCCCCACCCTTTTGACCCCCCTTGTATAAAAAACGATGGCCACTCCCTAACACATTTAAATAGCCATAAAGAGAGTCTCTTTATAACCATGTTTTGGTCTGATTTGTTTATAGGGGTGTTCTGAGAATTGATTAACCATGTTTACCTCTTCTCGCCCCAGACTGCCTGCAGTAACGGTGAAGAGGATTGGGGATGTTTGGGGCAAATAAATATTTCCCCTTGTAATTATGTCTTCCATGTCAAGGGTCGGGTTAAGGATCCCAGGTCTGTTACTAGGGAACGGTTGGTATTATGTTGTATTGATCGTCAAACTATATCTGGGGCGCCAACACTGTAACGACATAACTGATAGCCCATAGTGGCTATATTGATAACCATGTAGTACATGGGGATTCTTATCTTGGTAAAACAGCTTAAATAATGAGTTCTACTTAAATAAGGCAGCCGGATTTCTGGGGAAATGTGCTGGTTATATGAGGGGTGAGTGAGGGCGTCCTAATATGGAATATCAAGGGCCCAGGTAGGTTATTGGATATAATGAGTATGTGAAGTGCCTTATTATTGAAATAGTGCATGAAGGATATGAGTGGGTAACCTGTGCTTGGGACGTTTCTTCAATATATTATGAAACATATTGTATATTAAAAGCATAGTGCACGGGCTAAAGTGCATGGGCAACTGCCTTAACACTTTAAGGTCAGCGAACTGCTTTATAATGGACTATGTATATGCCATTTGTTGTTATGATACATGAGTGCATCCCTCAGTGCCTCCTTGATACACTCCTGAAAGGGTCCGCATGATGCATGAATGCGGCCAGGGCTCCCTTCAGGAATCATAACGACCGAGGTCCAGAGAGCGGCACAGCAGTCTCAGAGTGTCCCAGGCTGGGATGTGTATTGTGACACCCAGAGCGTCTGTGGTGACCGGGACACTAAAAAAAGGAGAGGTACAGGGCCCCAGTGTAGGTTACATAACAGGCTGACGTAAGATATGGGAAAAGATAAGCTGCTGCTGTACTCTGCACTGAGTCCATAAATGCACTGCGGCCCTTAGAGGGTTAATATCAGTAAATTTAACTGTAGCTTGGACAAGTTGACAGGTGGGTGCCGGGTGCGGGGTGGTGTGTGAGGTGTCCCCGTGTGTTATTGCAGTGTTTGTGATACACTACACACTTATAAACCTCCCAGGGCAGCCTTTGGACTCGGCGAGTGGACTTTGGAGGGACAGTACCGGATATGGTGCAAGTTCACAGTATCAGTGCTTCCCATGGGCGTTAGTGTGTTTTTCTTTAACTGCTCGTGTACTGTACTTAGTACAATGTACATGGAGGCCTACATGCTGTACTTCAATTGTTACCCTACACTAGTAATATATCAATGTAGATGAGCTGTAGTATATATTGTAGTGTTGCAGTATATTGCGGTACTATTGCATTACAATGTATGAGCTGTAGAATCTACTTTTACAGTAGAAACGATGATATTTTTGGCTATTTACAGTGTCACTGTAGTATCTCTTTGTTTCATGGGAAAGGCCCTTTAGGTTGTCTCTTGATATAAACGTTGATAGACATGTCAGTCTGTTCAGTTTATATACTGTCTCTTGGCATTTCAGTCATTGCTGAAATAGAAAACATATAGCACCGGGGAATGGGACAATATCGGTGCGATAACTCTAATGGCCACCCATTATGGGGGGTAAACTATGCTATATATTATCATTACACAACACCCATTGAATGTGTGCATACAGAAGACACTTCTTCAATTATGCACGATATATCACCATAGAGCGCCTCCTAATACATAACACCCTTAAAACTCATTTGTTCTGGAATTCCCCGAATTGTTCCCTAGTAGAATTCCTAATATCGTCCAATTTGGAAATGGGAGATGAAATTCTGGCGGCGTCGGTGTGGAGATGAGGAGACAAAGAGGCCCTGACGGATGTGGGCAATAACTGTAGTCCGCGCCAATTTATGGAATGTCCAATTTTACATAAGCACGCTCAGAGGACGGTGCCAAATGAAGCATTCAGGGGGGGGATGGGGCGGGGGGGGGGGGACCAGGGACAGGAGTACTAGTACAGGGGCTCAGACCTACCCTGTAAGGACAGTGGCGGATATTTTGATGGGGGCGAGGGGGGGGGGGCGCTATTGGGTCCTTAAAATGTCCTTAATAGTAACTTCTGAGCAGCATTTTACATAATTTTAAAGGTCAACTCCCCCCCCCCCTCCAAAAAAAAAGAACACCCTCTTAATCCGCAACTGTGTTTTCTTGTGGCAATTGATTGTAACAATTTCTAATCATTCTTGCATGTTTTTATCCATATGGTCCTAATGTACCTAGAGGATGCGATACGCCTTTTCTAGATGGGCCATGGGAGCACATGGGAGGAATGGGACCCGGGGAATGGGACCCCAACAGGAGGCTCACTGTGAATGGGAGAGAACGAGGTAGAGCATGAAATGAGTTGAGTCAAATACAATTATGTGAATGTAGAAGAGAGTGTTTGTGAATAGACATGTTTAGAGCAGGAGGGAGGTCTTCAAAGGGAGGAGGATGTGTAAGTAAGTTAGACGTGGGAGGGGGTCTGGCGGCAGGGTATCCCCCAACACGGGGGTAATGCGGCAAACATGAGCCTGGCAGCTGGGCGGATTAATACGCCGTGTTATTGGGACCTGCTTAATATCCCGGGGCAAGGTGGACACACTGCAATGACCACCCCCCCCCCACCCACCCACCCACCCACACACCCACACCCACTCCGATCCCGCTCACTCGCCGCCAGAGACGCTCTGTTTAGCTCACAGCTGCTCAACTCCCCGAGGGCGCTTCGGTCAGCCCCTGGGCTTCAAGGGGAAGCCCCGCGCGGGCCCAACGCGCGCTGATAAACACACGCATCCATTTTTCAAGCGGGCTTCTAATAATGCATGACAGATATCGCGCACGTCCAGTTTTATGTGGGGGCCACCCCCTACCCCCCCCCCGACTCTCTCCGGCCGTAGACAGACACTAATGTCCCTAGCTGCTACGGCCAGATTAAATGGCCTGGACGTTAGAGTAATGCTGTCACATTGAGGCTAACTTTCCACATTTCCAAAATGAAGCCATATGACCAGAGATGCCACTCCCTGGTAGACAAAATATAGGAAATCCTCAGATTTTGGTATATTTTATGTAGGAAATTAACATAACCTTTGACATAAATCCCAGTGAAAATAGTAGGAATTGCTGCAGAAGTATGAAAAGTAGCATTTCTGTAAGATATATTGAAGAATTTTTTTCTGTTTTTCGTGAGTGGGTGGGGGATAGGGGTGGGGTTTGGTGACGAAAGGGTGATGAAAAGAGCTGAAATGTAGTAGGCAAACCTGTCGGTGAGAAATAAAAACAAAGTATAAATGTGTATATATGGCAGAATAAGTGGGGGGATTTCCCTTCAGAATATTGTCCTTGCTTTGCTATATCCGACTGGTACAAAGGGGAATTTCTATTCCCCCTCCAGTGTCATCAAATGTCCCTTTGCTATACCACAGGGGTTATGAGATCTACATGTAGGCAACATTTATTTGCTGCCAATCTACTACATACATATTCCATTCAGTAGCCCTGCCAGACCCCGGGGCGGGTCGGGGAGGGGGGGGGCGTTCTACACACTGCCTTTGGGGACAGGCCCTCAGCCTACACTGGGTTCCTGTGGTGCACAGTGCCACTGGTAACTGCTAAATAGTGTAATTGTATAATTTTGACTGGCAAATTCAACTGACAGTGTAAGTTGCAGACCTGCAAGTCGAATTAGAATGCATATGGTAAAATACAATGCCTGCAGTCTGTATAATATATGAGAGTGACTATCCCAGGGTCGCTATAGTGGCGGATCCAGGATTTGGAAAAGGACGAGGAGGAAACCCACAGCCCATAAGGAGGGGGCGCAGCCAAATAAACATATTAAAACTAAAAGGAAGCGGGGGGGGGGGGGGGGCAAAAGGTACAGTAGTGAGGGTAATGTTAGTCTAGACTACCCTTTAGCCCTTGTGTTTTCGGGTTTTCAGTTACTTTATCCTCTCCACATCAGTTAGACCTGACGGGAACCAGAGTAACATGAGTTGAGTGGCCAGTCTCATGTATGATCCAAACCTGAGGTCTGGTGGGAGGAGGTTGAGCAGGGTGGGTGTGGAGTGGGGAGGGGGGGGGGGGTGGTCATTCCCCTAATGTGGGCATGGGAGTGGAGGCCTTTTACTGTCAGGGCCGGCCTAGTCCTAATCTAGTTTACTGTCCATCTCCCGGCCCCGACACCAGCACACACGCCCATCCATCAACCCACACCCCCAGCAACCACAGCCGCATAAACAAAAATAAATAAAATAAAATTCCCTGATGGCCTGATAGCTGGCTACTGGTGAAGACCCCCCCCCCCCGACCCCCACCTCACCCCCACACACTACATGTTATATTATATCCTCCTGCAGAGAAGTGGGTCTGTGCTGAGAAGTGCCTCCAGTGGTTCTGCTAAGGGGTAGGGGGTGCAGGAGGCACACCGTAGGGGTGGGGTGCACACCTGTGCTTGTTGTTGGTGCTGGGGTGTGGGGCAGCAGGAGGGGTGCCCTGGTGGGGATGTTTTTTGGCACCTGGAGAGCGGCCCTGGAGGACCCTATTCACCTGTATAATGGGTGGGTTGTGACGGGACGCCCCATTAAAGCCCTGGAGGACCAGCTGCAGCCAGCCCCAAGGCTGCATGTGGGGAGGGGAGATGGGGTCTGGTGGCGGCAACTTGTCCACCCTCTCCGCCTTCTTGGTAAAATAACTGTTGTCACTGAACATAAAAGTCCCGGGATAAAAGTACATATAGCATGTACGATACGCTCCCAAAGGGGTCGGAAGCACGTGTTTGTTGGGTTTGAGGAACAGAGGTGGACCGCAGGGGCGGACCCAGGAATTTAAAATACCAAATTACCGAAATGTGACGCGCCGCGACTCGCGGCGGATCAAATTATCATTTTAAAGAATCTAATCCCCCCCCCCCCTCAAACCAGCTTTACTTTAGCCATCGGTTTATGCATATCATATAGAGTTTGTACATTTTCAGAAGTGTTTAACCCCATTTATAATTCTGCCCAGCCCCTCTCAACGCCTTTTTCTTTTTTATCACACAACTGCAACCCCCACCCACCCCACTTCTATAACAAGTTTGTCTATAATATCAATGCTCACCAAACACTCCACACTTGGATGGCAATAGCACAAATACCATACATGTATATTAAAGAGAAAATGTACCCATGTGTCCTTATAATTACAAATCTCACCCCCCCTGTCCCATCCCCTGTTTACCCCCCGATAAGGCATCGGATGGGTATGGGATCATTATAACCCTGGTGGCGGCTCCCGGGGGGGGGGGGGGCACTCCCTCAGTATTGCTGACCATGTGTGAACACGATTCCAAGGGATAGGGTATGTTTTTGGACCTTAGGCAAGGGCCCACGAGGGCCCTTGGATAGGAGTGCTTTCTAGGCAATTTTGGAGGAAAAGGGGTACATTTTAAGGCTGAAACTCTCAAATAAAACAATAATCCACATTTTTCAATGGTAAAGATACATATTTTATGTAAAGGATAAGGGTAAGCCCTACCTTTTGCGGGTCAATTCTTTTAAAACACACTTTATAAGAGTATTTTTCCCTGGTCCCCCTAAATAAGAGTATGCATTTTTGCTCATTTTCCCGTGAATAGGGTGCTATTTTGTTAAATTACCTCCCGTGATAAGGGTCCTAAATTTGAGGTGATGTTCACACATAGTTACTATAGGAAAGATAGGGAGTGCCCCCCCCCCCCCGGGTGGCGGCTACTAACTCTGTGCGGCTGATCAGGGGACGGGATCAGGGGATTAGGGCGGCCTCCGTGTTAATCTCCATTTAACGTTACGGCCACACTCGCCGTCCGACGGGCCGTGAAACTGATATGGAGCTGGTCATGTGACCACCGCTATGGCCGTACCATCAGTGTCCAGTATACATGATGTAGGCCAACTCCATCCACCCCGCCAACGTTGCATCAAAAAAAAATTTGGTAAATATTTAGTCTGACCAACATCGCCCTATGCCCCCAGTTGCACATTTTAGCTGTGGTTTTGACCCCACCTTGCTTGTATGTCTAATAGATAGCCACTGTTAGACTGCCCAATGACGGCCAATGACCCTCCAATGCTCCATGCTCATTGGGCTGACTGACATACAGTAGTTCCTGTGTATATAGACATGTAGTATATGTCACTGGCTTGATTGCACAGGACTCCGAAAGGACTTCAATATAATGGGTGTGGACCACCAAATTCCACACGGCGACATGGACCTTTTTTTGGCTTAGCGACATGCGACATTAGGAATTTAGGAGATAACGACATGGGACATAGCCTTTTCTTAAAATCGACATGGTGACATGGTCATTTCTTAACATCGACAGGACGACATGGCTATTTCTTAAAATCGACAGGGAAAATTGGGACCCCCCATCCAGACCCCTAATATACTTTACACAAGAGCGGTCCTAGCTTCTGCGGAACCATGCTCCAATCGCTTGAAGACCTAATATATAAAAGACAAGTCTCCATCAATCTCTGAAAACCAAATGTAACAAATGTGTACACATTGCACATGCATAGCTCACTCTAACCATAGAGTACCGTACAACGGTGTACTACTCTGTGCTCTAACTTTGTTTTCATTGAGTCGTCATTGAGACAAAGGTTAAGAGCTTTATGCAGTACAAAGATGGTAACCCCCACCAAGCAGCAGTCTATAGGGATACATGTACCATAAACAACAACTTTCACCCCGGGCCAGATTTGGCAAAAACTGAATTACAAAGGGAATGGAAAAGAAAGTAGGTAGATGTTTGCAGGGGGAACCACCTCCGTCCGGGAACCCGGCCTCGTTATGGGGCAAACAGCTGTCAGTGACATTAGGCCACTCAAAAAAATAAAATGGTTTTCATCACCGCGCGCATCATAAAAATCAGGTTTTGGGGAAAACTTCTTTTTTTTTTTGCCAAATTTTGATGAAAAACCTCATCAAAATGGACAAAATTGGTAATATTTGGTATCAAATTAAAGCTAATAATGCCAGCAATGCAGTGGTATAGAAATAACTTACAAATGACCACTTCTAAAGATCAATTAATTCTTAACTAATAATATGTGAATTTTGGCCAAAGAAACCCGTAAATTGTCCTATACATTTTGGCCTGCGAGTAAAAAAAAATTAAAATAAAATAAAAAGCCTCCCTCGTCAGATTTCTCAGACCTTGGTGATGAGAACCCACTTTTTTTTTGAGTGGCCTTACGTACAGCGGTATATATACCAACCCGGCCGTCACTTCTTTAAAACCCTTTAAGGGCCGCATAGGGCTTTAAATGGTATAGTGTGTCCTGTATAAGGGCTTATTTAAGCATCATGCTGACCAGACCTTAGTAGTTTAACAGGGCTGAAGGGTTAGCATGGTGCATGAATGCAGTCTCGTGAGTACTCTTAAGAGCTGCATTCATGTTTCATAACGACAAAGGGCGGAGGGCATTAAAGTACTATGCTGCCCTTAAAGGGTTGAAACTTTTATCTATAAAGTCGTGTATTCAAGCAGTCAAGGGAAGTCAAGGGTCATACGGCGGTTAACCAACACGCCGAGGGACATGTATGGGTTAGATTTTAACTTTTTTTTTATTCTACAGAAATTGCAATTGTATGGTAAACTAGAAAAGGGACATTTCTCTGAATCAGTTTTTCGTTCAAATGTCACGATGTCGTGTACTTGTTGAGTAAGTGATGGACAGTTGGCCTGACGGCGACAATCTGATCAGATAGATGGTCCAGGAAGTCATTTGTTATCTGAATGTATAGGCTATACCTACATGTGATATCGTCCTTGGATACGGTCCGGGGACCTCGGTAGTGATACTATTGGGGAATTGCACTATCGAATCTCAGAACATTGTATATGAAATAGTGCGTCTCCTTCTGTGTAAATATATCTCAGCAGTATGGTTATTATAATATCTGCTAACCTTTATGTGGCCAGAGCTATCAGGGACGTTGGAAGTTATATTTTTACGGGTGGGTTCTCTATGATTTCACAGGCCTATATCACATATATAGGGAATCCTCTCATTTTGCACCCCCCCCCCCTCTCCCTCTCGACTCCAACCCATTTTTATTCCCTGTGTCAGTGGGTATACAGCATCACTAAAGTGAGATGTAGAAGAGTCATGTATGCATCTTATGAGTATAGAGCAGTAGGCTCAATGCTGAGACCCATATCAATAATAATGCATATATATAGTGCTGGTTGTATATCTTAATTATCTACTAGGTCACACACAGTAATAGTAAAACGTCGTGAAGACATTAATTTTATAACTGTGAGCAACTCATGAGCTCCTCCATGAAGCACTGATCCGTGTAATCAGACCCAATTAATCCCCAATGAAGTATGAGATTAATGACCTCCTACCTGCACGTCCTCGTCATCCGGCATGACGTCACCCGATGAGGTCAGGAGCGGGTTGGTGACGTGACGTAGGTGGGTGACGTCATTTGCCGTCATGTCAGCGTCAGAGTCGATGACGCGGGACACTGACGCGGACCCAGCAGACGCTGGTATCGTGGACCCCGTCCATGGACTGCACATTCTGCAATATTTGAGAGAATTGATGGTTTTCAAGATGCAATAAGCCAATCACAGTATTTATCTAGCACTGTATTAAAGGTCATATATAGACAAAGGTGCACGAGTAGAGTTCCCTACTGACCCTCAGTGGGGAACTCTACGAGTGTACCTTTGTGTTTATTTCATGTCCTTATTAACAATATTTGTCAAAATTCCACTTAATTGCTCTGAAAAAGCTACATTATAGGGGTTAAATCAACAATTTTGATGATTTGACAGGCCGTGAAATACGGGCTAGGGTTATTTCACGGGGGGGCATTAAATACGGCCTTCCTTGGTTAAGTGAATGGGAGTGCCATATTTACCATGAAATAAAGTGCTTTAGTGTCCGATTTTCGTCATGATACAAGGCGCATGGATGCAGCCCTGACGGGTAACTCACCAGGGCTACACAAATGCATCATGGAATGCAAGGTACCTGCCAGTGATGCAATCATGCATCATGACGACAGAGGGCATAGCATATTAAAACATCATGCGGCCCTTAAAGTGTTAAGTATAACGTTACAATTTGGGGGTTTCTTTTAAGTCCATCAACTGCATTACTTTGTCACCCTTACTTAATCACGTTCGTTGTGGGTTTATATGAATTGTAACAAAGTTAGAATAATGGTAAATGTTATGTGCACTTCAAATAGAACCTTCATTGACCCCCAAATGTGGCAGTATGAAATATCATCAACAAACATCACTGCAATTCATATTTAAAACGAGCTTCATCAGCGACATATGAGCTGCCAGCTTCCAAATTATAACATGTTTCAAGATAAATCAGGACCAGGATGTGTTTCTCTTTCACTCGTTCCCATACCCTACACATAGTGATCAACACAGTTTTGGCACCAGCTACACTGTGAAACCAAACACAGAAATAAGCGGCAATAAGTTAACAACTATTAGAACACTGGTTTCGACAAGGAAGTCATCTTTCAACTCAACCATTGCCCGAATCCCACCGTCTCAGTTTATCTTTTATGAAATGTGAATGAGATATAGTACCACGAACTGGTAAAACTTTCCTCTTGTTCAAAATAGTGCATTGTTACGCGATGTCCTCCGTATATTTCGTATTATATAGCAGACTTGATATGTTTATATATACATATATCTGAATAAAAAACTACACAAGGAAGTTTTTTTCTTTCATTGAGTGGTTTATGGAGCTAATGTTATCTTGTTTCCCATGCACTCATATCACACATCTTATATTTCCCAAACACTCTCTGATAACACGGATGTGACCACAGTAGTGCAACAAAACAAGAGATAACACACACGTTATGGAATGTCACCCATAAGTATGAGGGTATCAGAACATTTAGCATAGCACTTTTGTGATGATGATAAATTGAAGAGAGAATAAAACAATAATACAGAAAAGAGAAAATTCGTACAATAAAGCATAAAAAGTGACCCTTTGAAAGGGGAGAAGAAGAATGGTCGGCATAAACAAAGACGTTGCTAATCTAGGTCTGTAATAGACACAATGATTAGCTGGCTACTTGCCCCAGGGGGTAGTTACTCAATACCACCTCCAACCCTTTAAGGACCACAGACGTTTTAATGTGAGATGCCCTTTGTCGTCACGATACATGAATGCAGCCCTGGCTGAGCCTCGCAAGGGCTGCATTAATAATGCACCATGGGAAGATCGACATGATGTGTGAATGCAGCACTGGCGAGTTACTCACCCGAGCTGCATTCATGCATCATCACGACACATGGGTATAATGCATTAAAGACCTATGAGGCCCTTATTATAAAAGGGTTAGTGACCCCCTATTGTGCCTCACCTCTTGGCCGGCAGAGGTCCCTCGCTCCATGACCTCTGCTGTGACCTTGGCCCTGACCTTGGCCCCGGAGAGGATGACATGACGCCGGCTGAAATGAGGTCCTAGTTGGGTGGCCAAGGAGCCTTCACTCGGTCCTCAAACTGAAAATAACGAGACGCCACTATGAGAAAGTTGTTTGGGAGAGAATATTTGACAAAGAACTGGAATGTAATAGTGTTGGAATATCGCAGAAATTATTTTAGCAATATCGTAGTGACTACTAGTACATGTATTCCCAAAAATCCCATTATCTATACCCCCCCCCCCCCCAATAAAAAGGTCTGCAATATCTATTTGAAGTGTTCTAACTACATGAAGCCCCTTTAACTATTATGATCGTCTTTAATAGTTCTACAACTTCTTTTCACATTGCGTGTTATCAGCTACCAAACAATAGAGGGAGGGAGAGGGGGTATCATTAATTTCCCCATTACATGTTTTGAATTATGTCATAATTAATCTGTGCGTGATCAGCAGTCCTTGGGGGAGTTGTGGAGAATCGCTTAATCATATATGACAGGTATAAACAGAATGCTAGAGGCAGAGTTCAGTGAAACGAGCGAACAGTTTATACCAATTTATTATAGGTTCTATAGCTATCAGCGCCAACAACAGTGCTTATCTCACATTGAAGGTTTACAATGCAGTTACGCTAGACTACTTTTCGACATCTTGATTAAACTGTTAGATTGGGCAAAATTATACTTGTTTTATACCATAATTGTACATAATTGACATGCGCAAGTATAATGATACTTTGACACAAAGAAATCGCACCGGTTTATATGTCCTTTGATAATGTAGGCGGGGATGTTAAGAAAGAGGGTGTACAACCGTTATCTGCACTAACCAACGTTAACTGCACTAATGCACATAACGGCAGGTCTTGCAACCGTTATCTGCATCAAAATGACGTTATCTGCATCAATTTATGTGTTGCAAAAAGCAGTTATCTGCATCAATGGAAGTCTATTTGTCGGCCAATATGGTCTAGTCTGACATTACCCAGGGGCTATTTGGGAGTATCTAGGAAGTAAAGATGGTATAGTCAGAATAAGGTAATGTAAGATGAGATAATTAACAAAAAATTATGTTAAAAAAAAAAAGGTAATTTCATGAAAATGTCCAATTTGACGAGAAAAGTGGCAAAAGTTGTTCCAAAGTTTAATCACCGAAAATGAAGAAATTGGCAACAAAAAATGACAAAAATCTTGAAATTGTCAAATTTCAGAAAGAAAGAAGGTGAATTTGGCGAGAAAAGTGTAAAAATCTCAACAAAATCCATTCACCTGAAAGTAGCCAATCATAGTCGAATCTCCTGAAAATGGTCAATTTTGCAAGAAAAATTGCAAAACTCATGACATTTTATATGCTCATCTCGACTATATAGAATATAGCACTGGTACTTCACTGAAAACCCAGAGCAAGGAGCCTAGTCATTATGACGACCTAGGTAGTCATAATGAATAATGGCAGATGGAGTGGAGAATGGTGTATGAATATAGTCTCTAATTAGTTCACTTCTTAATGAGAGACATCCTTTTCACATATTTGGTGTAGGCTTTATTGAACTAAGTAGCATTACTTGTTATAGATAAGTTGCCAATGCGTGAGAATGATGGCCCCAAAGGTATAGAGACCATTCTGCTCCCTGTCACCAGTGTATATCTCACGACAGATATAGTTATGCAAATATCAAAACCAGGTGGTAGTAGTGTGCCATAAGTAGCAAGTGAGGAATCGAATTATGTGCCATAGGGTAGTCATTGGGACAACCTAGGACTTGAGAGTTGTCATAACTGATGACTTTAGGTCTTCAAATAGAAAATACCTAAATTAACAACCTTAAGGTAGTCATTCTGACTACCTAATAATGGTGACTACCTAAGGGAGTGGTCACTTTTTAACAACAGGGGGGGGGTCGGTGGATTTTTCGCGCGGGCGGGTTGAAATTTTTTTGGTCCCCCCCATGGGAGGGGTCGAAATTTTTTTGGTCCCCCCCCTCAGGCCGGCCGAAATTGACCGCGGCCGACCCCTTTGATCTATAGTAACGCGCGGGCTTTTTCACTAAAAAGGGGTGCAATTTTTTTGGTCCCCCCCTCAAGAGGGGTCCACATTTTTTTGGTCCCCCCCTTCAAGGGGTCCAAATTTGTTTGGTCCCCCCCAAATCCACCAACCCCCCCCCCCTATTGTTAAAAAATGACCACTCCCAAAGGTCGTCATTAAGACAACTTTGGTCTGAATGGCTCAGATGGGTAGTCACAATTACGACCTAAGGTGGTCACTTTGACTACCTAAAGTTGTCAGTTTTGGTATTGTCAAAATGACGACCCTGAGGTTTTCAGTGTAATTAAGGCAGTTACTACAGATAACGTTATCGCAGCAACCCATAACTGCATCAATCACCCTCAACTGTATCAATTGCAGTTTTCATCCCCCTCATGCTGCCCTACCATCCTACCCTAGGCTCCAGCCCCAGTACCATTATCTGCAGTAACTGCACTAATACACATAACGGCAGACCCTGCAACCATTGACGTTATCTGCATCTATTTATGACATGCAAAAAGCCGTTGTCTGCATCAATACAAGTCTATTTGTCGGCCATTATTGTCTTTGACTGCCATTACCCAGGGGCTACTTGGGAGTATTGAGGAAGTAAATGGTGCTTACATAGTCAGAATAAAGTAATGTATGATGAAATAATTAACAAAAAAGTATGTTTTCAAAAAGAGTCTGAGTCTACAGCAGCTGACCAGCCTCACGTATTTGGTTAGATAAATATAACTGCAATCTATAAATAACTACTTAATATGATGTCCACTCCAGGATAGTCGAGTTAATGTAAAACAGTTTAGACTCAAACCCTATCTAATCTAAATGTCCATCTAAACACTAGGCTTAAAACATTTAGTTCTTTAGATATTAAATACATAAGTATATACCACCAGGTATACCACAATGCCAAATACCTGTCAATGAGGTCCCAAAAATGGTTTTACTGCAGATAACATTCATTGATGCAGATAGCGGTTGGATGTGCCATATATTGGTTACTGCAGATGGCGTCCGTTACTGCAGATAACGGTGGCCTGTTGATGCAGATAACGTCAATTTGATGCAGATAACGGTTGCATGGTCCGCCGTTATGTGTATTAGTGCAGTTAACGTTGGTTACTGCAGATAACGGTTGTACAGAGGGCGTGGCACCGCCCACCCCCACCACCCCCAAAACCTGTCTCCATGAACATGGGGCCTTAAGGACCGTGGGAGCGTCGCGTTGTCATGACAACCCACCATTGCCTCTGTCGTCCTGAGATCTTCATTCTCCCGTCAGTAAAGTGTGCGCACGCGTTAGGACGCGCGCATGCGCTAATCAAACCCTTTGTTCTAGTCCCACAGGGGGGCGCGTCGGTCGTTATAGAGCTGCTCCCCTCAGTGTAAGCCACTCTCCCAGCAGGTGTTCTGCTCTCAGACACCAACCATACACTATACCAGTGTAACTAAAGTTCTGTTTGGAGTCTCATACCGAGCTGCTCATGGGATATCTGGGGTATTTTTTGGTCTTTGTACAGCGGGGACACTTTTTATTACTTTTATGAGTATTTTGGATGTTATATCCCCCTGCTGCTCCTATATACTATAGAGCTCAGGTGCAGCGGCGCAGCTGCAGACATATCCCTTTAAGGACCGCACACTACTTATGCCCTTTGTTGTCATGATGCATGGACGCAGACCTGGCGAGTCTACTCGCCAGGCCTGCGTTCATGCTTCATGGCAAGCCTTAAGGAGTGTACCGACCATGAAGTGTTGGCATGATGCTTGAATGATTGAAAGCAGCACTGCAGAGAGTTACTCGCCAGTGCTGCATTCACGCATCATGACGACGAAGGGCATACATTATTAAAGCACTATGCGGTCCTTAAAGGATTATGCCAAGCATGTCATGCATGGTGGTCGTAAAGTTGACAGTGCCCAAGACCCCACAGCGTGAGCTGCTCTAACGATGCCTTCACATACCACCAGCTCCCACATTAAAGGCCTCTGACTGGCGTCCCACTGCCACCTGCCTTTCTTCCATATAAGCTATATTTTAGGAATTTCTGAGATGAAAGTGGCCCATGAGATTTGATATTTGCGGGGCGGGCTTTGATAAGGGGTGTCCTCCAGGGTCGCACGCCCTACACACATGTGTACCAACACCAGGTTCCACATCAAACGCTGGAGGAATGGCCACCTGCTATACTATAGTGTTGATGTAAATACATGCGGCGCTTTATCGCTACTCATCGTATCAATTTAACCATAAAGAAAATGGATTGTCTCATATCAATCGCATATTTAAGATAAGCGACTATATTTGGTGTCGGTTTCCCCCAGAGGGAATTCTGAATGTCTTTATCCATGTGTGAGTAAAGTCATGGCCCATTACCAGAGGAATTGAGGTAAAACGCAAAATGTAATTGATGCTTCTTTTTGTGAAATAATCTAAATAGCACGTGAAACGAACAGTTCGTGGAACTGAAAGAGTCAATGCATTTTTGTGTGATGAAGTAAAACTGAGCTCGTAGTACACATACACCTGGTACATCTTATGTTTTTTTTTGTTGTTTCAAAAAAAATAATTATTTAACAAATCATAATCATCTTCATGATATTCATTAGATTTGTAATCGGTCTTACTCTCTTGTTATCAGGGAAAATGGGATCCAGGGACCAATGAAACCCATGCAGAAGATTATATATGTTACTATCCCATTAATACAGGCATAGCTACCATTGATAATGAGGGAGACACTGTTTAATCGGTTTGTGAACTTTTCTCTCTGTGACAAGGAGAACTACATTTTATTTGACGTGGAGTCAATTTATGAGCATCTAGTAAAGGCATTATACAATACCAGAAAATAGCAATCCCCCATTTAAACTCCCATATACACTTCCTGTTATGTTTCTTCAATGTATGTATGGCAATCTACACTGGATTTACCCCGGAAGACGAACGAAATAGGAAATGGACGAAATCATCATTAATTAAGTTAATGTAAAGCCTGTGGCTCGGGGAGCTAGAGTTATAGAAAAGGGACGATAGAAAAAGGGGTGTATAAGAGCAGTCCAGAGTACTCCTCCAAAAACTTCCAGTTTTACGACACGTATAAAAGTCGGCGATATTGAGCCGTAAATCAGGTGCCATTCCTGTAGCGGCGAGCAGCTCGGGGCGGCGACAACTCACTAAATTAACCCTTTATGGGCCGCATACTGCTATAATATATCATTCTCTTTATGGTCATCAATCCAGCACTGGTGAGCGACTCCTAATCACTGCATTCAAGCATCATACCGACCCTACTACCTACAGGGTTGATATACTCCCGTAGGGTCGGCAAGAATGCAACCTACAAGTAGACTCGCCAGGGCTGCATTCATGCAAGATGGCGACAAAGGGCATAGTACATAGTAAAGCATTCTGCGGCCCTTGAAGGGTTAACTCACATTTGGGGCTGCAGTGGGTGGGGCCCATAAAGCAGCTTAGGGTGGCAGTTTTAATGAGGCTACGATGATGATGTAGGGGCGGCGGGGTATTGCTGGATGTATTTACGGCTACTTTTGTCTTTATTGTGGTGGTGGGGTGGGGGAAGTGGTGCCAAGGTTGGGGGAGGGACAAGGCGTGTCGGCCACCCATAAGGAGTCGGGACATGACCACAGGTGGGGCCGGCCAATCTATTAACACACACATCAAAAGGTGTTAGCTGCCGGCACACCACTGCTGCTGCATCCGAGCTGCCACCTACCTACCACACCCGCCCATCACAGCCACACACCACAGCCACCCGCCCATCACAGCCACACACCACAGACACCAATCACAGCCACACACCACGGCCACCCACTATATACCACCTACCACAGCCACTCATCATAGCCACCCAACACACCGTGTTCGACAAAATCCCTCTCACCAAAGGTCAACTTTCCCTTGGGAACATGGATCACCCCATACACTGTTCTCAAGCGGGTCCTCAACCACCAAAGTCATCCCTTCCCCTCACTAAAAGAAGGAAGCCCATATAACCACTATGGCCACGACACCTGAGAGTGAGAGGCTGTGAGTGTCTAGAATGTCAATTAATAATCCAGGACCTGAGGACTTCCACAAAATTTTTAGATTGAAATTCCATGACATTCCCTGACCAAAAATCATTATTTTTCCAAAATATTATTCACCGCACAAGACAATTTCTAAGATCTCAAAAGCAAATGGCACATTCTAATGGATTTTTCATAATAATTAATTTTCCCCCATTTTAAATGACTTTCCTGACTTGGGCTAAAATTTGCAACATTCCCTGACTTTCCCTGACAACTTGCTCTTCCATGACAATCCCTGCCTTTCCACAACACGTGGGAACCCTTTAAAGACGTACTAATATACCATTCTCTGTGGTCAGTAGGTCTAATATGTGGCTACATATCCTTTGACATGTATGCTAAGTTTTACATTGTATATGTTTACATGTATGCATGATTGCACACTCACGGTAACTTTCCATATAGAAGATGTCCGCCTACCCTAGAAACACAAAACTATGATACATAATACATAATGATACATCTGAGGTCACGCCTGTTGACATCCTTCTTCCTAATCAGGGTGAGGGAAGGGCCTGGTGTGCCTAGTTCCCTCCTCCTGTACATGTATAACGTGTACCACGTGATGCCCCGGGGTCACCGAGATGCGCCCACGTCAACCTGTCCAGCTTCCAGGTTTCCAGGAACGGACCAGGAAACAATAACACGTAGTGAGAGTGGAGCACGGGGATGTAGAGAGTGGTGAATACTAAAGTAGGTGAATCTTCTTCAACCAGTGAAAGACTTCTACCTGCAGTCGCTCTTTCTCTATTTAAATGTGTCTTTTCATGCTATATTGTGTGTATATATATATATATATATATATATATATATATATATATATATATATATATATATATATATATATATATATATATAACTTTGAGTGAGTGTGCAATCATATATATATATATATATATATATATATATATATATATATATATATATTTCTTATAAAAAGGGCGTACTTTTAAGAAATGTCAGCGTTTTATATCGAAAAAAATGGGGGGAGGGTACTTTTTCAGCTCCTAAAATCCCTGATTTTACCACAAAAAGGGTACCCTTTTCACTCTGAAATCCGCGGAAAGGGGGTATATTTGAGACCCCCTAACGAGTATGGTGTCTGTATATGTTTGGGAGTGTGGGGACCGGGCTGCTCCCACTTTGATTGATATACGGTTGAGGAAAGTATATCAGAGAAAACATTTCTGTGTTTATCTAAAATCAAAGACTTGGGCAAGTCTACTAGCGCTCCTGAAAGAGGGAAGACTTGCGAAGACCTCGTCGTCGACGGACAGCTGCAAAACTGCCAGTTGTATCAAAACGGCATTGCCAAGTTCTGTGACAGCTTATGTTTTCACATATTTAGTGTATTACCTTAATGTAAACACTTTTTTTTATATTCAAGTTATTTTTGTGATGCTGTCTTTATCATAATTCGCGGGCAGTAGATACTGCTTTTAAAATCCACTATACATATATATGAATTAAAACAACTCTGGAATAACGCTATCCAACACATTCATTCATGTATCTACGCATCCAATATTGTCCAATATTACTATCCCCAAGTGCTGATAAGCAAAGTGGGGTCATACAGTGAAGTTTAGCTCTGACTCAGACCCAGCCCATTTTCTGTCCTCATGATTATGCTGATGTCTACATGTAAACAAACTCACGGTGTGTGGGTGATCCTCCAGTATTTATGTATATACATTTTTCCGAAATCATGAAATTAAGTATTTATTCTAGTCTCAAAGGCTCATAGGGAGTGGGCGCTTAATAGAGGGAGGGCGCTCATTACATCTAATACCGTAATTGGATAAGGAAGTAACATGAATCATAGCTTATTATCGACAATCAGTTTTAATAAAGTGTCAACAACGTAACAACTCGCCCACGCCCATTATTCGGTGTGTCTGGTATTGAGGTCAAACCAACGTCCATGTATACCTGTTCTAGATACAAACGAAAAGCTGTTTTCCTTTTTTGTGGATTGAGGAAAGATTTTGGGGGTACCTTTCTTGAGATCCTAGCCGTCTCAGTTGGGTTGACTGGGGTTTATTTCTCAAGTTTGTACGACTCAGCTATATGTGCGATCCCCTCTGGGGACTACAGTAGTGGGGTTACTCCTGAGGGTCACTGAATCGTAATAGTTGATCGTTTTCTACACGATTTAAATCATCCAATATTGATAAATACGTCACTGGTTAATCAACCAATGATTCGATTTCTGTACCCATTGGGTTACTATAATATATCTTATTTTCATGGGAGCGCCAACTCGCGGATCCGTTAATTCCCAAACCTTTGCTTTAACTGTAATTAATGTATAGCTTGTATACGTGAGCTAAAGAATTGAGAACTATTTTTTAAAATTTGGTCGGTCCTGTTTTTGTAAGTAGCCCAGATTGAGGTCGTTTTAACCCCCCCCCCCCCCCCCCGGTACATGTTTTATGAGGGATAGAGGAGGGCGTTATAACACGGACAGCATCATTGCTGTACTCAGCGTTTTCACGTGTGGTACACTTTTGTTGTTGTTTTGCATGATTTTTTTCTCCTCCCCCTAAAACACTAACATGTGTGGGGTGCTGGGGTCGGGTGGCGGCTGGAGGGGGAGGTGAGAGGGTGGGGCGCCCAGACGTTCAGTGATAGGACCTGGGCTGGAGAGGTCGCCGTCTGGAGCATTGGGACCTAGCCAGCCCCATGTCTGAGGTCCAGGCCAGGCTTGGCACATCTAGAATCCCCTGTCCAGAATGGTGCATGTATGTCTTCATGTCAATCAAAATGATGTATTCGAAATGTACTTTTTTCTTTGCTTGCTTTTAGCTTCTTTTCGAAATTTCTAACTTCAATAAACAATGTTTGTATATCAAATGTATTATACTTGTTGTTTGTCTATGATGCTTGAAAGAGAAAAAATACCTGTAATGATGAAAGTAGACAGGCACAGGGACAATGAGTGAAGTTGACGAGCATACATAGCAGGTGTAGCTGTATTACACAAAGTGACCATGACAACCAGGTATAGGCTGTACTACATGAAGTGACCATGACAACCAGGTATAGGCTCTTATAGAGGAAGTGACCATGACAACCAGGTATAGGCTGTACTACATGAAGTGACCATGACAACCAGGTATAGGCTGTACTACATGAAGTGACCATGACAACCAGGTATAGGCTGTACTACATGAAGTAACCATGACAACCAGGTATAGGCTGTACTACATGAAGTGACCATGACAACCAGGTATAGGCTCTTATAGAGGAAGTGACCATGACAACCAGGTATAGGCTGTACTACATGAAGTAACCATGACAACCAGGTATAGGCATAACTACATGAAGTGACCATGACAACCAGGTATAGGCTCTTATAGAGGAAGTGACCATGACAACCAGGTATAGGCTGGACTACATGAAGTGACTATGACCATTGGCGGATACAGGGGGATGGCCCGATGGGCCTTGGCCCCCTCCCCCCCCCCCCCAAAAAAAAGGGAGAAAAAATAGGAAGAAGAGAAAAGAAAGATAAGAAAAGAGGGGAAAGGGAGAGAGATGGAGACAATATTATATAACATGACCTGGAGGGGGTTAAGGGGGCTAAGTCTTAAAATATTGCATCCTAAAATGCATGAGAATGCATCATTTCACATCCAGACCATCAAAATTGTCTAGGGGGGCATGCCTCCAAAGCCCTCTAATATGGCCGCTGCGCTTCGCTCGCGGGAAACAGACAGTCACTCCAGGGTGGCCAGGTTTGGGCCCCCCTCTAGACAATCCTGGATCCACCACTGATGACAACCAGGTATATATGCTGTACTACATGAAGTGACTATGACAACCAGGTATATATGCTGTACTACATGAAGTGACTATGACAACCAGGTATATATGCTGTACTACATGAAGTGACTATGACAACCAGGTATATATGCTGTACTACATGAAGTGACTATGGCAACCAGGTATATATGCTGTACTACATGAAGTGACTGACAACCAGGTATATATGCTGTACTACATGAAGTGACTATGACAACCAGGTATATATGCTGTACTACATGAAGTGACTATGGCAACCAGGTATATATGCTGTACTACATGAAGTGACTATGACAACCAGGTATATATGCTGTACTACATAAAGTAACTATGACAACCAGGTATATATGCTGTACTACCGTAAAACCTTGCGTATAAGCCCAACTCGCGTATAAGCCGCACCCCAAGTTTGGGCCGATCCTATAAGCCACACCAGAGATCTGATTATGGTGACTTTTAGTACTGTACCATAGTAGCAAAAACTCGCGTATAAGCCGCACCCTGACCCTGGGCCGATCCTTTAAAGCCGCACCGCTAACCGTGGCTTATACGAGAGGTTTTACGGTACATAAAGTGACCATGACAACCAGTTATAGTCAGTACTACATGAAGTGACCATGAAAACCAGGTATAGGCAGTACTGCATGAAGTGACCATGACAACCAGGTATAAGCAGTACTGCATGAAGTGACCATGACAACCAGGTATAGGTTGTACTGCATGAAGTGACCATGAAAACCAGGTATAGGCAGTACTGCATGAAGTGACCATGACAACCAGGTATAGGTTGTACTACAGGAAGATGCGTTAACACTGGAAATAGGCAGTACAATTATGGACTACATAGAGAATAGTCTAGAGGATAGACATTCGTACATGCACCCTGTGTCGCTGTAAAAATACCTCCGGGAGTTGGGCCGAAGCAGGACTACATTGAGAAAGTAGAATTTAGAGAAGGGAATGGATATTGAAACCTATAAACAGGTACATGTACATAACCCTAACCCTGTATCGTGTTTGACCAGTACAAGTGATACTTACAACCAGGATGAAATAACATGAAACCGTTTGGGTTTTTTTAAACAAAAAAACTAGGCGTTTTTGGTTTCAATTTTTGCTTCTTGATTCTTTCACAAGTATATCCACAACGATTGGATATCTGCCATTCTTTATAATGTAAGATAACAGAAAGGTGGATGTGCCAGAAGGCAGACCTGCTGACAGGCTGGTCTCGGCAGAGCTCTGGCGGCAATCATGTAGATATGGCAGTCTACCTGCAGGCAGACAGGTATGTGACAGGCCCCTGTGAACAGACAAGCGTGCAGCAGGCCCCGCGCACACGTGGCCGCCATTTGAGGCATTTTACAGAGAAAACATTACTGGTGATGTCTTGGTCCAAACGTGTGCTGCATTACCACTGCCTCCTGCAGTCACAAGCAGTTTGTGGGGTATAACTCTGCCACTGCCTTACCGATGAAAGGGAACTTAACCCTTTAAGTGCCGGATAGTGCTTTAAAGTGGTATCCCTTTGGTCGTCATGATGCATGGATGCATGCATCATGACGATCCTTCGTAGGGTTGGCATGCTACTTGAATGCAACACTGGCACGTTACTCGCCAGGGCTGTATTCATGCATCATGCTGACAAAGGGCATACTGCATTAATACATCATGCTGCCCTTACAGGGTTACAGGCTGGTCCCATGATGGCTGCCCCTGCCCAGGGGCGGGGTCGGTGCAGCCAACAACTCACACCATATTATTCACACATGAAGGCTCCAACTACTGACACTGCCTGTCATTGAGAAGTTCAACCGTGGAATAAAGATTAAAACATTTCATAATATCCTGTATGACTTCTGACTTCTGACATGCCAGGTGTATCTCTCTTTTTGACACACACCAAAGTGTAGACAATTAAGCGCCTCCTTATCAATTCCTCTATAGCTTGAGATGTATGGTATTGAGATGGCAAATGAAAATCATCATCTTTGAACTGTCATGTAAATGGCTTTAATATCATCATAGCAATAAATGGAAAATTGAAACATATATTCTTGAATTTCCCAAAATGTTTTTATATTAAAGAATGATGACCGGTTGTCTACTTTTTTTTACAGTATACTATGAGAACCCCCAAATGGTAAGACACATTTGCTTTGCCATGGGCAGATATGCAGCTAGTTTACTTTCTATGAACCCTTTCTATCATTTATACAAGATAGTTGGGATGAGCTGAAAGCTAACTTGTGGGAATGGCCTTTAGGCAGCCTTGGGTGTAGTCTTTACGTTATCTGTACGTCCAGGACATGCCTGGTAAGGATCTAAACACTTCCCAGCTGCAATTACTGGGAAACCAGGAGACTGTTGATCTGGGCCCTGTTTATTATGACGTTCTGTCGCCGGGTCATCACTCTCACGGCGGATGTTAGGCGTTAGACACTAGAGTTGGGTCTGCTCCGCTGGGAGAGTGTGCGTCCTAGAAGAGGATGGGACGCTACTACTGGGTCAGTGCAAGGAAGTCAGGTTGCCGGCGTTTATTTCTCTGGATTCCGGAGCCACTGCACACTTCTGTTATTTTTCTTTTATTTTCTATTTTTGTAGTTTATTTTACTTTTAACCCATCAGGGTGGCAGTGAAAAAGAACTAAAAAGAAGATGAGATATGTTCAAATGGCTCGGATGAGAAATAGAGTCTCCCCCAGAAAGCAGCTGTCTGTCGGTTTCCGCATGCCCCAGGTTTGTAGCGTTGATGGCAGGTAAATTACTTGGACGCCCAGGAGGAAGGGAGACAACTAGATGGGTAGACAGCCGGCAGGGCAGGCATTACACATGTCAGAATGAGTGAGCACAGGGGCAGAAAGGAGAACTCACGTAACTCACAATTACACCTGGGTGCTTTGGTTGTTCTGGGATACTAGCTGCAGCAAACATATCTCTATAAATGTCTTCTTAAGGTGATGAGGAAATGATTGCATATATAGGTTAATATAGTGGATTATCTGTCAAACCGAGAACACAATTTAAGGGAGCTAAAATGACTCTGCCCAGGGTCATGCATGTAGACAAAATGACTCCCTTTTCAGAGTACAATTAATGTATCAGCCCCGTTATCACTCCTTTCGAAAAGGAGCCAAGCATGCAGGAAACGCTGACCATCCATCCTTATCCTACACCAAGTGTTAGACTACCATTCAATGGCCTACCGGTTGATTTGATATGAATTTCTTTTATTTATCCTGGCAGGAATGCATGGCCTAGAAGACCGTGTTATACAAAATAGTTGACTCTAAAGAGGAAGACACTTTGGCAATATACCTGTTTCCGTTCTCGGTAAAGCTTATGAATTCTGGAGAATTATCACCCAGAAATCGCCCATATTCCATTACCGTCATTTTAGCAGATATGATGTATGGTAACCCATTCTTACATACCACAATACCATCAGGGACGCTGAACAGTAAACCTCCATTGAGTGTAAGGGAGTGATCATTTTTTAACAACAGGGGGGGGTGGTTATTTACGCGCGGAGTGTGTGAAAAAAATTTAACCCCCCCGGTTAACGGGTCGAAATTTTTTACCCCCCCCCTACTGGTCGGAAATCGGCGCGCGCGCGCGGGCCCTTTGAAGCATAGTAAGTAACACACTGGCTTTTTTGCCCAAAACAGGTTAAATTTTTTTGACCCCCCCCAAGAGGGGTCCAAATTTTTTACACCCCCCCCCCCGGTCAAGGGGTCCAAATTCATGCGGCCATTAAATCAATAAATGGTTAACGTCATCGCAACCATCACCAGCTCACCTATTATGCGACGATACTTTCAATACCCAGAATTTAAACTGATTTTCGGTCAAGTTGTAAATAATAGTAGTAAATGCATTAGCATTTATGAGCATAAACTCACATGACCTGCATGGCATCCATTCAGAAATATAATCCCTTCATCAATGCTTTTCAACACCAGCATGATGCCAAGTTCAACTTGGTATTGTGTGAAAAGTACAAGGTTGATTCACATGTGGGACCATCATATCCACCATCACGTAGGCCCTCTGCCAACGATACCTCTACAAAAAATATGTGTCCAGGTCAGCAGACCAACCCTATTTCTTAGCCCTACCTTAACGTTTATTATGCCTTTTATGGGGAAAATGCTCTTATAGGGCCAGAAATCGTGAACTTTCTACAAAATATTCTCAATTTGCCTACGGTACCCTATTTGCTGAGTCATACTACCTGAACACAACAAATTTTATTTCTCGGCCCAAGTGATTTCCTGTATACACGTATACAGGTGTGACCAATGTCAAGGACTCTCTACAATGGTCGTTAGTTCAACGCTCTAACACTCCCGGAAGTTGATTTTGATCACGTGATCGGAATACGGCGATGTGGTTGGTCGGACATGGGCGCCGCCATCTTGGATTGTCAGGGGACAATGCACTGTAGAACCGGAAATGAGCTTTGCGTCTTTGTTTTCGTCTGTATTTTGCTAAATATTTTAAATATTTGCAAATATTTTCGTGTAAGAACGATAATAATGCGCTCGACCTTGCTCTGTCTGTGATAATTTGGTGACCGAGGCCCTCGGGTTGGGCTTGACCGCTTCGCGATCTTGCCCAACCCTCGGGCCACGGTCACCAAATTATCACCAGACAAAGCGCGGCCTCAGTGCATTATTTTTACGACATCAATACCCGGACGTGCGCAGATCTATGTTCAATGTATCAGAGAAGCAGGCTGTTAATCAGCTGCATTGCAAACACATGGCGTGTGGCTCCATCGCTAAAAAGAGAGGGGTCTACATGTATTTGCCCCTCCCCTCAAAGAGTCCAAATTGTGCCCTCCCCCCTCTTAATACTTTTTCTAAACTCACTAATAATATAACCCCTACTCCCATGTCAGCCTAATCTTTTTTTTTCAAGATAACAACTCCCTGAATAAGAATATGTTTTTTTTAAATGGTTGCCCAGTTGCTATTTCGGACGTACGGTACATATACGGCCAACTCCTTTCTTTCCTCGGTTAATACAGGAAAGAATGGTATTTAGCAAAGGAGGAAATCAAGCTTCGATACAATATTATTCTCACTTGACTGGACGCCCAAAGGTACGTCCGGCCATAGACAAGCATCAGGAGGAGGGGGATCCCCGGTCAGTATACTACAGTGAGAACAGACAGCTCTGGTTGGCTGCAGACAGCCTCTCACTCAGAGAGCCTCCAGGGCACAGCATCACTTAGAGCCCCTCAGTGCAGGCGGCGCCAGTCAAGTGGTTAGTCCTTTAAGGACCGCATAGGGATTTAATACAATAAGGCCCTTTATCGTCATAATGCATGGATACAGCACTGGTGAGTAACTCACCCCTGTTGAATTCAAGCAGTATGCTGACTCTACATGGTTGATACACTCCTGGAGGGCAGGCATGATGCATCAATGCAGCCTTGGTGAGTGGCCTCGCCGAGGCTGCATGCATGCATCATATCAACAACGGACATAGCACATTAAAACACTATGCGGCCCTTACAGGGTTATGGGGCAGCAGGAGAAGTTGTATTGGAAACAGGGACGAGGAGCAATTACTGAATAGGGGTAAAGGGCAACGTGAGGAGGAAAAAGTGGACAAGAAAGGGCCCCTCCCAGCGTGCATGGTTCCGGAAAGTCGCGCCGACTGTTTTCCATCATTTGTGAAAATGATTACAAGAAACCACAAAGTGGGGTAGGTTTGTGGTTTAGGTGATGGGGGTGGCAGGGCTGGGTGGGTTTGGGGCCCAGGGTTAGGGGACGGCTGGTAGAACAGAGGTGTGACATGCTGCTGACTGTGGTTCTGGTCCAGGTAAGGGATGAGGCAGGAGGGGAGGGACGACTGAACACAGACCCATAGCGTTAGATGCTAAGGGGAGTTCATTATCTGTTGGCTGCTGGTGGGCACTGTAAATAGTTAGTGTAGGCATACAGTAGAATTTTCTGTAGATCTACAGTAGAATCTACTGTAGAATTGATTTACAGTAGAATCTTCTGTAGATTTAAAGTAGATTATATTGTTTACCTACAGTAGAATCTACTGTACAGTGTGTACCCTGCATGCACTCAGCCCGTCAATGAGACCATGCTCCTGACCCTATATACCTATATACCACTCCTGCTCCTCACAACTAGACGCATGGTGTCCCAAAAGGAGAGAAATGCTAGGATTGGTCCTGTTCGCAGCGAGGGTTGCCCTAAACACGTAAATGTATTTTGTCTCATAGATTTTCCTGATCTGACAGAAAGCAATTGGTTCCAGTAACCTGACCGGGTCTATAGCTAGGCAGGGCTGACAAGTTTTTGTTATTTTTGCAACGTGCCAGTTTTCATAGTTCGTAAATTCTAGAGCTTGAAACTGCCAGTGAATTTTATATCCTTACTCTTCAGACTCTTCGAACTTCAGACACCTGAGACACTTTATAAATGCATCACACTCTTACACCATGAAAAAGGTCCATACACATGCACTTTTCTCAGTAAAAATAATTTGAACACACTCTCCCAGACAAGTATGAATGAACAAGATGCTAATTTGCATCCCAATAGCAGTGGGCCTCTATATAGCCATTCCCCTGCTCCTCAACAAGCCCTTGCATTATGTAGGGTGCTCTAGACCAGTAAGAAAGCCATGCTTGCAGCTCTACGCGTCTGGGGCATTAAGGAGCCTAAAACCACACATCAACCAGCCTAGTACTAAGGCAGCTAAAAAGTAGGTCTTGGTTAAAAAGTTACTGGTAGTGGTGAAGGTGGTGGTGGTGACTGGAGGCCCTTGACATGCTCAGCACACTCCTTACCTACCAGCCTCCCTACACCCAACCTGTCCTACCCTGCCCAACGCATCTCTTCTCAATTATTATTTTTCTTCAGTTTTGTGATAGTGTGTGCGTTTTCCCTTTTCACCTTAACCACTGTTTTTTTTCTACGCCTACTGGAGGAGACACATGATGGATAATGGGGTGTCTGTAGGTGTGTGTGTGTGGGGGGGGGGGGGGTGTTAGAGCACGTGGTGGGCAGGTTGTGTGCAGGGTAGAGGGTAGGAGACTAATGGTGACCAGGGTAGGGGTGGGTCGGGGGTGTGTAGGGGCATCATGGTTAACCCTTTAATGGATGCATGGTGCTTTAATGTGCTACACCCTCTGTCGCCATGCCGGCCGCCATGATGAGTCTGCTCACAAGGCCTGCATGGAAGCATCATGCTGACTGTTTGGGAGTGTATCAACTTGGGGTATCAACCCAGTATGTGCCTCTACATGGGTAAAAATCGACACGGGCGACACAGTGACACGGCCCTTTTAGGCCATTTTAAAAATCGACGGACACAGGAAAATCAGAGATAAAAATCGACTCACAGGGATTTTTCTATAAGTTCTTATATACCTAAAAATCGACAGGATGACAAGGCCCTTTTGCTAAAAATCGACAGAGCGACACAGTCAAAATTCTGGGGACCCATGTAGAGGCACCAGTATGGTCATCATGATACATGAATGCGGCCCTTGCGAGTTACTCACCAGGGCTATATGCTTGCATCATGAAGATTAAGGGCATGGCACATTTAATAAAGCAGCATGCTGCCCTCAGAGGGTTGCAGCAGGAGGCTGGTGATGCACGCACGTGTGCACGTGCAGCGCGCGTCCCGACCCCCGCGCCCCCTAGCGGGGCTGATAGGCAGCCTGTGGATACAATTCATACCGCTACATTTGTCAGGACACACCCCCGACCCCCGGGCCGCTTTGAATACCCCCACTCCTCCTGGGAAGCCCCCCAGGCCGGCCCTATTAGGCAGAACCTGTGTCCACAGCACGCCTGACCTGGAAACAGCTATATTTCCCCTGTTTGTTCCTCTTCTTTTTTTATGCCATGTGTATAAAGCTCTGAGAAAATGAGTTGACTACAAAATAAATAGTGTATGTAATGGTGCAGTCTCCGTGAAAACTTTTTTGCCATGCAGGACATTCGGTCCTGCAGATCTAATTTTTTGCAGGACCGGCTTAAATTTTGAAGGCCCGGATGTCTGAGGGCACTTTTCATATCTCAAAAGAAATGTATAAAGCAAGAATTTATATTGAATAAATACAGCTTTCCTGTATATTGCTATTGAAACTTTGTAAAATGTGCAATCTAGAGAAATGATTTTCAAAATATTTATGCAAAATACTTTTCTCTCTAGAGACCTTAATAATGGTCCGATTTACAAACCGTAAAAACTGACATGTAGCCAAAGATCCGGCCAGTCATTTGGACCGGCAGCAGGACCAGTTCAGCCGGTCCAAAAGCGTTTTAGCCGGCTATAGCCGGTGTCCGGCACGTTTTCACGGACACTGATGGTGTTGTCGTAAATGCATTATGAGTACCCATCAGCTTAACATTAGTAGGGTGTAAAGTAGATCCAATGTGTGTTGAGAAAATACCCATAAATAGGCGTACTATCTCTTGAATAGGTGTCCTATAGAAGTATAAAACATCATACATATATATTCTGTCACTACGCCATCAATTTCACCCCTCGTATCAGAATATTGGATGGGGGATACATGTTCAAAATGCACCTCTCCGAGATTTTACTCCTGTAGGTTCTACAAGTAACGCTTCAGGTACATTTTTCTTCTCCTGTTTGTGGCGTGGGGGGGGGGGGGGGGGGTGTGAGGGGAGACATGGCAGGGCGGCACGTTACGTGCAGGAGGAGCCTGATGCATTAACCCTGTCCCGTGCGGTGGTGGCCAGTTGGACGCTCTGTGATCTGCAACCCTGGCGTAGTGCTGGCGTAGTGCTTTAATATGATATGTCATTTGTCGGCATGATGCATGAATGCAGCCCTGGCGAGTAACTCGCCAGTTCTGCATTCAAGCATCATGCCGACCCTACGGGGTTGATACACTCCCGAAGGGTCAGCATGCTGTAGAGTGCGGTGATGGCGAGTTACTCGCCGGCAGCAAGGCAGCATGCTGTCCTACAAGGGTTAAACCTGGGTCCTGATCAGCAGGTTCAGCCAGGGCTGCAGGCTACAGCCAAACAAGCCCCCTGACCCCCCCCCCCCCCCTGTACCTGACCCCCCCCCCCCCCCAGGTAATTGGTGGCTGTCTGGGTCAGGCCGTCTGAGCTGCGTCTGCCCCACTCGGCCATATACAACAAGGTATAAAAACTAAATATACAAAAACGACATCCAATAGATAACAGCGGGCTGCAGTATACACGGGTTTATGCGGTAGGCTGAATCTGGTGCAGAAAGTCTAGTGAGTTGTATATTCTAGGCAAGCAGTAGGAGTATCAGATGTATCCCAACATGTAATACACTGTAGTCAAGCGCATGTATATGCTTGTCGCCAATACACATATGTTTATAGACGTGAAGGTACATATATACCTGTAGGTTTGCAAGTGTATATTTGCTAATTTCCCGTGTATTTAGTATAAAAAAACAAGATATCATATCGTTAATCCATCTGATATGTAGGTAAACTGTGATCCAAGTCTCGGTTTGTAATATACAAAACAATTTGCAACATTATTTGTTTAACACAGATATGCATTAGGACCTTTTTAAGAGAATAAAAAAATAAAGTTGTTTTAATTAATAGTGTGCTTCCTATGTGGCAAAAGGAGACCTTTGGGTTGTTTATGTACCTGTGTTGTTTCTTTTTCCAGGTGTCCTACATCCACGCACTACATCCAGGAGCCGCTTTGCCCGTCTACACATACACCGGAGGACCCACACCTAACCCTTTAAAGCCCACATTCTGCTTTAAAGATGGTATATCAGCTAATAGACTTCCCAAACCTTTTCTTCAAAATGGATATCACTTCAATGCCATGGGTTCCATTATCATTTTAGCTGATAAACAGTGCAACATATTTGTCTATTAATACATAATTTGAGATTGATAACAATGTACCTGATTTACCTCACTGACTCAGGCACTCCCCCAGGAGAGTATTGGGGGAACTAATCTGATAGAGAATGCACTGAGCCATGCAGTATCAACACATAGGGAGTTTTAGTGTCGACCTACAGTAAATGATATTGCACTGCATGTGCTTATCTTATAGACTAAGACACTGCCAATAACTTTAAAAGTTAGGGAAGGCATATGGGATAGGATATACAATAGTAATATGATAAAACTAAAAAAATCCCTAAATATTTAGCTGATACACCATCTTTAATGTGCTATGGTCGTTATGTAACATACATGCGGCCGCAGCGAGTCGACAGGGCTGCATGAATGCATCATGACGACCCGTCGCAGTGTATCAGCCCCATATTAGTATCGCCCACAGGTTCGGCATGGTGAGTATGGTGTTTGAATACAACACTAGCATCCGTGTATCATGCCAATCCTACGGGGTTTGATATACTCCCAAAGGCTCTGCATGATGCATAAATGCAGGTTCGGTGAGTAGACTCCGCAGAGTGAGCGAGGGTTCCATGCATCATAAAGGGCTTAGCACATTAAAATAGAATACTGTCCTTGGATGTCTAACACCCCCTCCCTCCACACATGCACACGCACACATGCAGCTGCCTCTTTTATTAATATCCCAGGGATCTTCATGTGATCGCGCGACCCCTCCGGGCGTTAGGGGGCTACAGGGGTCACACTCCTGGGTCCACGGCTGCTGGTGGTGGTGGTGGGGGGGTAGTGGGTGTCCAGGATGAGGGTGAGATGGGGGGGGGGGCTGTCCAGGATGAGGGTGAGATTGGGAGGCTGGGTGGAGGCTGGGGGGGGGGGGGGGGGGGTTAGATCCTCACGGTCCGGCCGTGACAAACTGCTCTGCACCGCCTGCCCTGTACGGTGCAATATGGGTACTCGTGCACCCAATAACCCCGCGGGTTGTTTGGACGCCACTGGTCGGGGTGAGAGGGGGGGGGGGGGGCGGCTGGTCGGGGCACGGGGACTAGGGCAATGGACGAGTACAGTGGGAGTACATGTAACAGAACCCCGGGGGGGCCACTCTCCGAGATTTGATGACCATGTGTGAACACGATTTCAAGGGAAAGGGTACCTTTTTGGGCCCTAGGCACGGACCCGCGAGGGCCCTTGATTAGGGGTGCTCTTCAGGCAATTTTGGATGGAAAGGGGTACAGTTTGAGACCATTTGACAATTGATAAGGTAAATTTTGCCCCTTTTTGCTACCATATTTATTGATCACCGATGACAACAGTATTTTATCCTATTTTCTTCCATGTTAAACCGTGATAAGGGTATGTTTTTCATAGTCACCCATATCTTTTTGCAAAATTTTTCCTGAAAAGGGTATCAATTTTGCTGATTTTCCCCCCATGAATAGGGTCCTAAATTTTGGGTGATGTTCACACATAGTGACTATGGGAAAGACAGGGAGTGGCCCCCCCGGGAACAGAACGGTCCTGTGATGGGGGCCCTGGGTGTTGGCCCTGACCCAACCCATGGCTGCAGCCACTCACGTCCACATGCTATATACGCTGTAGTAATTTCTGTCTTGTTTTTAAAATACTATTGGTGGTAACAATATACACAGCGACCATCACAATTGCATATTGTACACTCCTAACCCCCCCCCCCATCCCCCCCCCCCGGAAGATCATCTGCCACATATTGATACTAAGGTTCACGACAATTATTTTCGAGTAAAGACCAAAAGAGGAAAACTCTTTTTGAACAATTAAGTGACTCTCTGCTTTAAATTCCATGTGTGTTACTCGGTCTACAAGAGGCACTGCAATTTCACAGAAGTGAAGTAAAATGAAAGGGTTTTTTTTCCACACATCCCCAATTCTTCTTTATCTATAAGCAGTTCGACAGGAATTACATATCTATGCAATATTTGCATACCTGTTTGCATTTGATACGCCACAGACAACAACCAAAAACCGTATTTATAAACAGTCCGTTTCTACATACAGGTTAGACTTGCTCAAGTCTTTGTATTTTGATGAGGACAAAATCGGATCTTTTTCTATGATATACTTTCTGAACTGTAGAACAACTAGGGAAGGGGAATAGGAGGGCGTGGGGAGTGGGTGGCGGAGTAGGAACTCTCACTGACACTGACGCAGGCCAGTCTACATACAGGTGCTGTGGCGGCTTGCTGACCGGGACCCGGGACCTCACTCCGGCCACACCCGACACAACGATGTAAGTAGTACATGGAGAACGGTACCTGACCCAGGCAGACAGCGTTACCTGTATGTACACACTGAGGTATATGTTGGTGTTTTTTTTGTGTTTTTTTTGTTTTTATTTTTTATTTAAAATTCATACCTTTCTAGGGGGATGTTTTTCTTATAACACTTGGTATATAAGGCTAGGACAACAGGCGGGGCATTAACAAGACATTGAATCTATTCACTTATTTTTACCATACAGCTCAGCCGTCATCTGTGCCTCCGGGTCTGTCATGGGGCGTAGTAAGCAAATTATTATCAGGAGGCGCCCAAGCCAAGGTCTCGGTTGGGGGAAGGGTATGGCATTTTGCATACTTAATATTACTAAAGTCTTATCCACGGAACCCTTTTGGTATTTTTGGAGGCAGTGGGGAGGGACCCAACTGGTATCGCCCACTGCATGTACACAACACATAACATGGAGCGGCTGTTGCCTCCTCTAGACCTTGGTGTTTTACTGCCCGGCTCCGGGTGTCACCACCTACACTCCCACATTTAGTCAGATAGGGTAGACTGACCTAAAGGTAACCACGTACCATGAGATGTCCACCTTAATCATGTTGTTATTCATGTATGGTATTGTACTTATTTGTCCTTTCCTGGAAAGAGTATCACTTAAAGTGTACTGTGATACACAAAAACAGAGCTTATCATGAATTATTGACTACAAAATTGAGGGGGTTATCTCATGGTACGTGGTTATCTTTAGGTCAGTCTACCCTAGTAGAAAGACTGGGACAGGTGCCACGTCCATGTTTGGCCTCTGTCTGGACCCCCACGGCTCAGGAACCCGGCACCAGAACCCTGATCTGTGGTCAGGTGCTGGTACTAGTATTACAGGGTTCTGCACGTGCTGGGGAGTCCCCAACCTCCCCGTCTGTATTATCTGATGTCACTGTGCTCAGTTTCTATGAATATGTAATCAGGGATCTCTGCCGTTCTGAGAAACCAGTGGTCACCTGCCAATGGGAAGTGAAACCTGACTCGGACACGGCCCCTGTGTAAGGTGTAGACATGGTGTATATGGCATACTGCCCTGTGGGCTCTATCGATGCTGGTTTAACCCTCTAAGGACACACGGTCACTTAAAGTGGCATGGTCCGATTTTTTCTATATTTAAAATTCTACTTAAATCTGTTTAAAATATCATTACAATATCATATTTGTACGATGGGGCACAATAAAATATCATTGATGGGCAATTAATAGGGTCCTTTGAACTCAGGTATGGCCCTTTACAGTGTATTTTCAATGGGTGGAATTATAGCGTCCACTCCAAAAGTCTTAAATTGAGCATAAAACTAATAATTACCGGGTAGCTGAAATCTAAGGTGAATTCTGGGGAATAATGTTCTAATAAAGTAGGTAGGACATGAGGTATGACCATATTGAACATTCTGGTTCATTTTTAGCAAAATATATTTTTTGAGTCCTAATCATCGGACTAGTTAATGTGCTATGCTACTATCGCCATGCTCCCTGGATGCAGCCTTGGCGAGTGATTCGCCAGCGCTCCTGATAATATGTTATTATTGGGATTTTATTTAACGGGTAAACTTCGTGTGGTCATCGTAAGAACTGCTTGCTGATGGTGACGACACAAAAGTGTTAGCCAGTATAACTTATACAGTGTAACACTTTGTGTACTTTATAGAGGAATTTATTTGAATAGGGTGTACATATTCTCCAGGTTTATTCCTGCTCAAGTTTTTTTTTTATAAAACGAGTATTCGTGTGATGAAATGCATCTTGTGTACGACGTTCAACACGTTCATACAAGAATTATATTGTAAAAACTATAAAGGTTAAATAAAGTTTGAATTTGTTTTAAAAAGCGCTGCACCCATGCATCATTTCGACCATACGGAGTAGATACACTCCCATAAGGTTAGCTGCCGTCCTTATAGGGTTAATACTGTTCTTTTAAACAATCGTATAAATGCTCTCCCAGCTGAGTATAAATCCGCGTATATTGATGAGGGAATAATGAGGGACAAATTCTCGGTTAACGATGCCCAGGTTATTTCCCCTTTAATGTGGCCATTCATTCTTATACGGTCAGAACTTATGATATAAAATAGCCATATACATACAGCAAGTGAAACAATTAGAAGCTGAATTAATTCTCCTCATTCTGGGTATGTTACTCTTGCCCTCTACTTTCCCTTTTTTTATCGGTCCTTTTCTGTCTTAATGAGGCTATTCGTGCACTGCTAGTTCTATGTAAATCACCCGGAGAAGAATGTCATCAAATTCGTACCGAGACGCACACCTTTGAGCACGGGCCAAGATAATATAAGGTACCGGTAGGAACTGCCGTTTGGCAGGAAATAATTCTGCCCATCAGAAGCTATTGGATAATAAAAGCAGGTGGAGTTATGTCTGGGGGACGTGAGGGGTATAAAACGTGTACCCAGTCCTGTACAGACTTCTAATTCCTACCTCCCCACTGGGAGACACACATCTGTGCGTGTCGCTCCAGGGAAGAGCAAAAAGATGCTACTACTACTGCTACAAATTAAATCATTTACAAGGACTTTGAAGAGGATTTTGTTTCTAGTTTTATGGTCTGGTGATGTGTGGATCCAATGGGACGCGGGCAGGTAGGGCGGGCGGGGCTGGCGGCGTTTCTTACGGCGTCTGGGAGGCGTCAGATAGCGTGATGTATGGCCAGGTTGCGTGACGTAACGTCATAAGGCGTCGTCACGTCGCGCCAACACCCAGCATAAGACTTATAGCAGACATATACATGGTGTCTCACTAGTTGGCGAAGCAGACTAATGCTACTAGTTCTAGGAAGCTGGTGGGACTATAACTGTCAGCACCATGTGGTCAGGCCTAAAAAAAAAAGTTGTGTTCCGGTATCCCGACCGACCCTACGTTTAAGGGGCCGACCCTAATTTTTTTTGGACATTTTTTTTTAGTTTTTGAGGAAATTTATGACATTTTTGGCGTTTTTACTAATATTGACTTTTTGACAAAAAATAAGTTGTGAAAAAAAACCTACCGACCCTGTTTATTTTTGGCCAAGTTACCTGAACACAACTTTTTTTTAGGCCTCATCTAATATAGGACATGTACTCAGTTGGGGAGTGGTTCACGTTTTGCATCCTTCCCGCTATTGTTAAATAAAGACGATTCTCCTTACTAAGTTAGTAGGCAGATCTTTTTTTTAAAGAATCTGCCCAGATCGTATAACAAATTACATGAACCTTACCTCTCCCACATAAGGAAAAGTGGAAAAATTACCGGTAGAACTAAAGGAAGTGAAGCAGAAGCAAAGCACTTGTATATAAATAACATTCATCATCATACAATATACAGCAGTCCAACATTATAGCACTCCAATGCACTATATGGGTATATATCTAAAACTGGACATCGACATCCATGTATCAGAGTCCTTCTAACAGAAAGCTATATTCAGTCTCATCAAAGTAAAAATACATAGGTTGCTATATGAAGGAGAAGGCCATGTTCATGCCTATGTGTGTGTCTGTGTGGGTGTACATGAGTCTGTGTCCATGAGTGTCTGCATTCATGCTACAGGTCATAGGGTGTTTTTAGGGAAATTTCCCTTTTTTGCGATTTTGAACTTTTTTCTCGCCAAATAGGGGTTTTTAAGGCAAATTTCACTTTTTGAGATTTTGAACTTTTTTCTCGCCAAAAAGGGTGTTTTTAGGCAAATTTCACTTTTTTGAGATTTTGAACTTTTTTCTCGCCAAATCAGGTGTTTTTAGGCAAATTTCACTTTTTTGCGATTTCGAATTTTTTTCTCGCCAAATAGGGTGTTCTTATGCAAATTTCACATTTTTGCGATTTTGAACTTTTTTCTCGCTAAATCAGGTGTTTTTAGGCAAATTTCACTTTTTGGCGATTTTGAACTTTTTTCTCGCCAAATCAGGTGTTTTTAGGCAAATTTCACTTTTTTTGCGATTTTGAATTTTTTTCTCGCCAAATAGGGGGTTTTTAGGCGAATTTCACTTCTTTGCGATTTTGAACTTTTTTCTCGCCAAAGCTGCGGAATCTGCCTCCATGCGTGATCCCATTGATGGACTCTGGATAGACCCATGCATATTGAAGACCTACATAGTGGACATAAGGTCAAGTTAAAAAGTGCAAGTCACTTGTTTTGCAACTTGCACTGAACTGAACCTAATAGCCCTTGACTGGATTGTCAACAATCAATTAAACTATGACCAAACTCCCTCTATTTTGGAGACCAAATACACTATCAAATGATTTATATTTTTTCAAAATAACACCCTGTGTAGAATGGCTCGGTATTCAGGAATCCTACTGCGAATAAAAAAATGTCAAATTCTAAATCTAAATACCTGAAAATTGAGAAATGCTGACGTTCACAGGTTATGTAGGAAATGTACTAAAAACAGCAAAAAAAGGCAACAAAACCCTAATTTTCTAAAACTGTTCAGTAGGATTTTTTCTAACTGAGGTTCCACTGTTTTCTACCCTCATATTACACGTTGGCATAGAGAATATATTGACACCTAGTCAGGATTTTGCGCTAGGAGCAATCTGTGAGGCGAAAAACAGCCAAAATGAGCCACTGGTCTGAAGTATAAAACTGGGCATCGATCACTATAGAGCTACAAAGAGACAGAGAATCGATGTCCAGTAATAAGCTTGTGCTTAAAGCTGCCCCCCCCCCCCCTCCCCGAATGCTTAAAGCTGGTTGGGGCACTTTCGTGTGGCTCCACATTTGGAGAATGTGGAGCCCAGGCGGATATCCGGTTTCGCTGGTACCCATTAGAAATTTATAGAATAGTACCAAACAGGAAGTAACCAGCTAAAATATTTTCTCCACATTCTCCAAATATGGAGCCACGCGAAAGTGCCCTTGGATTCCAATGCCCTCCGCCCTCAAATAAAGATGTGTTTGCTGCGCCTCAGTCAAAGATGCCACTCACTGATTGACAAAATGCAGGACTTTGGTCAACTTTTTGTAGGAAATTAATATAATCTAATATAGAAATTCCTTCGGAAAGGTACGATTTCCTGCAACAGCAGGAAGAGTGGCATTTCTGGCCTCTGGTGGAAGATGAAGTCTAGGCGGCAGGGTGCCTCTGCTGGTTGGGCCAAAAAATAAAAGTTTTGTTTCAGGTAACATGGACAGAAAATGTAGGGTCGGTAGGTCGGGTTTTTGGGGTTTAAAAGAAAAATTCTAACATGAAAGTACTGGCCGGCCTCTCCGAAGACCCTAAAGTTTAGCAAAAAAGGGTAAAAATACGGAAATTTCTTCAAAATTGCATAAAAAAACGTAGGGTCGGCCCTGTTTTGATAGGGTCGGTCGGGTGACCTGAAACAAACCTTATTTTTTTTGGCCTTGTCCTGGCGTCCCACGTGGTGGCCTCCGTGTGGTGGTTACTGCAGCGGCCTCCAGGCACCCCGTACATGGGAGGCGCCTACAGGTGCCAGAGGCCGGGCACACGGGCATTATGGGGCAGCCCTGGGCCAATTAGCGCCTACCGTCATGGGGCAGGGGTTATAGTGTCAGTGCCACCTCTACCCCCCCCCCCTACCCCCATACAGACATCTTTTACCACAAAAAAAAATCCAAAAACAATATATTTAAGTATTTTTGTCATTTTTCTGTGCTGCACAGCTATAGGGAATGATATACCGGTACGTTTATATAGCACAAAAAAACTACAAAACTATATAGAAAATCGTGGCATTATAGTTGCTATGGCAACCAATAATTATCGGTAGGAAATGTGAGCATGTACCCATAATCAAGCTAGGCCACTGCTTTGAATACCATTATTTTCTCTGGGTGTGTTGGCGTCCGACCTCCCAACCCTAGTCTCTTCCAGCCCCCCCCCCCCCCCCCCCCAGCATGCAGCCACACATGCTGTACCCACATAGCAGGATGAAGCCAGTCCTAAAACCACCACAAACAATGCCAAAGACAAATCACCCCCCACAGGCCCTGCCCCCCCCCCCCCCACCCTGACCTCAATGAGGAGAAACCAATTTGTGCCCAAAGAACTCCCCAATCACATGCACTTTGTCCATTACGGGGCGCAGGGAAAAAGTGCACCTAAACATCTGGACGCGCTCACCATTACAATTTACAGAGCAGCTCGTGGGGAGGGGGAGCAGCTCTATTGGGGAGGGGGAGCAGCTCGTGGGGAGGGGGAGCAGCTCTATTGGGGAGGGGGAGCAGCTCGTGGGGAGGGGGAGCAGCTCTATAGGGGGAGAGGGGAGCAGCTCTATAGGGGGAGAGGGGAGCAGCTCTATATGGGGTGTGGGGGGGGGGGGGGGGGGTAGACAGGTGGGAGCAGAGACTGGTGGCACTGGTGGTATAACATATAACTAAATATATTCAATCCAGTCCGTAAGCTGCGTCCAATGGCGATATGGCGTTGTCTATTAAAGCGCGGAGGGGGCGGGGTTACAATATCGCATACATGTGGCAGTAACTAGACTGGGAGGAGGGGAGGTGCACGCGACCAGTTTTGAGACCCAGACCTCTGGCAGACCCAGACCAGGGGGATTTGACTTCATTTTAATGTACCTACCCAGGGAATATCACTTAAATGGCTCATACATCGGTCAGGTGAGAAGGGGTCAATCTATAGATTCTAAAAATGTTAAGTCAAAAAGAAAATCACTGTGAGTTCAGTGGTGGATATATATGGCGGGACACACCAAGAAAGGATATGATTGTGGGGACGGGGGTGGGGGGGGGGGGGGGGGGGGGCAAAAGCTTAATGCCAACCACTGGAACGCTACTGGAGTTCCAGGTCTTACATGTTCACTTGTACAGCAGCTGTTACACTGGAGGAGGTTTACATCAGACAGTGGCGAGGTGGGCAGGAGATGGATGGGCCGTCCTCCTGGGCCTACCCCATGCTTCAACAGGAGGCTGCCACTTCAAATGGTCATCCTGGCAAATTACAACAATAAAGTGTGATTTACACTGGCATGTCCATTGGCCTTAACTACTGGTGGTGAGCTATAATGAATGGGGTGGGAGGGGGCTGGGGACTGCGGTGTAAACCCAAGGTACGTTTTTAATAGTGGGTTTATGTAAGGTGGTGAGATACTACAGGTGTCGGGGGCTGCAGCATGGTTTATATGGCTGTGGCTATACCTGGTACTTTTATACTAAAGGTAGGGTTTTATGGGGCCTATTCTCCGCCTGTGCCATACATCAGCATTCACTATATAATACAACACATCAATTGCATGTGCACTTTAATGTACGATGTACAGCAATATCCAACATACTGAGAGCTTAATTGATCCATGTCTGACCATCAATGTCCCGTGCAGGGTTTCCACACGTTCACAACCCCATCTCGGATTGTTTAATAGCTTCCATATTCTTAGGCCGTTTTGATAACTTGGATTACGGATCCGCCGCCGAGATTTTTAGCATTTTGCAAAAAAAAAAAAGGTTTTTTTTTTTTACGGTTCCCCTCCGAGATTTTTTTTTGAGAATTTTCCAAAAAAAAAGAAAAGTATATGGTGGCCAGTAAAAGGTAGAATGAGGCCTTTCAGATTTGGGATATCACTCAACATATCTTCCTTAGATTACCCAAAAATGAGGTTTTCCATGCCTTTTTTTTATTTTATTATTCCTCTGCCCTTCGGGACATTTTTTGATCTGGATGCTCCCATAGGGCAGCTTCTTTTTTCCCCCTCTGCCCTTAGAAAAAGTTGGAGCCAAAGCCCGTTATCCAAGTTATCAAAATAAAGTGGCCTTACTTTCACTTCCTCCTACAAACATCTGTCATGTACATGAACTACAGTCTTATATTTTTGTCTAGAAGAGACTTAATTAACTTCATTATTTTGTTTTTATCGTTTTAGGAGGGCAGTGTTCTATTTCAACATGACAATTTCTATGATTCACGTTTAATTAAACCTGTCAAGTTGTGTATAAACTACCTGTACACAGTAGGTCTCGTGCCCACTTACCAGTATCAAACACTACATGCTGACGACAGTAGTCTATCCTATCAGTTATCAAGTCAATACCAGGTGCCCTGGGCCAAAAAAAAAAAAAGGTTTGTTTCCAGTCACCCGACCGGGTCTACCAGAGCAAGATTGGCAAGATTTTTTTTTTTTTTTTTTTTTTTTTTGGAGGCTATAAGTGAGATTTTACTGCTCATAAATCGCACAATTATTAAGGATTTTAGAGCAAAAATTGTAAAATTTCCCGAAATGCATAACCAGAACACCAGGCAAGGGGTAAAATCTTTGGGGGCTAAACCCCACCCCTTTTGGAATATTGAAAAAAAAAAATTCAAATGATATTTTGTTCCACTAGAGTCATGATGTGACGCTCCTAGGTACTTTGCTTTTTGGTGGAGGTGCCCTTTAGGGCATGCATAAGGGGCTTATTCCTTTTTTACAATGTTTAGATATACACGAAAATATGTATATTTATACAGTATTGAATCAAATAGCCAATTTCGGAAAGCCACACATTTTGATACCAGTGAAAATGTCTTTTTTAGCAAATTCGCGAAAATGTTTACCGTAAATTCTCGCATATAAGCCTAACTCTTGTATAAGCCGCACCCCGAGTTTCGGGCGATTCTATAAGCCGCACTGGCCATCTGATTATGGTGGCTTTAATACTGTACTATAGTAACAAAAACTCGCGTATAAGCCGCACCCAGACCATGGGCCGATCCTATAAGCCGCACCAGCGATCTGACCCTCGTACTAGCCGCGGCTTCTACGCGAGAATTTACGGTACACGCAAATATATCTACATTTACAGTACTGTATATTATACATTAGTAAAGGGCAGATCAAGCGCGGGGGGGGGGGGGGGGGCATTAGGGTCTGGATATTGATATTTTGCATAGAAAAACACACATCTGCTTTGAAAATTTCTTCAGATTTTTCTGATGATATTTAGAGCCACCTTGAGTCCCGAATAACCCGCATCTCGCGTATAACCCGCACCTTGACTTTGTGAGAACCCTATAACCGGCACAGGGGGTCTGAAAATTGCTGTTTTAGGGAGTGATCGTTTATTTAGGCTAATTTAGGCTAAATTTTTTTGAACCGGCCCAAGAGGGGTCTAAAATTTTTACACCCCTCCCGTCAAGGGGTCCAAATTCTTTGACCCCCCCCCCAAAACCCGTCCCCTCCTTAGTACTGTGCTATATACTCCCAAAAACCCTTGTATAAAGGTCTGGTTCGTGCTTGATGAGAGCTACTTACAGGTCTTCTGGTGGAGAAAGCCAAACATAAATGCCGGGTCTAGGTGCTAGGACCATGTTACTGGAAACCAACCTTTTTTTTTGGCCTTATTGGAGTTATTAAGCCAAAGATAAGGTACATTTTATTAAAACTAAATCGCCCTATAACAGGCCTTCCAGGAAAGAAAAAAAAAAAAAAAAAAAAAAAAATCCGACCGGCCGGGTCTATGCCCTGGGGGCATGTTACTGGAAACAAACCTTTTTTTTTTTTCGGCCCTATTGACACAGGGAATACCAATACTCTCTCACTCAGATCGACTCATCGACATGGGCCATGATTATAGACCCATCCAAAGACCCACACTATCGTCTCATTAATTCCTCCCCCACCAGTAATCGTGAAGTGGTCCTATTCTACTTTCGGTATCTTTAAAATGGAGTACGACCTAGTTTGGATGAACTTTCAGGGTTCCCATGCCAGTATATTTTTCTTAACTCCTTTAGTTTCTAACTTTCGGTTTGATCAGAACATCAACATACATGTATTAGAGCAAATTAAAATACTGGTAATGTAACAAAATTGAAATTAATTTTTTTTTTGATTTAGATAATAACTATGTTTGTGTTCTGGATACGCCATTTACTGATCATATACCAGAACATATTATTGTAGGTACTGTATTGACTTGAATAAGCGCAGTGGTCTCAAATAAGCGCAGGGGTCTCAAAAAGGCGCAGGTCTTGAATGAGGGTGCATGTATTGAAGTGAAAGTTTTGGCCTTTTTTAAAAATCTTGTATAAGTGCAAGTGTTGTATCGCAGGTGAATATCACCATTGACATTTATAAGAGCCACTACGGTAGCTCTATATCCTTTATTAGTCAGTGTTACCGAAAACTTTTTAAGTACACAGGCTAATGTGGCCTGTGTAGCGAGATTCTACACAGGCCATTTGCCTTCTACACAGGCCACATTGGGCCAAATATTCATGTCATATAGTGCATTTCATATTATTTAATATAAATTGCAATACTTCTTTGATAATGCTGCTCAAAATGACTAGATTCAGGGAAAAAATACTTATAACACTTGAATGGACCAAGCTCAGCTTCTAATAGGAATATTTGAATAATTCTTTCACTTTTGGAAAGCTGACATCATGGCCGGCCATTGTGGCCGGTGTGTGAGAGCCTTACACCGGCCATTAAGATTGTACATCGGCGAAAGCCGATGTGCCGATGTCATTTCGGCAACACTACATTAGCCTCTTATTATGGCCTGCTCTTCTAGCTGGGTCCTCACATGACAGTCAACATACCGGTATACAAACATGACCAGCTGGGCGGGGCCCACCCTGCTCCAGTGCCCCGGTCCCTAGAACTGCACCACCTCCCAGCTCTCCTCCAGGGCGCCGCCAACCGGAGGTCACGACACCCAAATTGTCGCGTGCCAAATGAAGCAGTAAATCAGGCGTGGAGGGGACCCGGGAGGAGGTCGGCCTGTGTGTGTGTGGTCATGGAGAGACAGGGCAGAGTGGTGCTTGTAGTTAACCCTTTAAGGACGGCATGATGCAGGGCGGGTGCCTGCCGTTAACCCTTTATGGATCACAGCGCCGGCGAGTAACGCGCTAGTGCTGCATTGGTGCTGAACCTTTTGAGAGTGTATCAACACTGTAGGGTCCTCAGGGGTGCATTCATGCATGCATCATGGCGACAAAAGGACATAGCGCATCAAAGCAGTGTGCGGCCCAAAGAGGGTTAACCATTGACAAAATGGTACTATGCTGCCCTTAAAGGGTTAAGTACCGAGGGTGGGGGTTTAAGGAGTGATATACTGGTGGTTGTTGTGGGTCCCGTGCCTGTCATGGTGGCGGCTACCGCAGCATCCCTCCTGCTACATGGACATACAACCACTGCCGCACAGTTCTAGGAAGGCAGGATGTGTGGACACATACAGCACGGCTAGTGTACGTCCTGATACACCGTTGTGTCTGTGTATGGTGGGGATGGCACACATATAGTTACACTGCTTGGTCAAAACATGTATTCAAAAAACATAAGGCCAAAAAAAGAAAATGTTGTGTTCAGGTATCCCTAGCGACCCTATTTTTTTGGCCCTACCAAATTTTATTTTTTTTGGAAAGGCATTTTTGCGTTTTTTCTACCAAAAAACACTTTTTTTACTGAAATATATTTTTTCCGAAAATGATATCTTTTTCCCGAAAATTATAGGAAAATGGGAGGAATTTTGTCCCAAATCCTTAAAAAAAATTGGTAAAAAAAAAAAGAAATCGACCTACCTACCCTTTATTTTTTGGGCCATGTTACCTGAACACAACTTCTTTTTTTTTTTGGCCTAGGTTTCAATATCAGATATCCCTTATGTATTCACCAGGTGTACCTCCTAGAACATAAAAACTGGAATCTCATCTCACCAGGTCTGTTTGGTGTGTGGTAATTTGATTCACCCATTTCCATTAATGCCAGTTGTATATATATATTAACCGGTACATGTAGCAAACATTTCGGCAGAATCTACATCTCTACAGATGTTCTTTATTTGTATTTATTGTATTCACAGTGAAAATTGGTACATCATTTTACTTCTCAGAGAGGTTGGTAGATGAGGTGCGGATAGTCGGATTTTGATATTGAAAAATCGGAGCATTGTTCCTCTGAAAGTATTGATCCATCTACCGGTAGTACAAAATTAAATCGGCCCCTGACCGCCCCACCCCCCCCCCCTCCACGGGATCCCTCCCCCAACTACACTGTGGGGAACTTGAGTCCTAGATGTAGCCTATTTTTATTTCCATCCACTCCTTTAATAAGTGTCAATCCCAGGAGATGTGTATTCATG